>OX421492.1:1005931-1373959 GCA_949126835.1 Anisus vortex
GAGATGGAGGGGAGTGGTGGGGGAGAGAGATGAAGGGAGTGGTGGGGGGAGAGAGATGAAGGGAGAGAGATGAAGGGAGTGGTGGGGGAGAGAGATGAAGGGAGAGAGATGCGGGGAGTGGTGGGGGAGAGAGATGGAGGGAGTGGTGGGGGAGAGAGATGGAGGGAGTGGTGGGGGAGAGAGATGGAGGGAGTGGTGGGGGAGAGAGATGGAGGGAGTGGTGGGGGAGAGAGATGAAGGGAGTGGTGGGGGAGAGAGATGAAGGGAGAGAGATGAAGGGAGTGGTGGGGGGAGAGAGATGAAGGGAGAGAGATGCGGGGGAGTGGTGGGGGAGAGAGATGGAGGGAGTGGTGGGGGAGAGAGATGGACGGAGTGGTGGGGGAGAGAGATGGAGGGAGTGGTGGGGGAGAGAGATGAAGGGAGTGGTGGGGGAGAGAGATGAAGGGAGAGAGATGCGGGGGAGTGGTGGGGGAGAGAGATGAAGTGAGTGGTGGGGGGAGAGAGATGAAGGGAGTGGTGGGGGAGAGAGATGGAGGGAGTGGTGGGGGAGAGAGATGAAGGGAGTGGTGGGGGAGAGAGATGAAGGGAGAGAGATGAAGGGAGTGGTGGGGGAGAGAGATGAAGGGAGAGAGATGCGGGGGAGTGGTGGGGGAGAGAGATGAAGGGAGTGGTGGGGGGAGAGAGATGGAGGGAGAGAGATGAAGGGAGTGGTGGGGGAGAGAGATGAAGGGAGAGAGATGCGGGGGAGTGGTGGGGGAGAGAGATGGAGGGAGTGGTGGGGGAGAGAGATGGAGGGAGTGGTGGGGGAGAGAGATGGAGGGAGTGGTGGGGGAGAGAGATGGAGGGAGTGGTGGGGGAGAGAGATGGAGGGAGTGGTGGGGGAGAGAGATGAAGGGAGAGAGATGAAGGGAGTGGTGGGGGAGAGAGATGAAGGGAGAGAGATGCGGGGGAGTGGTGGGGGAGAGAGATGAAGGGAGTGGTGGGGGAGAGAGATGGAGGGAGAGAGATGAAGGGAGTGGTGGGGGAGAGAGATGAAGGGAGAGAGATGCGGGGGAGTGGTGGGGGGGAGAGATGAAGGGAGTGGTGGGGGAGAGAGATGGAGGGAGAGAGATGCGGGGGAGTGGTGGGGGAGAGAGATGAAGGGAGAGAGATGAAGGGAGTGGTGGGGGAGAGAGATGGAGGGAGAGAGATGCGGGGGAGTGGTGGGGGGAGAGAGATGAAGGGAGAGAGATGAAGGGAGTGGTGGGGGAGAGAGATGAAGGGAGAGAGATGAAGGGAGTGGTGGGGGAGAGAGATGAAGGGAGTGGTGGGGGAGAGAGATGGAGGGAGAGAGATGCGGGGGAGTGGTGGGGGAGAGAGATGAAGGGAGTGGTGGGGGAGAGAGATGGAGGGAGAGAGATGCGGGGGAGTGGTGGGGGAGAGAGATGAAGGGAGAGAGATGAAGGGAGTGGTGGGGGAGAGAGATGGAGGGAGAGAGATGCGGGGGAGTGGTGGGGGAGAGAGATGAAGGGAGAGAGATGCGGGGGAGTGGTGGGGGAGAGAGATGGAGGGAGTGGTGGGGGAGAGAGATGGAGGGAGTGGTGGGGGAGAGAGATGGAGGGAGTGGTGGGGGAGAGAGATGGAGGGAGTGGTGGGGGAGAGAGATGAAGGGAGTGGTGGGGGAGAGAGATGGAGGGAGTGGTGGGGGAGAGAGATGAAGGGAGTGGTGGGGGAGAGAGATGGAGGGAGTGGTGGGGGAGAGAGATGAAGGGAGTGGTGGGGGAGAGAGATGAAGGGAGAGAGATGCGGGGGAGTGGTGGGGGAGAGAGATGGAGGGAGTGGTGGGGGAGAGAGATGAAGGGAGTGGTGGGGGAGAGAGATGAAGGGAGTGGTGGGGAGAGAGATGGAGGGAGTGGTGGGGGAGAGAGATGGAGGAAGTGGTGGGGGAGAGAGATGAAGGGAGTGGTGGGGGAGAGAGATGGAGGGAGTGGTGGGGGAGAGAGATGGAGGGAGTGGTGGGGGAGAGAGATGAAGGGAGAGAGATGAAGGGAGTGGTGGGGGAGAGAGATGGAGGGAGTGGTGGGGGAGAGAGATGAAGGGAGAGAGATGAAGGGAGTGGTGGGGGAGAGAGATGAAGGGAGAGAGATGAAGGGAGAGAGATGAAGGGAGTGGTGGGGGAGAGAGATGGAGGGAGTGGTGGGGGAGAGAGATGGAGGGAGTGGTGGGGGAGAGAGATGAAGGGAGTGGTGGGGGAGAGAGATGAAGGGAGAGAGATGAAGGGAGTGGTGGGGGAGAGAGATGAAGGGAGAGAGATGCGGGGGAGTGGTGGGGGAGAGAGATGAAGGGAGTGGTGGGGGGAGAGAGATGGAGGGAGAGAGATGAAGGGAGTGGTGGGGGAGAGAGATGAAGGGAGAGAGATGCGGGGGAGTGGTGGGGGGAGAGAGATGAAGGGAGTGGTGGGGGAGAGAGATGGAGGGAGAGAGATGCGGGGGAGTGGTGGGGGAGAGAGATGAAGGGAGAGAGATGAAGGGAGTGGTGGGGGAGAGAGATGGAGGGAGAGAGATGCGGGGGAGTGGTGGGGGAGAGAGATGAAGGGAGAGAGATGAAGGGAGTGGTGGGGGAGAGAGATGAAGGGAGAGAGATGAAGGGAGTGGTGGGGGAGAGAGATGAAGGGAGTGGTGGGGGAGAGAGATGGAGGGAGAGAGATGCGGGGGAGTGGTGGGGGAGAGAGATGAAGGGAGTGGTGGGGGGAGAGAGATGGAGGGAGAGAGATGCGGGGGAGTGGTGGGGGAGAGAGATGAAGGGAGAGAGATGAAGGGAGTGGTGGGGGAGAGAGATGGAGGGAGAGAGATGCGGGGGGAGTGGTGGGGGAGAGAGATGAAGGGAGAGAGATGAAGGGAGTGGTGGGGGAGAGAGATGAAGGGAGAGAGATGAAGGGAGTGGTGGGGGAGAGAGATGAAGGGAGTGGTGGGGGAGAGAGATGGAGGGAGAGAGATGCGGGGGAGTGGTGGGGGAGAGAGATGAAGGGAGAGAGATGAAGGGAGTGGTGGGGGGAGAGAGATGAAGGGAGAGAGATGAAGGGAGAGAGATGAAGGGAGTGGTGGGGGAGAGAGATGAAGGGAGAGAGATAAAGGGAGTGGTGGGGGAGAGAGATGAAGGGAGAGAGATGGAGGGAGTGGTGGGGGAGAGAGATGAAGGGAGAGAGATGAAGGGAGTGGTGGGGGAGAGAGATGAAGGGAGAGAGATGAAGGGAGAGAGATGAAGGGAGTGGTGGGGGAGAGAGATGAAGGGAGAGAGATGGAGGGAGTGGTGGGGGAGAGAGATGAAGGGAGAGAGATGAAGGGAGTGGTGGGGGAGAGAGATGAAGGGAGAGAGATGAAGGGAGAGAGATGAAGGGAGTGGTGGGGGAGAGAGATGGAGGGAGTGGTGGGGGAGAGAGATGGAGGGAGTGGTGGGGGAGAGAGATGAAGGGAGTGGTGGGGGAGAGAGATGAAGGGAGAGAGATGAAGGGAGTGGTGGGGGAGAGAGATGAAGGGAGAGAGATGCGGGGGAGTGGTGGGGGAGAGAGATGAAGGGAGTGGTGGGGGAGAGAGATGGAGGGAGAGAGATGCGGGGGAGTGGTGGGGGAGAGAGATGAAGGGAGAGAGATGCGGGGGAGTGGTGGGGGAGAGAGATGAAGGGAGAGAGATGAAGGGAGTGGTGGGGGAGAGAGATGAAGGGAGTGGTGGGGGAGAGAGATGAAGGGAGAGAGATGAAGGGAGTGGTGGGGGAGAGAGATGAAGGGAGAGAGATGAAGGGAGTGGTGGGGGAGAGAGATGAAGGGAGTGGTGGGGGAGAGAGATAAAGGGAGAGAGATGAAGGGAGTGGTGGGGGAGAGAGATGAAGGGAGAGAGATGCGGGGGAGTGGTGGGGGAGAGAGATGAAGGGAGAGAGATGAAGGGAGTGGTGGGGGAGAGAGATGGAGGGAGAGAGATGAAGGGAGTGGTGGGGGAGAGAGATGAAGGGAGTGGTGGGGGAGAGAGATGGAGGGAGTGGTGGGGAGAGAGATGAAGGGAGTGGTGGGGGAGAGAGATGAAGGGAGTGGTGGGGGAGAGAGATGAAGGGAGTGGTGGGGGAGAGAGATGAAGGGAGTGGTGGGGGAGAGAGATGAAGGGAGTGGTGGGGGAGAGAGATGAAGGGAGTGGTGGGGGAGAGAGATGAAGGGAGTGGTGGGGGAGAGAGATGAAGGGAGTGGTGGGGGAGAGAGATGAAGGGAGTGGTGGGGGAGAGAGATGAAGGGAGTGGTGGAGAGAGAGATGGAGGGAGAGAGATGCGGGGGAGTGGTGGAGAGAGAGATGGAGGGAGAGAGATGCGGGGGAGTGGTGGGGGAGAGAGATGGAGGGAGTGGTGGGGGAGAGAGATGGAGGGAGAGAGATGCGGGGGAGTGGTGGAGAGAGAGATGGAGGGAGAGAGATGCGGGGGAGTGGTGGAGAGAGAGATGGAGGGAGAGAGATGCGGGGGAGTGGTGGGGGAGAGAGATGGAGGGAGTGGTGGGGGAGAGAGATGGAGGGAGAGAGATGCGGGGGAGTGGTGGAGAGAGAGATGGAGGGAGTGGTGGGGGAGAGAGATGGAGGGAGAGAGATGAAGGGAGTGGTGGAGAGAGAGATGGAGGGAGAGAGATGCGGGGGAGTGGTGGAGAGAGAGATGGAGGGAGAGAGATGCGGGGGAGTGGTGGGGGAGAGAGATGGAGGGAGTGGTGGGGGAGAGAGATGGAGGGAGAGAGATGCGGGGGAGTGGTGGAGAGAGAGATGGAGGGAGTGGTGGGGGAGAGAGATGGAGGGAGAGAGATGCGGGGGAGTGGTGGAGAGAGAGATGGAGGCAGAGAGATGCGGGGGAGTGGTGGGGGAGAGAGATGAAGGGAGTGGTGGGGGAGAAAGATGAAGGGAGTGGTGGGGGAGAGAGATGAAGGGAGTGGTGGGGGAGAGAGATGAAGGGAGAGAGATGCGGGGGAGTGGTGGGGGAGAGAGATGAAGGGAGTGGTGGGGGAGAGAGATGGAGGGAGTGGTGGGGGAGAAAGATGAAGGGAGTGGTGGAGAGAGAGATGGAGGGAGAGAGATGCGGGGGAGTGGTGGGGGAGAGAGATGGAGGGAGTGGTTGGGGAGAGAGATGGAGGGAGAGAGATGCGGGGGAGTGGTGGAGAGAGAGATGGAGGGAGTGGTGGGGGAGAGAGACGGAGGGAGAGAGATGCGGGGGAGTGGTGGAGAGAGAGATGGAGGGAGAGAGATGCGGGGGAGTGGTGGAGAGAGAGATGGAGGGAGTGGTGGGGGAGAGAGATGGAGGGAGAGAGATGCGGGGGAGTGGTGGGGGAGAAAGATGAAGGGAGTGGTGGAGAGAGAGATGAAGGGAGAGAGATGGAGGGAGTGGTGGGGGAGAGAGATGGAGGGAGTGGTTGGGGAGAGAGATGGAGGGAGAGAGATGCGGGGGAGTGGTGGAGAGAGAGATGGAGGGAGTGGTGGGGGAGAGAGACGGAGGGAGAGAGATGCGGGGGAGTGGTGGAGAGAGAGATGGAGGGAGAGAGATGCGGGGGAGTGGTGGAGAGAGAGATGGAGGGAGTGGTGGGGGAGAGAGATGGAGGGAGAGAGATGCGGGGGAGTGGTGGAGAGAGAGATGGAGGGAGTGGTGGAGAGAGAGATGGAGGGAGTGGTGGAGAGAGAGATGGAGGGAGTGGTGGAGAGAGAGATGGAGGGAGTGGTGGAGAGAGAGATGGAGGGAGTGGTGGAGAGAGAGATGGAGGGAGTGGTGGAGAGAGAGATGGAGGGAGTGGTGGAGAGAGAGATGGAGGGAGTGGTGGAGAGAGAGATGGAGGGAGTGGTGGAGAGAGAGATGGAGGGAGTGGTTGAGAGAGAGATGCGGGGGAGTGGTGGAGAGAGAGATGGAGGGAGTGGTGGAGAGAGAGATGGAGGGAGAGAGATGCGGGGGAGTGGTGGAGAGAGAGATGGAGGGAGTGGTGGGGGAGAGAGATGGAGGGAGTGGTGGGGGAGAGAGATGGAGGGAGAGAGATGCGGGGGAGTGGTGGAGAGAGAGATGGAGGGAGTGGTGGGGGAGAGAGATGGAGGGAGAGAGATGCGGGGGAGTGGTGGAGAGAGAGATGGAGGGAGTGGTGGAGAGAGAGATGGAGGGAGTGGTGGAGAGAGAGATGGAGGGAGTGGTTGAGAGAGAGATGCGGGGGAGTGGTGGAGAGAGAGATGGAGGGAGTGGTGGAGAGAGAGATGGAGGGAGAGAGATGCGGGGGAGTGGTGGAGAGAGAGATGGAGGGAGTGGTGGGGGAGAGAGATGGAGGGAGTGGTGGGGGAGAGAGATGGAGGGAGAGAGATGCGGGGGAGTGGTGGAGAGAGAGATGGAGGGAGTGGTGGGGGAGAGAGATGGAGGGAGAGAGATGCGGGGGAGTGGTGGAGAGAGAGATGGAGGGAGTGGTGGGGGAGAGAGATGGAGGGAGTGGTGGGGGAGAGAGATGGAGGGAGAGAGATGCGGGGGAGTGGTGGAGAGAGAGATGGAGGGAGTGGTGGGGGAGAGAGATGGAGGGAGTGGTGGGGGAGAGAGATGGAGGGAGAGAGATGCGGGGGAGTGGTGGAGAGAGAGATGGAGGGAGTGGTGGGGGAGAGAGATGGAGGGAGAGAGATGCGGGGGAGTGGTGGAGAGAGAGATGGAGGGAGTGGTGGGGGAGAGAGATGGAGGGAGTGGTGGGGGAGAGAGATGGAGGGAGAGAGATGCGGGGGAGTGGTGGAGAGAGAGATGAAGGGAGTGGTGGGGGAGAGAGATGAAGGGAGAGAGATGCGGGGGAGTGGTGGGGGAGAGAGATGAAGGGAGAGAGATGAAGGAAGTGGTGGAGGAGAGAGATGGAGGGAGAGAGATGAAGGGAGTGGTGGGGGAGAGAGATGAAGGGAGTGGTGGGGGAGAGAGATGGAGGGAGTGGTGGGGAGAGAGATGAAGGGAGTGGTGGGGGAGAGAGATGAAGGGAGTGGTGGGGGAGAGAGATGAAGGGAGTGGTGGGGGAGAGAGATGAAGGGAGTGGTGGGGGAGAGAGATGAAGGGAGTGGTGGGGGAGAGAGATGAAGGGAGTGGTGGGGGAGAGAGATGAAGGGAGTGGTGGGGGAGAGAGATGAAGGGAGTGGTGGAGAGAGAGATGGAGGGAGAGAGATGCGGGGGAGTGGTGGAGAGAGAGATGGAGGGAGAGAGATGCGGGGGAGTGGTGGGGGAGAGAGATGGAGGGAGTGGTGGGGGAGAGAGATGGAGGGAGAGAGATGCGGGGGAGTGGTGGAGAGAGAGATGGAGGGAGAGAGATGCGGGGGAGTGGTGGAGAGAGAGATGGAGGGAGAGAGATGCGGGGGAGTGGTGGGGGAGAGAGATGGAGGGAGTGGTGGGGGAGAGAGATGGAGGGAGAGAGATGCGGGGGAGTGGTGGAGAGAGAGATGGAGGGAGTGGTGGGGGAGAGAGATGGAGGGAGAGAGATGAAGGGAGTGGTGGATAGAGAGATGGAGGGAGAGAGATGCGGGGGAGTGGTGGAGAGAGAGATGGAGGGAGAGAGATGCGGGGGAGTGGTGGGGGAGAGAGAGATGAAGGGAGAGAGATGAAGGGAGTGGTGGGGGAGAGAGATGAAGGGAGTGGTGGGGGAGAGAGATGAAGGGAGTGGTGGGGGAGAGAGATGAAGGGAGTGGTGGGGGAGAGAGATGAAGGGAGTGGTGGGGGAGAGAGATGAAGGGAGTGGTGGGGGAGAGAGATGAAGGGAGTGGTGGGGGAGAGAGATGAAGGGAGTGGTGGGGGAGAGAGATGAAGGGAGTGGTGGAGAGAGAGATGGAGGGAGAGAGATGCGGGGGAGTGGTGGAGAGAGAGATGGAGGGAGAGAGATGCGGGGGAGTGGTGGGGGAGAGAGATGGAGGGAGTGGTGGGGGAGAGAGATGGAGGGAGAGAGATGCGGGGGAGTGGTGGAGAGAGAGATGGAGGGAGAGAGATGCGGGGGAGTGGTGGAGAGAGAGATGGAGGGAGAGAGATGCGGGGGAGTGGTGGGGGAGAGAGATGGAGGGAGTGGTGGGGGAGAGAGATGGAGGGAGAGAGATGCGGGGGAGTGGTGGAGAGAGAGATGGAGGGAGTGGTGGGGGAGAGAGATGGAGGGAGAGAGATGAAGGGAGTGGTGGAGAGAGAGATGGAGGGAGAGAGATGCGGGGGAGTGGTGGAGAGAGAGATGGAGGGAGAGAGATGCGGGGGAGTGGTGGGGGAGAGAGATGGAGGGAGTGGTGGGGGAGAGAGATGGAGGGAGAGAGATGCGGGGGAGTGGTGGAGAGAGAGATCGAGGGAGTGGTGGGGGAGAGAGATGGAGGGAGAGAGATGCGGGGGAGTGGTGGAGAGAGAGATGGAGGCAGAGAGATGCGGGGGAGTGGTGGGGGAGAGAGATGAAGGGAGTGGTGGGGGAGAAAGATGAAGGGAGTGGTGGGGGAGAGAGATGAAGGGAGTGGTGGGGGAGAGAGATGAAGGGAGAGAGATGCGGGGGAGTGGTGGGGGAGAGAGATGAAGGGAGTGGTGGGGGAGAGAGATGGAGGGAGTGGTGGGGGAGAGAGATGGAGGGAGAGAGATGCGGGGGAGTGGTGGGGGAGAGAGATGGAGGGAGAGAGATGCGGGGGAGTGGTGGGGGAGAGAGATGAAGGGAGTGGTGGGGGAGAGAGATGGAGGGAGAGAGATGCGGGGGAGTGGTGGGGGAGGGAGTGGTGGGGGAGAGAGATGGAGGGAGTGGTTGGGGAGAGAGATGGAGGGAGAGAGATGCGGGGGAGTGGTGGAGAGAGAGATGGAGGGAGAGAGATGCGGGGGAGTGGTGGAGAGAGAGATGGAGGGAGAGAGATGCGGGGGAGTGGTGGAGAGAGAGATGGAGGGAGTGGTGGGGGAGAGAGATGGAGGGAGTGGTGGGGGAGAGAGATGGAGGGAGAGAGATGCGGGGGAGTGGTGGAGAGAGAGATGGAGGGAGTGGTGGGGGAGAGAGATGGAGGGAGTGGTGGGGGAGAGAGATGGAGGAAGAGAGATGCGGGGGAGTGGTGGGGGAGAGAGATGAAGGGAGAGAGATGCGGGGGAGTGGTGGGGGAGAGAGATGAAGGGAGAGAGATGCGGGGGAGTGGTGGGGGAGAGAGATGAAGGGAGAGAGATGCGGGGGAGTGGTGGGGGAGAGAGATGAAGGGAGAGAGATGCGGGGGAGTGGTGGGGGAGGGAGATGAAGGGAGAGAGATGCGGGGGAGTGGTGGGGGAGAGAGATGAAGGGAGAGAGATGCGGGGGAGTGGTGGGGGAGAGAGATGAAGGGAGAGAGATGCGGGGGAGTGGTGGGGGAGGGAGATGAAGGGAGAGAGATGCGGGGGAGTGGTGGGGGAGAGAGATGAAGGGAGAGAGATGCGGGGGAGTGGTGGGTGAGAGATGAAGGGAGAGAGATGCGGGGGAGTGGTGGGGGAGAGAGATGAAGGGAGAGAGATGCGGGGGAGTGGTGGGGGAGAGAGATGAAGGGAGAGAGATGCGGGGGAGTGGTGGGGGAGAGAGATGAAGGGAGAGAGATGCGGGGGAGTGGTGGGGGAGAGAGATGAAGGGAGAGAGATGCGGGGGAGTGGTGGGGGAGAGAGATGAAGGGAGAGAGATGCGGGGGAGTGGTGGGGGAGAGAGATGAAGGGAGAGAGATGCGGGGGAGTGGTGGGGGAGAGAGATGGAGGGAGTGGTGGGGGAGAGAGATGGAGGGAGAGAGATGCGGGGGAGTGGTGGAGAGAGAGATGGAGGGAGTGGTGGGGGAGAGAGATGGAGGGAGTGGTGGGGGAGAGAGATGGAGGGAGAGAGATGCGGGGGAGTGGTGGGGGAGAGAGATGAAGGGAGAGAGATGGGCGAGTGGTGGGGGAGACAGATGGGCGAGTGGTGGGGGAGACAGATGGGCGAGTGGTGGGGGAGACAGATGGGCGAGTGGTGGGGGAGACAGATGGGCGAGTGGTGAGGGAGAGAGATGGAGGGAGTGGTGGGGGAGAGAGATGGGCGAGTGGTGAGGGAGAGAGATGGAGGGAGTGGTGGGGGAGAGAGATGGAGGGAGAGAGATGCGGGGGAGTGGTGGGGGAGAGAGATGAAGGGAGAGAGATGCGAGGGAGTGGTGGGGGAGGGAGATGAAGGGAGAGAGATGCGGGGGAGTGGTGGGAGAGAGATGGGCGAGTGGTGGGGGAGAGAGATGTAGGGAGTGGTGGGGGAGAGAGATGGAGGGAGAGAGATGGGCGAGTGGTGGGGGAGACAGATGGGCGAGTGGTGGGGGAGACAGATGGGCGAGTGGTGGGGGAGACAGATGGGCGAGTGGTGGGGGAGACAGATGGGCGAGTGGTGGGGGAGAGAGATGGAGGGAGTGGTGGGGGAGAGAGATGGGCGAGTGGTGAGGGAGAGAGATGGAGGGAGTGGTGGGGGAGAGAGATGGAGGGAGTGGTGGGGGAGAGAGATGGAGGGAGAGAGATGGGCGAGTGGTGGGGGAGACAGATGGGCGAGTGGTGGGGGAGACAGATGGGCGAGTGGTGGGGGAGACAGATGGGCGAGTGGTGAGGGAGAGAGATGGAGGGAGTGGTGGGGGAGAGAGATGGAGGGAGAGAGATGCGGGGGAGTGGTGGGGGAGAGAGATGAAGGGAGAGAGATGCGAGGGAGTGGTGGGGGAGGGAGATGAAGGGAGAGAGATGCGGGGGAGTGGTGGGAGAGAGATGGGCGAGTGGTGGGGGAGAGAGATGGAGGGAGTGGTGGGGGAGAGAGATGGGCGAGTGGTGAGGGAGAGAGATGGAGGGAGTGGTGGGGGAGATAGATGGAGGGAGAGAGATGCGGGGGAGTGGTGGATAGGGGGAGAGATGGAGGGAGAGAGATGCGGGGGAGTGGTGGGGGAGAGAGATGAAGGGAGAGAGATGGGCGAGTGGTAGGGAGAGAGATGGAGGGAGAGAGATGCGGGGGAGTGGTGGGGGAGAGAGATGGAGGGAGAGAGATGCGGGGGAGTGGTGGGGGAGAGAGATGCGGGGGAGTGGTGGGAGAAAGAGGTGGAGTTGTAATACTAATTGTAAGGCCATAACAAGAGTTTCTCTAACATATCATTGTCAATAATAAATATTTAAGGAATATTTCTTTCTGTATTGATAAGTGAGTCTGTGTACGTTTCTTTATTTCTCTGTAGATATGTCAGTCTTTCTCTCTCACTGTAGATATGTCACTCTTTCTCTCACTCTGTAGATATGTCACTCTTTCTATTAATCTGTAGATATGTCAGTCTTTCTCTCACTCTGTAGATATGTCAGTCTTTCTCTCACTAAGTAGATATGTCAGTCTTTCTCTCACTCTGTAGATATGTCACTCTTTCTCTCTCACTGTAGATATGTCACTCTTTCTCTCACTCTGTAGATATGTCAGTCTTTCTCTCTCACTGTAGATATGTCACTCTTTCTCTCACTCTGTAGATATGTCAGTCTTTCTCTCTCACTGTAGATATGTCACTCTTTCTCTCTCACTGTAGATATGTCACTCTTTCTCTCACTCTGTAGATATGTCAGTCTTTCTCTCTCACTGTAGATATGTCACTCTTTCTCTCACTCTGTAGATATGTCACTCTTTCTCTCTCACTGTAGATATCTCACTCTTTCTCTCACTCTGTAGATATGTCAGTCTTTCTCTCACTCTGTAGATATGTCACTCTTTCTCTCTCACTGTAGATATGTCACTCTTTCTCTCTCACTGTAGATATGTCACTCTTTCTCTCACTCTGTAGATATGTCAGTCTTTCTCTCTCACTGTAGATATGTCACTCTTTCTCTCACTCTGTAGATATGTCAGTCTTTCTCTCTCACTCTGTAGATATGTCACTCTTTCTCTCTCACTGTAGATATGTCACTCTTTCTCTCACTCTGTAGATATGCCAGTCTTTCTCTCTCACTGTAGATATGTCACTCTTTCTCTCACTCTGTAGATATGTCACTCTTTCTCTCACTCTGTAGATATGTCCTTCTTTCTCTCTCACTGTAGATATGTCACTCTTTCTCTCACTCTGTAGATATGTCACTCTTTCTCTCACTCTGTAGATATGTCACTCTATCTCTCACTCTGTAGATATGTCAGTCTTTCTCTCACTCTGTAGATATGTCAGTCTTTCTCTCTCACTGTAGATATGTCACTCTTTCTCTCACTCTGTAGATATGTCAGTCTTTCTCTCTCACTGTAGATATGTCACTCTTTCTCTCACTCTGTAGATATGTCAGTCTTTCTCTCTCACTGTAGATATGTCACTCTTTCTCTCACTCTGTAGATATGTCACTCTTTCTCTCACTGTAGATATGTCAGTCTTTCTCTCTCACTGTAGATATGTCACTCTTTCTCTCACTCTGTAGATATGTCACTCTTTCTCTCACTCTGTAGATATGTCACTCTTTCTCTCACTCTGTAGATATGTCAGTCTTTCTCTCTCACTGTAGATATGTCACTCTTTCTCTCATTCTGTAGATATGTCAGTCTTTCTCTCTCTCTGTAGATATGTCACTCTTTCTCTCTCACTGTAGATATGTCACTCTTTCTCTCACTCTGTAGATATGTCAGTCTTTCTCTCTCACTGTAGATATGTCACTCTTTCTCTCACTCTGTAGATATGTCAGTCTTTCTCTCTCACTGTAGATATGTCACTCTTTCTCTCACTCTGTAGATATGTCACTCTTTCTCTCACTCTGTAGATATGTCAGTCTTTCTCTCTCACTGTAGATATGTCAATCTTTCTCTCTATCTGTAGATATGTCACTCTTTCTCTCACTCTGTAGATATGTCACTCTTTCTCTCACTCTGTAGATATGTCACTCTTTCTCTCACTCTGTAGATATGTCACTCTTTCTCTCACTCTGTAGATATGTCAGTCTTTCTCTCTCACTGTAGATATGTCACTCTTTCTCTCACTCTGTAGATATGTCAGTCTTTCTCTCTCACTGTAGATATGTCACTCTTTCTCTCTCACTGTAGATATGTCACTCTTTCTCTCACTCTGTAGATATGTCAGTCTTTCTCTCTCACTGTAGATAAGTCACTCTTTCTCTCACTCTGTAGATATGTCAGTCTTTCTCTCTCACTGTAGATATGTCACTCTTTCTCTCACTCTGTAGATATGTCACTCTTTCTCTCACTCTGTAGATATGTCAGTATTTCACTCTCACTGTAGATATGTCAATCTTTCTCTCACTCTGTAGATATGTCAGTCTTTCTCTCACTCTGTAGATATGTCAGTCTTTCTCTCTCACTGTAGATATGTCAATCTTTCTCTCACTCTGTAGATATGTCAGTCTTTCTCTCTCACTGTAGATATGTCACTCTTTCTCTCACTCTGTAGATATGTCAGTCATTCTCTCTCACTATAGATATGTCAGTCTTTCTCTCACTCTGTAGATATGTCACTCTTTCTCTCACTGTAGATATGTCAGTCTTTCTCTCTCACTGTAGATATCTCACTCTTTCTCTCACTCTGTAGATATGTCAGTCTTTCTCTCACTCTGTAGATATGTCATTCTTTCTCTCTCACTGTAGATATGTCACTCTTTCTCTCTCACTGTAGATATGTCACTCTTTCTCTCACTCTGTAGATATGTCACTCTTTCTCTCACTCTGTAGATATGTCACTCTTTCTCTCACTCTGTAGATATGTCACTCTTTCTCTCACTCTGTAGATATGTCACTCTTATCATCACTCTGTAGATATGTCACTCTTTCTCTCACTCTGTAGATATGTCAGTCTTTCTCTCTCACTGTAGATATGTCAATCTTTCTCTCACTCTGTAGATATGTCAGTCTTTCTCTCTCACTGTAGATATGTCACTCTTTCTCTCACTCTGTAGATATGTCAGTCTTTCTCTCTCACTGTAGATATGTCACTCTTTCTCTCACTCTGTAGATATGTCACTCTCTCTCACTCTGTAGATATGTCACTCTTATCATCACTCTGTAGATATGTCACTCTTTCTCTCACTCTGTAGATATGTCACTCTTTCTCTCGCTCTGTAGATATGTCACTCTTATCATCACTCTGTAGATATGTCACTCTTTCTCTCACTCTGTAGATATGTCACTCTTTCTCTCACTGTAGATATGTCACTCTTATCATCACTGTAGATATGTCAGTCTTTGTCTCACTCTGTAGATATGTCAGTCTTTCTCTCTCACTGTAGATATGTCACTCTTTCTCTCATTCTGTAGATATGTCACTCTTTCTCTCACTCTGTAGATATGTCACTCTTTCTCTCACTCTGTAGATATGTCACTCTTTCTCTCACTCTGTAGATATGTCACTCTTTCTCTCACTCTGTAGATATGTCACTCTTTCTCTCACTCTGTAGATATGTCACTCTTTCTCTCACTCTGTAGATATGTCACTCTTATCATCACTCTGTAGATATGTCACTCTTATCATCACTCTGTAGATATGTCACTCTTATCATCACTCTGTAGATATGTCACTCTTATCATCACTCTGTAGATATGTCACTCTTTCTCTCACTCTGTAGATATGTCACTCTTATCATCACTCTGTAGATATGTCACTCTTATCATCACTCTGTAGATATGTCACTCTTATCATCACTCTGTAGATATGTCACTCTTATCATCACTCTGTAGATATGTCACTCTTATCATCACTCTCTTACTCTATCGTTATGTCACTCTCTCTCTCTTTCTTTTTATCTCTAGTGTGTCTTTCATTGTCTCTTTCTTCTTTTCTCTCTCTCCCCCTTTCTCTATATTGTTGTGACTGTAGTCTGTCTATATAGTGATATGCGTTTTTTTAGGTTCTTGTGTGTTTAGTTATGTTCATGTGTGTTTTGTTATGTTCCGCTGTGTTTAGTTATGTTGCGCTGAGTTTAGTTATATTCCAGTACGTTTAGTTATGTTTCTGTGTCTTCAGTTATGCTCCTGTGCGTTTAGTTATGTTCATGTGTGTTTAATTATGTTCTTGTGTGTTTAGTTATGTTACTGTGTGTTTAGTTATGTTCCAGTGTGTTTAGTCATGTTCTGTGTGTTTAGTTATGTTCCAGTGCGTTTAGATATGTTCATGTGTGTTTAATTATCTTCCTGTGAATTTAGTTATGTTCCAGTGCGTTTAGTTATGTTCCTGTGTGTTTTGTGTATGTGTAACAGCGAGCAGCTGACATCAAGATCAGATAACCCAAACAGAGATAATTTTTGTATACGAATTTTTATTATCACCACTATTTATCAAGCAGCTAAAAATGAATAAGATAAAACTTTAAAACCCGTGGCTTGAAAGTTATATGTAGTTAAATAATTAGGGTTATACAGTAATTACAGTTGGAACAATTAAACGGCTAGTTTAGTTTTTTACAATTTTTATTTATTTTGTAAGTAAAAGTGTCAACGGTGGTGTTTGACTTGGTAGATTGACTCGATGCCTGACCTACGTCAGTTCTTGGTGACGTGTCTCCCACCCACACCGATTCTGGCCAACACCTTCACACACCAATTCTGGCCAACACCTTCTCACACCAATTCTGGCCAACACCTTCTCACACCAATTCTGGCCAACACCTTCACACACCAATTCTGGCCAACACCTTCTCACACCAATTCTGGCCAACACATTATCACACCAATAATTCAAACATTCTGATAGTTAAAAACCTGAAAACTCTTCAGGAAACTATTTTTCAGGGGATAGAATTGTGAGCTATCTTTTTGTACAAATTCTCTGTCCCACTTCCATGTTTATATCCCGAGCTATCCCTTCAATATTGTGGCCCCTTCCTTGCCATGTTCTTTGTGCCATAGATGCTATATTGGTTTTGTCAGTAAACTTAATATTTATCAATTCTGAATTTATTTATTTATCAATATTTATCTGAACACTGTCATGTTCTCTGTGACATATATCATATAAAGGTCTTGTCAGTAAACTTATTATTTCATCAAACATGTGCCCCTTGTCATGTTCTCTATGACATATATTACATAAAGGTCTTGTCAGTAAACTTATTATTTCATCAAACATGTGCCCCTTGTCATGTTCTCTATGACATATATTACATAAAGGTCTTGTCAGTAAACTTATTATTTCATCAAACATGTGCCCCTTGTCATGTTCTCTATGACATATATTACATAAAGGTCTTGTCAGTAAACTTATTATTTCATCAAACATGTGCCCCTTGTCATGTTCTCTATGACATATATTACATAAAGGTCTTGTCAGTAAACTTATTATTTCATCAAACATGTGCCCCTTGTCATGTTCTCTATGACATATATTACATAAAGGTCTTGTCAGTAAACTTATTATTTCATCAAACATGTGCCCCTTGTCATGTTCTCTATGACATATATTACATAAAGGTCTTGTCAGTAAACTTATTATTTCATCAAACATGTGCCCCTTGTCATGTTCTCTATGACATATATTACATAAAGGTCTTGTCAGTAAACTTATTAGTTCATCAAACTTGTGCCCCTTGTCATGTTCTCTATGACATATATTACATAAAGGTCTTGTCAGTAAACTTATTATTTCATCAAACATGTGCCCCTTGTCATGTTCTCTATGACATATATTACATAAATGGTCTTGTCAGTAAACTTATTATTTCATCAAACATGTGCCCCTTGTCATGTTATCTATGACATATATTACATAAATGTCTTGTCAGTAAACTTATTATTTCATCAAACATGTGCCCCTTGTCATGTTCTCTATGACATATATTACATAAAGGTCTTGTCAGTAAACTTATTATTTCATCAAACATGTGCCCACTGTCATGTCAACGCCCATTATATGTGAAACGCCAAAACTAATCGATACGATATTTTGTTCAAGTCTGATGTCAGAGTGTTTCATTATCTGAGGCATTTACTGACTTGAAAAGTAACAAAGATAACCTGATTAGATCTGTGCATCCTTTGTTTATAGTTCACACAACACCCTACAGTTTCCTGTGGTTCTTTCCCTTACTGGATTTTGAACAAATATATATTTCGACTTTGTTTGTGGACATCATTCTTTAAATTTGTTTCGTTAATTTTTTCCATTCCTTGTTTTACAGACACATCTATATTAACATACTAAGTTGGATTTTTTTTTTCATTATAACTATTCCTAATTTTGTTCAAATTAAAAGGAAGTTATTGAAGAGAATATGGCTAGAGAAAATATATTGGAGCCGTTGGCCATTATTCTTGTCTTCAGCATATTTCATCTCGGCCTGGCCGAGGATTGTGTGAAAACGGGGCCCTGCTCTTGCACATACTCTAGCTCTCATATAGATCTGAGTCCAGTCATAGGAAACCCGGCTCCAAAGTAAGTTACACTGTTTGAAAGTTGTACACACTGTTTGAAAGTTGAACACACTATTTGAAAGTTGAACACACTGTTTGAAAGTTGAACACACTGTTTGAAAGTTGAACACACTGTTTGAAAGTTGAACACACTGTTTGAAAGTTGTACACAATGTTTGAAAGTTGAACACACTGTTTGAAAGTTGAACACACTGTTTGAAAGTTGAACAGACTGTTTGAAAGTTGAACACACTGTTTGAAAGTTGTACACAATGTTTGAAAGTTGAACACACTGTTTGAAAGTTGAACACACTGTTTGAAAGTTGAACAGACTGTTTGAAAGTTGAACACACTGTTTGAAAGTTCTGTACTGATGTGTCTAGGGATACATAAAATTGGAACATTCATTCGTATTTATGTAAACTAGTGTAAACAATTGAAGGGAAATGGATACTAATTGTTTTTTTATAATTATGTTGTAGGCCTACTTAATTTGTTTTTTTAAATCCTTTACAAAACTTTCTTTCAATACGATCTAATCTCCAGAAGGCTGATGCTAACAAAAAATTAATGAAGAGAGAAAAATTTTTGCGAAAAAGTTTTTAGGAGTTTGTTTACTTTAATGTATATTTTTAATGTAGTTTTGAAAAGTAATAATATTCTTTCCAAACCACAATAATAAATCATCGTTTGTTGAAGGAGAGCTTCTGTGACAAAATTTTACAATGGGATGGTGTGACCTCAAGTGAGTCAATGATTAGTAGACAAACACAAGGTATCCCACTTGATGGTTGGGTGAAACTATTCGATGGTGTAATCCAAGGTGGATGGATGAATGGTTGGACTGGTGATAAAAAATGATACGTTATTGCAGGGATAGGCATCCTTTTGATAACAGCGTGCCGAAGAAAGATTTCTAATTCATTCAGCGTGCCAGCAGCATGAACGTCATCCTTCAATTTCCTGTAGAAGAGACTTGAATAGTCTTTATGTGGGTCTTCCCCGTGCCATTGAAAATTGCTCTGCGTGCCAAGTCTGGCACGCGTTTTGTAGGTTGCCGATCCCTACCTTATTGTATTTCGACATACATTATTTATTTATTCTTTGAACTTTGACCTTTCCTCTGCAGGTTCAAGGACCAATATGACCAATTCTACAACAACAGATTCTCCTATAACCCGTGTGTTGCCTTTACGGAAGGAACCTGTACCAACA
The DNA here is from genome assembly GCA_949126835.1 of Anisus vortex. Lineage (NCBI taxonomy): Eukaryota > Metazoa > Mollusca > Gastropoda > Planorbidae > Anisus > Anisus vortex. The sequence continues at coordinate 1,024,440 of OX421492.1, forward strand.
TGGCGGTAGGTGATCCGTAGCGTCAACATGCACGTGGTTGCCAAGGCAACCGCTGATGTATGATCGGTAGCTAAATTTGTATGTTAAGAAACATGTAGACTAGGGTCTGTAACATGTAGACTGTAGACTAGGGTCTGTAACATGTTGACTAGGGTCTGTAACATGTAGACTAGGGTCTGTAACATGTAGACTAGGGTCTGTAACATGTAGACTAGGGTCTGTAACATGTAGACTAGCGTCTGTAACATGTAGACTAGGGTCTGTAACATGTGGACTAGGGTCTGTAACATTTATTTTTTATATTTACTATCCCAAGGTTTGTCAATTAAACAGCATGAGTCAATATTTTCCTTGTGGGTCTCAGGAATCAGCAGTTTTCAAATTGGGTGATGCCAACGCTCTTACAATCCAGTATTCCTTTCATGATGGCACTACTGAAAGGTAAACTGAACAAAACAGACATTCTATGACACCATTGTCTGTCTTTTCATTTAGGTAAACTGAACAAAAACGACATTCTATGACACCATTGTCGGTCTTTTCATTTAGGTAAACTGAACAAAACAGACATTCTATGACACCATTGTCGGTCTTTTCATTTAGGTAAACTGAACAAAAACGACATTCTATGATACCATTGTCGGTCTTTTCATTTAGGTAAACTAAACAAAACAGACATTCTATGACACCATTGTCGGTCTTTTCATTTAGGTAAACTGAACAAAACAGACATTCTATGACATCATTGTCGGTCTTTTCATTTAGGTAAACTGAACAAAAACGACATTCTATGACACCATTGTCGATCTTTTCATTTAGGTAAACTGAACAAAACAGACATTCTATGACACCATTGTCGGTCTTTTCATTTAGGTAAACTGAACAAAAACGACATTCTATGACACCATTGTCGGTCTTTTCATTTAGATAAACTGAACAAAACAGACATTCTTTAACACCATTGTCGGTCTTTTCATTTAGGTAAACTGAACAAAACACACATTCTATGACACCATAGTCTGTCTTTTTATTTAGGTAAACTGAACAAAACAGACATTCTATGACACCATTGTCGGTCTTTTCATTTAGGTAAACTGAACAAAAACGACATTCTAGGACACCATTGTCTGTCTTTTTATTTAGGTAAACTGAACAAAACAGACATTCTAGAACACCATAGTCTGTCTTTTTATTTAGGTAAACTGAACAAACAGACAATTTAGAACACCATTGTCTGTCTTTTTATTTAGGTAAACTGAACAAAACAGACATTCTAGAACACCATAGTCTGTCTTTTTATTTAGGTAAACTGAACAAAACAGACATTCTATGACACCATTGTCGGTCTTTTCATTTAGGTAAACTGAACAAAAACGACATTCTAGGACACCATTGTCTGTCTTTTTATTTAGGTAAACTGAACAAAACAGACATTCTAGAACACCATAGTCTGTCTTTTTATTTAGGTAAACTGAACAAAACAGACATTCTAGGACACCATTGTCTGTCTTTTTATTTAGGTAAACTGAACAAAACAGACATTCTAGGACACCATTGTCTGTCTTTTTATTTAGGTAAACTGAACAAAACAGACATTCTAGGACACCATTGTCTGTCTTTTTATTTAGGTAAACTGAACAAAACAGACATTTTTGAACACCATTGTCTGTCTTTTTATTTAGGTAAATTAAACAAAACACACATTCTAGGACACCATATTATATTTTATATTGTCGAACCAGCATTTCCACTGACGGACTCTCCGACGTCCACCTTCCACAGTGCCTTGGAGGATTGTTTTTGGCAGGTTATTGTGCCACGTCACATGACCGAACCATGTCAGTTTGCGCTGTTTGATTGTTGTCATAATGGTTTCTTGAGGGCCTGCAATTGAGGATATTCTGTTTTATGTTTAGGGTAATGTTAACCGTAATTATTCACCTCATCTTACAGGCGAGATAGTCTAATCGTAAAATGATACACATTCGTAATAAAGTCTTAGAGACACGCATTCAACCCTACCATAAAGGAATTAATGACGTCTCCATCATTGGCATTTAATTTTCAAGTTATATAAATCAAACTACCCCGATCCATTTAGAAGGAAAATGTAGGTCAACGAGTCAATGTTGTGTAATTTTATAGAGAAAAACCAAGAAAACTCACAAATATTCAACTTAGTTTCCCTCGCCTCTCTCGCTTTATTTTTCCAAAAGTTCACATCCGTTTTCCAGTTGTATAAAACTACCTATTAGTTATAGCCCTTCCTCATTGGTCATGAGCCCGTCACGCGGGACTTAAGCTGTGGCAATTGTTTTGTACACTCAATATAAATACAGCAGTTTAGCTCTTATGAAGAAACAATTCATGCACATGAATCATTATTCATCTATTGTATATTCTACTATTTAATAAGATAACATTTCTTTATTGATCCAAAAAGGAGATGTGGTTTGATTACATTGCAATATTACAAGAACACAAGCACAACAACCAGAACAAATACAAGACTACAACACACACACATACACACTAGTCATCATCAAATCTGCAAAACACGCATCTGGCTCTTGATTATGCCTTAGTCAGGAGCTGCGTTGATATAGTCTCACAGAATAAGGAACAAAAGAGTTAATGTACCTTTCGGTTCGGGCTCTGATTTACAGTAGTCGGCCACTGCCTGTTGATTTTACGTAGTTGATGTGAAGTGGATGCATGCTATCTTTGAGTATTTTCTCCACTTTGCAGAGTGCAGAGGAATCGTTGTTGAAATAGTTCATCTAGTAAAGGCAGGGTCATTTGTGTGACTTTTGACGCTCTTTTTATAAGACTATCCAAACGGCGCTTCAGTTTTGATGACAAGTTTCCTTTCCAGCAAGTTATTGCATACTTTAACAGGTTTTTTTTAGCTGCATTGTATAAGTGATTTATACTGTTTTTATTTATTCCAAAGTTGTTTAATTTATACAGAGAAAAGAGTCTTTGTCTAACTTTCTCTGCTAGAACTTCAAGGTGGTAGCCCCCACGAAAGTTTGTTTTTTATGGTGATACCAAGATATTTATAGGTATCGATTTGATGTATTGATATTTTTTTATCGTGGCAGTCAAAGTGACAGTAAAATTCGTTTAGATCATTGACATAAAATGGTTCACGCCTGGTTGCACATCCTGCGACTTTTTAAAAATCCAGCCCAACAAACCTTGGGGTTTCTTTTTCTTAAACAAATTTTCGTTTTTTTTCTCCTTGCATCTTTTCCTCCTCCAGATATTACATTTTTTAACGACGATTTATCATTTTGAAATTCAGAGGGACTGGATCTGTACATTTTTTTTCTTTTGTATAGATCTATAAATAACATCTTTAATGTTTATGTTCATGCACAGTTTGTTAGTACCATAAATTTTAACCGTCTTTTTCGGGATGATGTTTTCTGCACAGAAGAGTATATACCAAATACGGTCGATGTTACATCGTCGATAGTGGGATAGTTGTTAATGAAAATATCCCAATTAGTGTCTTCTAGGCAGCCTTTCAATGTTTCTATCGCCTCGACCGACCATTGTTTGATAGTTTTTGTTTCTGGTTTATTTCTCTTTAAACAGGTTTATAGCGAGGTATGAGGTGAATTAGCGTGTGATCAGTTTCACCAATCGGAAATCAACTTTTTGATGTTTACGTAGCACTTGTCTAGCGTTCAGCTTTGTCTGGTGGGGCGACATACAGCTAGGCAATACATTATCTAAAGATAGGGTATTAAAGTCCCCAGTTAAAATGTAACCAGATGTAAATGTAACGATCCATGAGATTGAATTAAAAAACCCAGACTCTGGTTACATTTTAACTGGGGACTGTAATAGGATCGTGTCCAAAGTAACGTCCGCTGTCGTGTTTGTGTCGGCCGTGGGTGGTATGTAAACAATGATTATAATACATACCTGGGTGAACTCTCTTGCCAAATAGCCTTAAAGTGATACACATTAGTTCAATGTCTGGGATACACACTCTTTTTCTGACTGTAACATTGTTACTATTACAGTAATCTTTGTTAATATTTAGAACCAGCCCTCCACCTTGACTTGCCACTACAATTTGTTCTGTCTGCTCTATGAATATCGAATGTATCTAGGTTTACTAACTGGTCCTGTATAGTGTCATTAATCTAAGTCTCAGTGAAACAGGTTAAGGAACACTCTGCCACTGGTAGAGGTGTTCACAGTATCCTGTCAATTCCTTCATCTTATTCTGTAAGGATCTCACGTTGCCTGTTACTATTGGTGGAAGGAATCCCTCCTGTCATCTTCTCCTACATTTAACAAGTATTCCTCCTCTTTGACCTCTTTTCCTTCGCTTTCAACCTGCATTTGTTGTTGTTTTGATTTGCGTGCTTCAAGATGGCGGTGCGTGATTCATTTATAAATACTCATTATATCTAAATATGGGGCACGGTATTCGAGCGACAGCGCGTTTGACTGGCGGTCCGAAGGTCCTGGGTTCGAATACTGGTAGCCCTGGGATTTTTTTCCAGGACTTGAGGGTGTCCCTGAGTCTACCCAGCTCTGATGGGTACCTGACATTAGTTGGGGTAAAGTAAAGGCGGCTGGGCATTGTGCTAGCCACACATCCCCTCGTATGCCGTGGCCACAGAAACTGGTGAACGCTGCTTTACCAGCCCTATGATCACTTTGGTCCGAATGATACTTTACTTATTATATCTAAATACTGAACTGAAATACATGTTTCAACACTAAGTTACACCAGAACAGGTAAGAAGTAAGAACATCCAATTCGAATTAAACACAAGCATTTACATATAATAATTTGAAATATCACACGTTCATGAAAAAGAAATAGGAGCAATGTAGTCATGTCAGTCTGCGGTGCGGCGCCCCGAAATTAAAAGTATAATTGTGGACTGTTTAAGTCAGTATGTCACTATCACATACAAACACATATACCCTTATTTCTATAGTTTTTCAGTTTACTCTAGGTCAATATCACACAGACACAGCCTATATTTCTAGAGTTAAAAACTGTACGCTAATTTCACAGACAAGTATAAAGTTATTTATAGATTTTACCGGTAAGTCAATGTCACACAAAACCTTCACGTAAATTTTGTAGTTTAAAAAAATTAATTTTAACTGAAGGCCAAGATCACACACACACATGTTTTTCTGGTGTTTAGCTTTTTGCCTGTGTCCTGTGCTCCTGTGATGCTACATATGAGACTAATCATTGAAATGTTTACTTCACACAACGTGAAGTGCTTTTTTTCTCAGTCTTGAGTAGTTTGTGTATTTATATAAAGCTGAAGCGGCTGACAAAAAGATCGCATTGTGCCATTAGTAAAACATGTTTATATTTTCTTTCAGAACAAGTATTGTAGAGTTGATATGTAGCACGGACGCCACCGATACTCTGGAAGTTTTAGGCGAAGGCCCAACAACAACTTATGTAAGTTTACATACCATGTTCCGACTAGACTTTAACTCTTCGAGAATGCGAGCCGAGATGAGATCGAATCTCTTGAAGGCTCGGAGAACAAATTCCGCTGTAACACGCAACACTAATTGTGACTAATACATCAGCACAAAGGTTCGGCACCAACGGTTGGCCGTTCCTCTCCAAAGATCCTGCAAGGCGGAGCAATCTACAAGAGCGTGATCGGCCTGCTGTTTCGACACCGCGAATCAAGGTGGGGCCTAATCTACTAAAGTAGGCCCCAAATATCAGACAATGCCCAGTTCGATACTGGGCTATCGTGGACTGTTACCTTCCGAGTCAGCTGGACAGCCAATGGCAGACCTGCTTACTAGTACGAACAGTTTTTGATGTGACGAACTTTCAAATTTGAAGGAAAACAAACAAACAATTGTCCCAATAAATACAAGATTAGAAGATTTAAATTATTTACAATTTGTGTCTAGCTGGAAACTTTAATAGGCCTACTTTCCCAATCTCTGTTTGTCCATGTTTTTAGGAATACTTCTATCTCAAACTTGAGGTTCTCAGGTCTGGTTATTATACATAAGGGCGATTTTTACTATTTTTAAGTTGACATGAATTGTAATGGGTAGGCTATTTTTGTAGGCCATTGTATCTACGGTCTTACTAACTAATTTCTTTCTTTCCTGACAACCAGAAATTCAAGCTGCATAGCAAAGCTTGTTGCGCCGTGTCTGGTGGACTTTCTATCACGGTGTCCATTTCTGTAGGCTCCGTCCTGGTCATTGTGTAAGTATTGTTTGTTACAAGATATTTTCTCTGTAGGCTCCGTCCTGGTCATTGTGTAAGTATTGTTTGTTACAAGATATTTTCTCTGTAGGCTCCGTCCTGGTCATTGTGTAAGTATTGTTTGTTACAAGATATTTTCTCTGTAGGCTCCGTCCTGGTCATTGTGTAAGTATTGTTTGTTACAAGATATTTTCTCTGTAGGCTCCGTCCTGGTCATTGTGTAAGTATTGTTTGTTACAAGATATTTTCTCTGTAGGCTCCGTCCTGGTCATTGTGTAAGTATTGTTTGTTACAAGATATTTTCTCTGTAGGCTCCGTCCTGGTCATTGTGTAAGTATTGTTTGTTACAAGATATTTTCTCTGTAGGCTCCGTCCTGGTCATTGTGTAAGTATTGTTTGTTACAAGATATTTTCTCTGTAGGCTCCGTCCTGGTCATTGTGTAAGTATTGTTTGTTACAAGATATTTTCTCTGTAGGCTCCGTCCTGGTCATTGTGTAAGTATTGTTTGTTACAAGATATTTTCTCTGTAGGCTCCGTCCTGGTCATTGTGTAAGTATTGTTTGTTACAAGATATTTTCTCTGTAGGCTCCGTCCTGGTCATTGTGTAAGTATTGTTTGTTACAAGATATTTTCTCTGTAGGCTCCGTCCTGGTCATTGTGTAAGTATTGTTTGTTACAAGATATTTTCTCTGTAGGCTCCGTCCTGGTCATTGTGTAAGTATTGTTTGTTACAAGATATTTTCTCTGTAGGCTCCGTCCTGGTCATTGTGTAAGTATTGTTTGTTACAAGATATTTTCTCTGTAGGCTCCGTCCTGGTCATTGTGTAAGTATTGTTTGTTACAAGATATTTTCTCTGTAGGCTCCGTCCTGGTCATTGTGTAAGTATTGTTTGTTACAAGATATTTTCTCTGTAGGCTCCGTCCTGGTCATTGTGTAAGTATTGTTTGTTACAAGATATTTTCTCTGTAGGCTCCGTCCTGGTCATTGTGTAAGTATTGTTTGTTACAAGATATTTTCTCTGTAGGCTCCGTCCTGGTCATTGTGTAAGTATTGTTTGTTACAAGATATTTTCTCTGTAGGCTCCGTCCTGGTCATTGTGTAAGTATTGTTTGTTACAAGATATTTTCTCTGTAGGCTCCGTCCTGGTCATTGTGTAAGTATTGTTTGTTACAAGATATTTTCTCTGTAGGCTCCGTCCTGGTCATTGTGTAAGTATTGTTTGTTACAAGATATTTTCTCTGTAGGCTCCGTCCTGGTCATTGTGTAAGTATTGTTTGTTACAAGATATTTTCTCTGTAGGCTCCGTCCTGGTCATTGTGTAAGTATTGTTTGTTACAAGATATTTTCTCTGTAGGCTCCGTCCTGGTCATTGTGTAAGTATTGTTTGTTACAAGATATTTTCTCTGTAGGCTCCGTCCTGGTCATTGTGTAAGTATTGTTTGTTACAAGATATTTTCTCTGTAGGCTCCGTCCTGGTCATTGTGTAAGTATTGTTTGTTACAAGATATTTTCTCTGTAGGCTCCGTCCTGGTCATTGTGTAAGTATTGTTTGTTACAAGATATTTTCTCTGTAGGCTCCGTCCTGGTCATTGTGTAAGTATTGTTTGTTACAAGATATTTTCTCTGTAGGCTCCGTCCTGGTCATTGTGTAAGTATTGTTTGTTACAAGATATTTTCTCTGTAGGCTCCGTCCTGGTCATTGTGTAAGTATTGTTTGTTACAAGATATTTTCTCTGTAGGCTCCGTCCTGGTCATTGTGTAAGTATTGTTTGTTACAAGATATTTTCTCTGTAGGCTCCGTCCTGGTCATTGTGTAAGTATTGTTTGTTACAAGATATTTTCTCTGTAGGCTCCGTCCTGGTCATTGTGTAAGTATTGTTTGTTACAAGATATTTTCTCTGTAGGCTCCGTCCTGGTCATTGTGTAAGTATTGTTTGTTACAAGATATTTTCTCTGTAGGCTCCGTCCTGGTCATTGTGTAAGTATTGTTTGTTACAAGATATTTTCTCTGTAGGCTCCGTCCTGGTCATTGTGTAAGTATTGTTTGTTACAAGATATTTTCTCTGTAGGCTCCGTCCTGGTCATTGTGTAAGTATTGTTTGTTACAAGATATTTTCTCTGTAGGCTCCGTCCTGGTCATTGTGTAAGTATTGTTTGTTACAAGATATTTTCTCTGTAGGCTCCGTCCTGGTCATTGTGTAAGTATTGTTTGTTACAATATATTTTCTCTGTAGGCTCCGTCCTGGTCATTGTGTAAGTATTGTTTGTTACAAGATATTTTCTCTGTAGGCTCCGTCCTGGTCATTGTGTAAGTATTGTTTGTTACAAGATATTTTCTCTGTAGGCTCCGTCCTGGTCATTGTGTAAGTATTGTTTGTTACAAGATATTTTCTCTGTAGGCTCCGTCCTGGTCATTGTGTAAGTATTGTTTGTTACAAGATATTTTCTCTGTAGGCTCCGTCCTGGTCATTGTGTAAGTATTGTTTGTTACAAGATATTTTCTCTGTAGGCTCCGTCCTGGTCATTGTGTAAGTATTGTTTGTTACAAGATATTTTCTCTGTAGGCTCCGTCCTGGTCATTGTGTAAGTATTGTTTGTTACAAGATATTTTCTCTGTAGGCTCCGTCCTGGTCATTGTGTAAGTATTGTTTGTTACAAGATATTTTCTCTGTAGGCTCCGTCCTGGTCATTGTGTAAGTATTGTTTGTTACAAGATATTTTCTCTGTAGGCTCCGTCCTGGTCATTGTGTAAGTATTGTTTGTTACAAGATATTTTCTCTGTAGGCTCCGTCCTGGTCATTGTGTAAGTATTGTTTGTTACAAGATATTTTCTCTGTAGGCTCCGTCCTGGTCATTGTGTAAGTATTGTTTGTTACAAGATATTTTCTCTGTAGGCTCCGTCCTGGTCATTGTGTAAGTATTGTTTGTTACAAGATATTTTCTCTGTAGGCTCCGTCCTGGTCATTGTGTAAGTATTGTTTGTTACAAGATATTTTCTCTGTAGGCTCCGTCCTGGTCATTGTGTAAGTATTGTTTGTTACAAGATATTTTCTCTGTAGGCTCCGTCCTGGTCATTGTGTAAGTATTGTTTGTTACAAGATATTTTCTCTGTAGGCTCCGTCCTGGTCATTGTGTAAGTATTGTTTGTTACAAGATATTTTCTCTGTAGGCTCCGTCCTGGTCATTGTGTAAGTATTGTTTGTTACAAGATATTTTCTCTGTAGGCTCCGTCCTGGTCATTGTGTAAGTATTGTTTGTTACAAGATATTTTCTCTGTAGGCTCCGTCCTGGTCATTGTGTAAGTATTGTTTGTTACAAGATATTTTCTCTGTAGGCTCCGTCCTGGTCATTGTGTAAGTATTGTTTGTTACAAGATATTTTCTCTGTAGGCTCCGTCCTGGTCATTGTGTAAGTATTGTTTGTTACAAGATATTTTCTCTGTAGGCTCCGTCCTGGTCATTGTGTAAGTATTGTTTGTTACAAGATATTTTCTCTGTAGGCTCCGTCCTGGTCATTGTGTAAGTATTGTTTGTTACAAGATATTTTCTCTGTAGGCTCCGTCCTGGTCATTGTGTAAGTATTGTTTGTTACAAGATATTTTCTCTGTAGGCTCCGTCCTGGTCATTGTGTAAGTATTGTTTGTTACAAGATATTTTCTCTGTAGGCTCCGTCCTGGTCATTGTGTAAGTATTGTTTGTTACAAGATATTTTCTCTGTAGGCTCCGTCCTGGTCATTGTGTAAGTATTGTTTGTTACAAGATATTTTCTCTGTAGGCTCCGTCCTGGTCATTGTGTAAGTATTGTTTGTTACAAGATATTTACTCTGTAGGCTCCGTCCTGGTCATTGTGTAAGTATTGTTTGTTACAAGATATTTTCTCTGTAGGCTCCGTCCTGGTCATTGTGTAAGTATTGTTTGTTACAAGATATTTTCTCTGTAGGCTCCGTCCTGGTCATTGTGTAAGTATTGTTTGTTACAAGATATTTTCTCTGTAGGCTCCGTCCTGGTCATTGTGTAAGTATTGTTTGTTACAAGATATTTTCATGTGGGCCTACAATGGCTCTCCATAGACTAGAGGAAGTCATTCTCTGTATATCACCAACATTTATAAAGTATTATAACTTGTTTATGTCTAATTCTCTGTATATCACCAACATTTATAAAGTATTATAACTTGTTTATGTCTAATTCTCTGTATATCACCAACATTTATAAAGTATTATAACTTGTTTATGTCTAATTCTCTGTCTATCACCAACATTTATAAAGTATTATAACTTGTTTATGTCTAATTCTCTGTATATCACCAACATTTATAAAGTATTATAACTTGTTTATGTCTAATTCTCTGTATATCACCAACATTTATAAAGTATTATAACTTGTTTATGTCTAATTCTCTGTATATCACCAACATTTATAAAGTATTATAACTTGTTTATGTCTAATTCTCTGTATATCACCAACATTTATAAAGTATTATAACTTGTTTATGTCTAATTCTCTGTCTATCACCAACATTTATAAAGTATTATAACTTGTTTATGTCTAATTCTCTGTCTATCACCAACATTTATAAAGTATTATAACTTGTTTATGTCTAATTCTCTGTCTATCACCAACATTTATAAAGTATTATAACTTGTTTATGTCTTATTCTCTGTCTATCACCAACATTTATAAAGTATTATAACTTGTTTATGTCTAATTCTCTGTCTATCACCAACATTTATAAAGTATTATAACTTGTTTATGTCTAATTCTCTGTATATCACCAACATTTATAAAGTATTATAACTTGTTTATGTCTAATTCTCTGTCTATCACCAACATTTATAAAGTATTATAACTTGTTTATGTCTAATTCTCTGTATATCACCAACATTTATAAAGTATTATAACTTGTTTATGTCTAATTCTCTGTCTATCACCAACATTTATAAAGTATTATAACTTGTTTATGTCTAATTCTCTGTATATCACCAACATTTATAAAGTATTATAACTTGTTTATGTCTAATATTTAAGATAATTATAGCACAGGGCAACATAGATTTAATTATAGTTTAATAACAGCAGATAGTCCAACATAGATTTAATTGTAGTTTAATAACAGCAGATAGTCCAACATAGATTTAATTATAGTTTAATTACAGCACACAGTCCAACATAGATTTAATTATAGTTTAATAACAGCAGATAGTCCAACATAGATTTAATTATAGTTTAAAAACAGCAGATAGTCCAACATAGATTTAATTATAGTTTAATAACAGCAGATAGTCCAACATAGATTTAATTGTAGTTTAATAACAGCAGATAGTCCAACATAGATTTAATAATAGTTTAATAACAGCAGATAGTCCAACATCTTATCTTATCTTATACATTACAGACGCTCCTTCTATAAAGAAGATTATTGCGTCCTACGCTCATCCGTGGTCCGAGTCTAGTCTTGCATTTTTATTAATGTTTTAAATGATGTTAGGTTATTGGTTTTCCTGGTTTGTTCAGGCAACCCATTCCATGCCCGAATGCCACTCGGGAAGAAAGAGTACTTATATGCATTTGTTCTCGCATAAGGGACAAGGAAGGTGTTTTTGTCTTTATGTTTATCTGAGCTTTGCAACAGATTGTTATTGGGTTGTATTTCTAAATTAGAGTTTAATGCCTTATGTATTATTACTACTTTACTCTTTGCCCTTCTGTCCTCTAGTGTTTCTAGGTTTAGTGATTTGATTAATGGTGTTACTCTTGTCAATGGGGAATATTCACTAGTTATAAACCTTGCAGCTCTTTTTTGAATTTGTTCTAATTTTTTAATGTTTTCTTTAGTTGATGGGTCCCATACAGATCCTGCATATTCTAGTATAGGCCTAACTAATGTGAGATAGCATTTTAGTTTTATATTCTTATTACATTTGTAAAAGTTCCTTTTCATGAATCCTAATGTTTTGTTTGATTTTTTAATTACTTCATCAATGTGAGGGTTCCAAGATAACTTATCATTTATTATTACTCCTAGATACTTAGCATAGATTTAATTATAGTTTAATAACAGCAGATAGTCCAACATAGATTTAATTATAGTTTAATAACAGCACATAGTCCAACATAGATTTAATTGTAGTTTAATAACAGCAGATAGTCCAACATAGATTTAATTGTAGTTTAATAACAGCAGATAGTCCAACATAGATTTAATAATAGTTTAATAACAGCAGATAGTCCAACATAGATTTAATAATAGTTTAATAACAGCAGATAGTCCAACATAGATTTAATAATAGTTTAATAACAGCAGATAGTCCAACATAGATTTAATAAAAGTTTAATAACAGCAGATAGTCCAACATAGATTTAATAATAGTTTAATAACAGCAGATAGTCCAACATAGATTTAATTATAGTTTAATAACAGCAGATAGTCCAACATAGATTTAATTATAGTTTAATAACAGCAGATAGTCCAACATAGATTTAATAATAGTTTAATAACAGCAGATAGTCCAACATAGATTTAATTATAGTTTAATAACAGCAGATAGTCCAACATAGATTTAATTATAGTTTAATAACAGCAGATAGTCCAACATAGATTTAATAATAGTTTAATAACAGCAGATAGTCCAACATAGATTTAATAATAGTTTAATTCTAGCAATGTTTAGATGAAGAAATTTTTTTTTTAACTTTGACAAATAGTTTGCCCCATTACAATATTGTTGTCCTAACTAGTCTCTCTATGATTTGACTCTCTGATTTGCTCTCTCCATCCCCTCCCCATTCTCTCTCCTTTTTTCTAGCCAGTCACGTGACTATATTTCAATCAATCAATTTATTTCAACAACAAACATCTTCGAATTCTGTATTCAATAGACTAATGACTATTCTATATTATTTTCCAATCCAGATTTTTTTCAACACTATTTCTGTACCTCATCGTTGGAGTCTTATTCCAAAAATTTGCCCGTAAAGCCAGCGGGAAAGAGATTATTCCCAATTATTCATTTTGGTCTGGACTTCCAAGTCTTGTAAAAGTAAGTGACAACTTGACATGACTTACGACATACTTAATTTATTCCACACTTTTAAAACACATTTTCGTCACTATAGTTTTATTTATTAATAATATTTGATCAACTTAGTTTTGGTTAAAAAAAATGTATTAACACAGTTACGTCCCTTTGTTTATAAATTAATGTCAAAAATTGTTCTATTTCAGGATGGAGCATGTTTAGTCGCTACAAGAGGAAAGGGAAAATCCGGATATAGTAGCATTTAGATATCATATAGTTTTAGATAATACCCCCCACACACATACACACACACATCCCAAACACTAAAGATTAGAGAATATTGGTGTCTGCTGATGAAGGAATACTGAACGAAACATTTTAAATCTATACATTCTGTTTTGTTGATCATCATACTTTATGGATATAGTAGGCTACATTTTTTTATGATAGATAATTAGAACGTATGAATTGCATGTATTTATTAAAAATGTGATTGTTGTTAAATCCAAATAATAAAAAAAGATAATTATGTATATGCCTTGTTGTGTTCACAATGTAGCCTATAGTTGATACTTTATTTTTTATTGTTTCGTTGCTGTAAAACTCGTTCGCGTTTTTATTCACAATAGATCTGTCATAATAATATGTTTGTTTCATTTGAGTGCATCGTTAATGCCGGGCATCGTTAATGCCGGGCATCGTTAATGCCGGGTTACGAACCGGTAATAAAAAGCAATAAAACGAAAGTAACGAATTCGAAAATTGGTAATTCCAGTCTTCATGAGAGATGTAAACACATAGATCTAGAGTCTTTAATGACATGAAATCATGAATCAAGAAGTAGGCCTACACAAGAAATTTTTTTGCTGGGGTCAGGTGTCAGTCAGTTAAAAATAAATAAATCCTGGGAGACAAGGAAGATAATAAAGAGGCGGTGTTGTTAAAATTATAAACCTCACAGGGGAGAAAATTGTTTTATTTACACTACAATGACCTAATTTCATAATGTGTCACATTATAATTATACTATTTGTTGTATTAGCTTAGGGTAATATATTTTTCTATCTTTACTATCAAATAATTGTGTCATTTCAGGGAGGTGCTAAATGACCCCCCCCCCCCCCACCGGTCAATGCTTCAGAATAATGTTTTGTTGTAAGAACTGATTGAATAGCCTATAGTCCAGTATAGGCTTAATTACATATTGTCTTGGCGTATCTAAATAAAAAACACATAGACAATAAAATGCAAGATAAGACATAAAACCAAAGACTATAATACAGTCCCGGAGCAAAGAACTTTTGTGGGCCAGATGTTATCAATTATTGACCATTAAAAACTTTGTTCAAAACTTTTCTTGCTTTCCTTAATACCCTGTCAGGTCTGGCGACAGTAACGTAAACCATGTACTAAAACGTTAATTTACAATTTGCAGCACGTATTAAACAACCTTTACTTTTCGAGCCCTTCGGCGTGCGAATCAATCACAATATCATGAAAGTCAATGTCGCACAAAATGTCAAACTCAATGCTCACCAAGCAAAGCATGTTCAATCGAACGTCTCCCATTGTGGACCTCAATAAGTTCTTCACTCTCTTCAAGGTAGAAAAACTTCGTTCTCCTGTGCAGTTTGTTGTCATCATGCAGAGGAATAGTTTGAGAACCGTTTCTACATTGGGGAATGTGCTCTGCAGTCCATTCTCAACGATGGTAAGATATAATTAATTGTAGTTCTGGCTGACGGTTGCTGGATGATACACCCTTAGGAGATTGCTGTGAGGATTCCACTCTGAGAAATGCGGCAAAATGAAGCAATTCCTCTGCTAGAGAATCTTCAAAATCATCTGGATATTTTTGCTGAAGCCGAGAGGATGCTGACCGAATCATATCAGTGGACGCATGCTCCAGATTCCTCAGAAATCCAAAAGTTTGGTTCAGCTCTTTGTATGCTGCCAAACGATGTACTAGGGCACTTCGAAGTTTGTCAAGTGTAAGTCAAGTAAGAAGACTTGAGTTTTGAACCTATCAGAAGGATTGAACTCCGTTTCATCAGCATCGCCCTCATTAAACGGTTTCATCCGTTTTCGTTTCCTTACACTGTCTTCTCTGTAAGAAGAATTATCACTATGGAGTTTTCCTCGCAGTTCATAAGTTCCAAAGTCATTCCGCTGCTGGTCAATAAATTCAATTAGTGATTTGTAGAGTAGCACAACGGTATTGAGATCCATCTTCGAGTGTTGTAAAGTACAACTGGTGGCGTTAATTCGGTCCAGGAAGACAAACCAAAATTCAGCCATAATCCCAGTTTCCAAATAGCTAATTGTTTTGGACAATAAGTCAGCCTGGAGCCTGGCATCTTGAGGTTGGTTGTCATCGTTAGAAAGATTATCGAGAAGTTGTTTAATTTATCTTATCTTATCTTATAAGTTTACAGACGTTCCTTCTAGATAGTAGATTATTACGTCCACTAGGCCCAAAACTCCTGCAGGGCGACAGTGAGCCGTCGGTAGCAGGGCTAGAACCCGCGACCTGTCAGTTGGTTTTTGGTTGACAGTCCGGTGAACTAACCGCTGGACTCCAACCTTTCACATAAGCCTTCGTAGCGTCGGCGTGCACAGACCATCTTGTGTCACTTAGCAGCTTGACAACAGCCAACTGAAGTGGACGAAACAGTTAAATTAGTTGGGCCCAACGATGAGTTGATCTTGAGAGAAAAACATATAGCTGTTGCATATGGTAAAAAAAAGTGACGGTCTCCAGGCAACTATCCACCGCGCATTGAGTGAGTGAGTGAGCAGCACAGGGAATAAACGACGCCAGTGGACAAAACTGAGACAATTGGGCCTGCATTCCATTGTATATGCCGCACATGTTTGATGCATTGTCGTATGTTTGTCAATTTTCGTAATTTAAAAAGCGAAATAAAATTTAACTATTCAGCTATTAAATAAATATTCTGCCCGAGCCTACGAAAGTTTAAATCCTTTTATTTTGATCTTTGATGATAATGATATAAAAATTGGGATGGTAGGGAAGCTGGGGCCGGGGGCTAGAGCCCCCACAGCCCCCTGGTTAATCCGGTACTGCTATAATAAGATGGACCGTTTGCTCTAACTTTTAGAGCTTAGGCCTAGCTATATAATATGTTCTTTATTTTTTCGTGCGCAACCAATAAGGCTGTCTTAAATGACTTCTACGCTCCTACGATTGCATCAAAGGTTTCCGCTGTATACAACTTTCGATTTTAATCTTAATTTTCCATTGAAAAAATTTATAGCGAATGGCTGAAGAAGTACTTGCAGAAGAAGAGGCAGGTTTCAGACCAGGCAGAAGCACAATTGAGCAGATTTTTAACTGTCGGTTGCTCATAGAAAAACACATACAGCAACAACGTGAAATCCATCATAACTTCATCGATTTTAAGAAAGTATTTGATCGTGTATGGCATGAGGGACTATGGCCAGGGCTGCGGAGTCGGTAGATTAGTGTTCCGACTCCGACTCCTCATTTTTTTTACTTCCGACTCCGACTCCTCGACTCCGACTCCTCTGTATTAATATGCGAATGTATTTTATACATTCCTTGAAGGAAAGAAAGGCATCATACATCTACATCTCATTACCACAGGACTACTGGCAGGGATTTACTGTATTTAATTTTAAATATTCATGGGCCCGCTAAACTCTTGAGGGCCCCGGTACGGCATACCGGTTGTAGGGGAAACTGGGGTAAAATGGGATAGCGGGGTAAAACGAGACACACGAATTACTGAAAAACAGAAAGTCGGAGCGCTTTAGAAATGAGTCTATTAAAGAGATCACGTGATACTGCATTGCCGGCAAAATCCATTTTGTTTGGCTGAGCTGCGTGCGTCAGTGAGAGGCAAATATTTCAATTTTAAATATTTTGATCTATTTTTATGGTTACCATGCAAATGTGTTCATTAAGAAAATAAATACAGATTTGTCAAACAAGAATTAACATTCTGATAGATATTTATGTGGGCAATGGTAATAGATATCTAAGTTTGACCTACTTAAGCAGGGCAGTGTGTGGTTTGGAGGCTTTGTGAACAAGGTTATGTTGGGGTAAAACAGGACAAAACAATGGGGCAAAATGGGAAAATACGGTTAACTCAATAAATCATTTGTGTTTCTTTTGAAACAAACAAATCTCATCTTTTTTTGTTGTGTCATTATTGTCCACCACTTGCTTGTTCTGTACACAGAATGTCGTTTACATGTCAATGTTATCTTTGATACGACAGGGTTTTTTCCCTTAAGTATCTCGTTTTACCCCAGGTTCCCTTACTCTGAGAGTGCAAAAAACTGGGTAGCCTGTCAAGGTGACTGTAACAGGCGGGCACACTACATCTGTGCAGGTCTGGATGAAAGAAACATAGCCCCAGTTTTCGTTTGTGAACTCTGCGACGACTGACATTTGATTTAGCATACCCCCAGCGTATGTCTCGTTTTACCCCAGGCATGGGGCAAAACGGGAAAATACGGTTAGCCCAATAAATCATTTGTGTCTCTGTGGAAACTAACAAATCTCATATTTTTTTGTTGTGACATTGTTGTCCACTACTTGCTTGTTCAGTATACAGAATGTCGTTTACATGTAAATGTTATCTTTGATACGACAGGGTTTTTTCCCTTAAGTATCTCGTTTTACCCCAGGTTCCCCTACCCCCCTCTCGTGGGGCCTGATCAGTAGAGGTCACATGGGCGCTGCGTTCCCTGTAACAGCAGAACTATGAATGTTAAAACCGGTTATCGGTTCTATAAAACCGGTTAAAAACCAGATTTCAGTTACCCCCGCCCCCCACCCCCGCGCAATGTCACAAGCCGGAAAAGCCAAATGTGCCTAGTTTTGTAGGTATATTTGAAAAATACTTCTAACTTAATTAGTGTTTGCAGGGCATTCAATGGGTTGATTTGTGTGAATACAATATGATTTTGTACACTTTACCATAAAATTCTTTAGAACTAAAAAAATCTGGGCTAATTGATTAAAACCGATAATAGTTTTCAATTTTTCAATAGTGATTATCAAATTACCGATTATTGTTGACCATAATATTAATTAGCATATGAAGAGGCATATATTTATGGTAACTTGTAAAATAATGTGTTGAAAGAGAATGTGTATTTAATAGTGCCGTTAATAATAAAGCACAGACGCGGTGTTTTGAAAATGAAAACCGGTTTTCGGTTTCAAAACCGGAATCCGATATTCCGGTTTTCGTTTAACATCCCTAAGCAGAACACAACACTATGAAAAGTATAGCCTAAATATTGCCGCCCCTAATTGTGAGTTGCGTGCGTAGCGCATTTATAAGTCGTAAAGGCGGCATTTTTGTGTAGGCCTATTGAACGCAAATTACACAAGGAAAGAATCGTAAATGTGTAAAAGCCTCTCTAGGCCTCTAATAAAGGTATGCTTGTACACTAGTAGCTTAAGATGCGTTTTATTTAGGACCTATGGCCTAGGCCTATAGCCTATTAAGGCAGTGTTTAGTATTCCGAGAAAACCGCGAAATTTTGCTGTCGAAACTGAAGTCAAATTCAACAGTCGTGAAGAGTCTTTCTCAGATAAGATGGTCTGCTCGAGCTGATGCCTGCCGAAGTCTATGTTGCTTCTATGATGAGATCATAGCAGCTCTTCAGATAATTGCCAATGATGCAAATGAAAAACCATCTATGCGCTCTGAGACTTCAGGTCTTCTGAATTCATTAGACTCGATGAAAACTTGCTTTTTGTCACTTCTCTGGAATGACATCTTGGAAAGGTTCAACAAAGCAAGCAAATCTCTCCAATATGTTAACATCGACCTGGGTACGATCGTTGAACTGTATCAGTAATCGGTAACATACCTAGAACACTTAAGGAAACCCAGTACCTTTGATCATAATGAGTCGAAAGTTCGATGAAAAGAGCTATGCATATGACATGCAGAGGAAACGTAAGCGTAAAGGCCAGTTCGACGAAGAAAAAGGAAACGATACCAAACTCTCGGGCAAAACAGATTCAGAGTTACCATTTTTAACGTCGTTATTGACTCATTATAGACAGACTAATTTCAGAACTACGGAGACGCGGAACTGCTTATGAGGAGTTAAGTAAAATTTTGACTTTCTTAAAAAACTACATCGTTTGGAATCAAAAGACATCCGTGAAGGAAACAGAAACCGTATAACTTTTTATCCGTGTTATTTGGATATGACTTTGGAAAACGAGTGTATGCACCTGCAAGCTCATTTGTCGTCGAATGATGACGTTATGGAGTTATCGTCACTGAAGCTATACAAATACTTAGCCTATCAGGAAAAGGCTTTTTGGACATTTATCCAAACGTAGGAATTGCGCTCCGAATGCTGTATACTAGCGTCAAACTGCTCAGCAGAACGGTCGTTTTCAGCACTAAAGAGAGTAAAGAATTACTTAAGATCTAACATAGGAGAGAACAGGATCGATTCACTCACTGTAATGTGCATAGAGTCAGAAATAATGCAATTGACTATGATAACATCATTCGTTCTTTTGCACAGAAGACAGTTCGTCGTATAATATGATTCTAAAAATTTTATAGAATAACGTAACTATAGTAACATAGACTGTATTATTCTGATTTTTATTAAAGTCATTAAAGTCGAAAAAAAAATTATATGTTCTGTACAAGTGCATTTAATTTGCTAAATTTCTGAAATAGCTTCGAGATGGTGGAGGGCCCCCAAATGTCAAGTGCCTAGGGGCCCTGTGGTCTCTAAATCCGGGCCTGACTTTACTGTCTCATCACTAATGTCTGTAGGCCTATTGATCGGTTGATTAAAATAAATGAAGCCCTGCCTTTTTCCAATCTAAATTTAGTAGGAGTCGGAGTCGGTGCTTTTTTTGCCGACTCCGACTCCAGGTACCCAAAATTTCCTCCGACTCCGACTCCTCGACTCCGACTCCACAGCCCTGACTATGGCAAGTGATGAGCAGCTACAACATTGAAGAAGGACTGATACAGGCAATAGAAGCACTCTACAATCAAGCAAGCAGTGCAGTTCAACTAAATGGTTGTATGGAGGACTTCTTCAAGATGTCGATAGGAGTCCGACAAGGTTGCATCCTATTGCCAGTACTATTCAATATCTTCCTAGAAAAAATCATGCAAGAAACCCTCGATGATTACCATCCATCAATCTCCATTGGGGGAAGACCCCTATGCAATCTAAGATTTGCTGATGATATCGACCTGCTCACAGAGAAGCTTGCAGATAGAGCAAAGGCATACGGAATGGAAATCAGTTCAGAAAAGAGTAAAATAATGATCAACATTACAGAGCCCTTGTCAGAACTATTGTTCTGTATGAATGTGAGACATGGACGCTTCTATCAGCAACTGAAAACAAGTTGCAGGCGTTCGAAAATAAATGCATGAGAAAAATACTTCGAATCTCCTACGTAGAACACAGGACTAATGCGTATGTGTGGGACAGAATATCCTCAATTGCAGGCCCTCAAGAAAACATTATGGCTACAATCAAACGGCGCAAACTGACATGGTTTGGTCATGTGTTGCGGCACAATAGCCTGTCAAAAACAATCCTCCAGGGCACGGTGGAAGGTGGGCGTAGGGGAGGCCGTCAGCGGAGATGCTGGTTCGACAATGTCAGGGATTGGACAGGGCTGCAGTTGACTCAACTATTGCCGAAGTGTCTATACGCTCCCCCCCCCCCCCCCCCAACGACCTCAACGGTCATTGGATTGATGATGATGATGATGAAGAAAACCAGTCTGCCAAGTATAAGGCATATCTATATATATAAAAAGACAGTGTTAAGCCCCGCGAGGATCCCCATTGGTCAATTTGAAAACATGTGTGTCACTGACCTATCTAAGCCTAGCCCAATATACCGTCTAATAATTTTTCACATCGGACATGTGTCTTCGATAGCTCAGTGGTAAACGTAGTGGACTGCTAAACGGGCGACCAGGGTTCGATTCTCCAGTTAGACTATTCTTTTTTTTTCGACAATTAATTTTTCAAACTTTTAAAAACAAAAGACATTGTAAATCTATAGGCAATATAGATTTTGTTAAATAAAAATATTTGACTATTTTTTTTACCCTATTACAATATTTATTTACTTTCCTAAAAGTATTCAGTAAGTGTAGTTTATAAATTTGTTATCTGCAGCCCAGACAATCCTTTTTTTTCACCCGGGCAACGCCGGGCAATGTAGCTTGTATAAGATAAAACCAGTCTGCCAAGTATAAGGCATATATAAGATAAAACCAGTCTGCCAAGTATAAGGCATATATAAGATAAAACCAGTCTGCCAAGTATAAGGCATATATAAGATAAAACTCGTGGATATTTTAAACCCTAATTCACCAATGACTTCTTAGTCTCGAAAATTGTTATTTTGTATACGTCATTGAGCGGGATTTCCACGATTAATCGGTGTTTGATGTGACGGCGGAGACAGATCCTGTTACTGTTGTGAACTGTGAACCCAAAGAGTTGAGCTAGCACTTTTAGTTTCTTTGCCGTTTTTCTCTCTCTGTGATGAATCGAAGTTTTTCATATCCATCAAACTATAGGCTACTCTATAGTCTAACAACAATAATATTTCTATAGATACTAGATCATGCCAGGAATCAATTTTTTTAAAAATAGACGCGTATGCCTACTGAGCCCATACAAATTAAATTCTGCAGACAAATTCTAACTTAGGGTTTGCATCTGCACTTTACATCTTGCTTACAGCAAAATTTTGACTAACACAAACACCAAACGCAAATGAAACAGCTGAAAGTATTTAAGCCAATCCAATTTTATGTTGGAACTACTTTCTGTCCTAAGTTTCGCAAGAAGTTTTGCAACGTATATTAAATTTTGGTTTCAGCAGTGAAGACTTTTTTTTTTGTATTTTGTTTCTGTATTGTGCCATAATATTATAAACAGACCCAAAGAAATTTTTTTTTCCTATAACTCCTTAAGAGACATTTTTGTTAATCATTAACCTTCTGAAGATTTTGTCATTTGCCACACAAAAATAAACAAACAAAAGCGCAGTTAATTAAAAAAAGAAGGATTTAAAAATAAGCTCAATTAAATAAGCTTATGTCGGTCAGATGCGTTCCATTAGGATTTTCAAGTCCGCACCAAAAAGTGTCATGAATAAAACACAATAAAAAACTGATTTGTTTGTTTCTGTTGGGGAAAAAGGTGGGACTGAATACTTCTGTACTCATTGGCCTCATACCTGGCGCAGTAAGTAAACCACCGATACGCTTACATTAAAACGAGTACACCGGTGAGCTAACGCATGGGAGAAGTCCCATGAGTGGCCATGAGCGTAGGACGCAATAATATTCTTTATAGAATGAGCGTCTGTAATGTATAAGATAAGATAATTGTACGGGCTAAAACCCATCGACACGGTGGGGAATCAAGGAAGGGGAAAAAGTCTCCACAATACTTGTCTCAACAATACTTGTCTCAAAAATACTTGTCTCGACAATACTTGTCTCCACAATACTTGTCTCCACAATACTTGTCTCCACAATAGGCTACTTGTCTCAACAATACTTGTCTCGACAAGCCCGGTACCTTGATGACCTGAAGGGTCAACAATACTTGTCTCGACAAGCCCGGTACCTTGATGACCTGAACCTCAACAATACTTGTTTTGACAAGCCCGGTACCTTGATGACCTGGCATATATAGTTTGGTATTTGTAACGGTGCCAGGGCATTGCGCTAGTCACACAAGCCCCTAGTAGAGTCTAAGCCTATATGACGTGGCCTCGGGAAAAGAAACTAGCAGGCATAAAGGCTACTTCAACATCCCTTGATTAAGATGTCCAATACAATTAGGCACAGCTGCATAGATCTAACATCCACCGTATGTTAAAAATTAGGTCACATTTTAATATGTAGGGCAGGGGTAGACAACCTTTTGACAACAATGTGCCGAAGTAGAATTTCTAATTCATTCAGCGTGCCATGAGCTTAAAATTTATCCTGCTTTATCACTCAATTTCTTGTAAATAAAAATACTTGAATTGCCATTTGGGGGGGGGGGGGGGGGGGTTGCACGTACCAATGAAAATTGCTCTGCGTGCCAAGTCTGGCACGCGGTCGTAGGTTGCCGATCCCTGATGTAGGAAATACGACAGAATAATTACGTTTTTCTAAAAACTAATAGGCCTATAGACAGTCTGTGCTTTTCTTACAATATTTATATATATCTAGGGCCTATAAGTTTATTCCAGAAAAAAAGACAATAATAAAAAACACAAGAATAGAGACAGTAGGCCTATTGGGAATTATTACTTTTTTAAACATAAATATTACAGTGGACCTACTTCTCAGCCTTTATAACCTCTTGAAAGAATGAAGGCCAAGGACAGACAACAAAACTATGCAGTGTAAAACAAACATTTATTCAATACAGACTTTTACACATTCAAAGCGTAACAGATACACATAGATCTACATGTACGGTACGACGTTTACTTTAAAATCAAACGATTTTTTTTTTTACAACAAACTGATCTCAAGACTCAAATCTTTTATAATAAATCTAGTCAGTATACTTCAACGACACCGCCCCCTCGCCTTCTAATGTTGTTAGTATAACCCCTTGTTATATTATTATAACTTTTAAAAGGATTGCATAGTAGTTTAGTAATAAAATGTGTGGGATTTTGATTTCGGGTATTCATTCAATTTTCTTCCTTTGCGTTTATACCTTTTGCTTGCGACAAACCGGTGTAAAGAAATAAATTAATCTCCTCCCCTGAAAAACACGTGTCCATCACGAAGAAAAATAGAAAATGAAACGACAGTTTATAGACAAGCCTATTTGTAAAGGGGGGTGACAGACTGTAATGGTGGTAGTTTTATATAAAACCCATATGTTTTGCTGTATTATCGACATAAAAAAAAATCATGCTTGTTATTTGGCTATTTTTACACAAATTCCTTTTTATTTAAGCTTTAATACTTCAAGAAAGTTTAGAGAGAACATTATAGTTTCACCCGTTTTTAAAGCCGGTTTGTATTAATGCGCCACACAATCGTATACTTCCGTTGGATATAGCTGTTGGAAATAGTACTTCAACCGTGTATCTCAGTGGAGACATTTGCATCAATAAGCAAAAGGTCGCGGATTTTTACTCAACAGCAGCTCTGTGATAATGGAGAAAGTATTTCTTGGTAATCTAGCTGGGGACGTCAATGAAGGAACGCTACGAAAATTGCTTGAACAACAAGGGATCATTTATAACAATATTTCAATGAAACGTAACTTTGCTTTTGTAACGGTGAAAGACAAACTATCAGTTGAAGAAGTTGTTAAAAAACTTAACGGTAACTATATTAGAATTATAAAATCGAAGTGCAACGTTAAATAAAATAAAACTATGTTCGAGTTAATCATATTTTTTTGTATTTCTTAATTTAAAAAAAAAGTAAAAATCAATTTCAATTGTTTTTCTAGACTCAACTCCAGAATCAAAGGCTAGGCCTACATCCGAAATGCAAATAATTTTAGTCGTGTATTTTGTTGATATGCAACAAGTAAGATAGGCCTATTTATTAAAAAAAGAATGGATTCAATATTCTTTATAGATCTATTCTATATTTTTTTTTTGCTAACGAGATAATTTAAAAATGCAAAAATGATTCCTGTTTAAGTTTTTGAGCCTTCCTTAATTGTACCATTTGAATTATTTTATATGCATGGTTTTAAGATAGGTCATTTTTCATTATAGGTTTGCCTTTGTCTTTCCTTTAGTAAACCTTTAGTAGCAACAGTAACAGTGGCAATAATGGCTTGTCTGAAAGCAAAGTAATCAGAAAGATGAAGTAAAGTTTAACTACTTTTTTTGTCTAATATCCAGTAACTTAGTATCAAAAGTAGCCAGAGTCGAGTTTATATAGACCTTGGGGCCCCTAGGACATTCCAGGTTCAAAAGACTCTACACCCATGACTATGAGCTATGAGTGAGATTACATCATTCAACTTGGCAGATACAAAATTGGCCTATTCAATATAATATTCAATTCATAATTGGATTCTGAAAATAATATGCACAAACACTTGCATTCTGTACACAGTGGAAATCATCTTGGGCCTACTTCTACTTGGTAAAGGCCCTGTTTTTCAACATTTAACGTATAGGCTTAGCTCCGTTTTTTAGTTTTTGATTTCATATTTCTAACAACTAATAACAATAGCATAGCAAGCACCTAAATCATGTGGGCTTTACTTTTGAGTAGCCAGCTTGTCAAAATAGTCAAATGTATAAGTAGGCCTCTAATTATATTATACTGTGAAATCTGTATGTATATAGGCCTATATTAAACTGTTTTAACTTGGGACTTTATATTGCCTATATCTTATCATATATATTACAGACGCTCCTTCTATAAAGTAGATTATTGCGTCCTACGCTTATCCTTAACCCTATAAAATTATCTGAACACAATTTTTTTGTATGTGTAGGGTATACTCTTGAAGGATCAGTTCTGCAAGCTGAACCATCTAATGGAAGGAGGAGGTAACAATTTGATTTCATTACTACTCTAAACAAAGTCAAGCTTCAGATTTAAATTATTGAGAACATGTAGCCAAATGTTGTTTTTTTTAATTCTGTGCAACAGTCGTAAAACTAACAAGATTCAGATAAGAAATTGGCCAGCCCACATCTCTAAAGAACAGATTGAGGATCTAGTCAACATGACCTCCAGAAGTCCAAAGAAATTTGAACAGGGTAATTACTAATTAATATTTTACTGGGCATGCAAGTCCATTAAATTCTTTATTTTACATTTAGGGCAAAGCTATAGCAAGTAACTTCTGTTTTACAGACACTTTACAAATAATTTATCTTTCAAAGTCCATGGGATACGGTGTAAAATTAATTTTACCTTTTTTTCTGCAAGTTTAGAAGATTTCCTAGTTTAGCATTTATTATAGAGCATGTTAGTGAGGATTCTATCCAGATATTTACACAATAATCCAGAATTTAATAGGGTTATAAAAATCCAGCTTTGATATAAATGTTTTATTTCTGACAAGAAAGTGAGATCAGAAGGCTAGAAATGATATATTTTTACTACAGTCTAAGGGAGACACCAAAGTGGATTTTAGTTTCCATTTCATGACTTAGAGCACGGGTCGGGAACCTATTTGTCTGAGAGAGCCATAGACACCACATATTTTGAAAAGTAATTCTGTGAGAGCCATACATTATGTTTAAGACTAAAAATTAAAGTAAATGTGTGCATTTTGTGTAATTTCCACACTAAAAGTACAATAATTATGTCACTGAAATCTTCTGATGCAGTGCTGCAGTAGATTTTAGTTCATTTGTAGAATGAAATATTGATATGCAATTAATATGTAGATCAAAGGAGTCTAAAGAAACATTTTTTTTTATAATCGAACATTTGTCTGCGAGCCAGATGCAGCCATCAATAGAGCTACATCTGGCTCGCGAGCCATAGGTTCCCGACCCCTGACTTAGAGTGACACACAATTCATGGCCTTACACAATTAATTGGGCTCTGTCTGGAAGAAAAAGATTAGAAAGGTCTGTACCAAACCTGAAGGAAACTGAGATTATGGTTAGTTTTATTTCACAGGCTTGCTTCTTCACACCCAAACTGCAGTTTATCATTGCTTTGATGGTTTGTAAATGCTACCTCGGTACCCTATATAAATGTGAGCTTTATCGGGATTCCAGTGACCTAAAAAAATTCTATACTAAGACTAGTTAATGTATAGGTCTTTGTTTTCTGTATACTTGTACAGTGTGTTGAGAATAATTAAAATAAAATATAGAAAACAACTTAGTCGCAGCCTTTTTTTTTTTTAAGCTTGAAAAAAAAAAGAGATGGTACATTTGTGATATATTTATTCATCATTTTGTTAAAGAGAATCTTGTTGTAACTGTAGTTCAATAAGGTTTTAAAAGAAATTCTTTTTTTTTTCCATTTCTCCAGTGGGATCTGAAGGTGTTATATATGTTACTTTCAACAGTCCAGAAGAAGCAGAAGAGTAAGTACAAGCACATTATTAGTTGACTTATTTGAATTGAGGTGTACAACTGACTTATTTGAATTGAGGTGTACAACTGACTTATTTGAATTGAGGTGTACAACTGACTTATTTGAATTGAGGTGTACAACTGACTTATTTGAATTGAGGTGTACAACTGACTTATTTGAATTGAGGTGTACAACTGACTTATTTGAATTGAGGTGTACAACTGACTTATTTGAATTGAGGTGTACAACTGTGCACAATTTTGAATGAATTCTCTGTACACTTTATTTCAGATGTGTTGAACAATTGAATGATTATCGATTTGATGATGGAACTCAGATAAAGGTATGGAATAAACTTAGGTTATCAGATTTCATTAAGACTTCTAGGGGAATTTTTTTTTAACATTAGGGACAAGGAACATTTTCATTAGATGTACAGTTGGCTAGAGATTATGATACTTTGACTTTCTTTTCATTCTATTTTACTTGTACACTTTGTAATCCTGCATGTCCTATGTAGTATAGTAGAGTTAGACTCACTGCCTATCAAGCAGGTGACCTGGGTTCCATTCCCCAAAGGGTAGTATTTTTTGTGTTTTCTGTAAAAGAACTGATCTATTTTCTTTTTGATAACTTTATTGAAATTATATTTTTCAAGATTTTGAGTTGACCTAATTGATTTCATATGTTAAAAACTAAAAATATTTTACATTATATAAATGTAAAGCTTGACTAGGCCTACATGAATTTAGTATATTAATTATACTTTTTAAAAAGCTTCAATCTAACTACCCAAAACAGTGTCAAAACAATGTATGTATGTTTCTGGTGCCCAGACTTTTGGAAGACTTATTGACCTACATAATAATGTTAGCTAATGCATAAAATGATGCATAAAACCAAACATAATATAAAAGCCATAATTTGGTGAACTTTGTGTGTTTCTCTCTTTATAAAATATAGTCAATACAATTGTTTAGGTATTCAAGGATATTTTCTTTTTTTTATAATTATGGGCCTTTATATTAACTTTGCATTTGTATTTTTTCTTACTATATGGGTGGCAAATATGGTATAATATTTGTAAGGCTAAATAAAATTTGTGACAGAATTTGTGTAAAAAAAATTGTTTTTGGGTTTGTTAAATTCAGTGCAATATAATATAGCCTTAACACATTGTTAATGCTAATTTGCTTGAAAATTTGTTATCTAAATTAATAATTAGTTCATTCTAAACATGTTATTTGTCTTGAAATTGGGGATGAAAACTTTATTTACATTATATTGAAAGTTTTTGTTTTTAGCTTGTCACCCTGGGTAGCACTAACACTGGATAATTTGTATTATTAAACTAATCCTATCATTATAAAAATATAAGACTATGCATACAAACAATATTTTTTGACCCAAACCTCCAGGTTGACTTCTTCAGAAATCAAAGAAGATCAAACAGAAGTAATTCCAACAGCAATTCTGGTTTGTCCAGACAAGATCTTCCGTTACGGTTTGTAATTTACATTTTCCCCAGATTTTAATTATAATTGAAAAACATTCAATGTTTATAATTGAATCTGCTTTCATGATTTGTCCTAAAATGTGATAACTAGTACATTTACTTTTCTTCTTTAGTATTGTTGTAGCTAGTGACTATGTTGGTGCCATTATTGGTAAACAAGGACAGACAATCAGGAAAATTACCTCGGAAAGCAGGGCAAGGTGAGAATTCACAAATGAAATTGTTTACAGAAGTACTATTTACAGAGATAGCCATAATATTTGATTGGTACTGTACTATTTACAAAAATATCCATAATATTTGATTGGTACTGTACTATTTACAAAAATATCCATAATATTTGATTGTTACTGTACTATTTACAAAAATATCCATAATATTTGATTGGTACTGTACTATTTACAAAGATAACCATAATATTTGATTGGTACTGTACTATTTACAAAGATATCCATAATATTTGATTGGTACTGTACTATTTACAAACATATCCATATTTGATTGGTACTGTACTATTTACAAAAATATCCATAATATTTCATTGGTACTGTACATTTACAAAGATATCCATAATATTTGATTGGTACTGTACTATTTACAAAGATATCCATAATATTTGATTGGTACTGTACTATTTACAAAGATATCCATATTTGATTGGTACTGTACTATTTACAAAAATATCCATAATATTTCATTGGTACTGTACATTTACAAAGATATCCATAATATTTGATTGGTACTGTACTATTTACAAAGATATCCATATTTGATTGGTACTGTACTATTTACAAAAATATCCATAATATTTGATTGGTACTGTACTGTTTACAAAGATATCCATAATATTTGATTGGTACTGTACTATTTACAAAGATATCCATAATATTTGATTGGTACTGTACTATTTACAAAAATATCCATAATATTTGATTGGTACTGTACTACAGTCAAATCCGGTTATGTCGCCAGCCAATTTTGCAGCCAAAAAGTGTCAAGATAACCGATTATTGACATAGACGAAAACCAATATGGCGGCAAAATTTTAACATGTGCTTTGAAATTTCTTTATGTAGGCCTACATGATGTGCATTAATAAATGAGAATGTACATGCATGTGTTTTTGGAGGTTTTCCTAACTAGATATAATAACTATAGGCCTACATTCGACAATTTATCGTCCAGAATTGAAGCCCGACAAGATAATAGGCATAGTCTAGCCTACGTCTAGGCCTAGCTACTTCGCAATATTGAGTTGATTGAAATTTCCTTTTCGTTAGGTACGAACGCTGCTTGCAATTATTTAACGAACTGTGTCAAGTCTAGTATTTTTAATTATCTAATGTAGGTTGGTCGTTTAGTGGCGTAAAAAATTATACTACACTAGGACTACACTAGTCTACAATTAAGTTTTTTTTAAATCATCAACAGCTGTTTATTTACAAATAGGCCTAACACAGAGAACGCGAGAAATCGTTTTGAAAGGCATAGGCCTACTTTGGTTCCAACCACAACGCTGGCTGACAAAGCGAAGAGAGAGGAGAGAGACTTGCGTAGTTTTAAGTCGATAACTAACATTTTCAAAAGCTGGGGCTCGAGATAACCAATGTTAAGTGGCAAATTTGGCCCTCTTTTGAGCTCTTTTGTGCTCGAGATATTAGGGTTCGGCGACATAAAAGAATCGACATAACCGATCAGAAAATGCTAAGACAAAGAGAGAATTTGGCGGTTCTACTAAAAAACTTCGACTTAATAGAGTTGGCGAGATAACCGAGGTCGAAAATAAGTGGATTTGACTGTATTTACAAAGATATCCATAATATTTGATTGGTACTGTACTATTTACAAAGATATCCATAATATTTGATTGGTACTGTACTATTTACAAAAATATCTATAATATTTTATTGGTACTGTACTATTTACAAAAATATCCAAAATATTTGATTGGTACTAATCTCTTTCCCAGAGTTGACATACATAGACGAGAAAGCCATGTGCCAGATACAGTAAGTATATTTACTAACATTAACAAGTCCAGAATA
The DNA here is from genome assembly GCA_949126835.1 of Anisus vortex. Taxonomy (NCBI): domain Eukaryota; kingdom Metazoa; phylum Mollusca; class Gastropoda; family Planorbidae; genus Anisus; species Anisus vortex. The sequence goes on from OX421492.1 coordinate 1,055,312, forward strand.
TGTTTAATTGAATCCATCCCCAGCCCTCTCCACAAACACCCAGTTTCTTTATAGATACATGAAAGAGCTTTCACTTGTCATTCCTTTTCAAAGTACTTAGCTCAGTTTGCAATGAACTTCAATTTTACTAGATTTTTGCCTTCCAAAGTATACCTTCGGCTTATACACAGGTGTGGCTTATAATTGAGATTTTACTATATAGATAAGTTTTTTGTTCTTTTTTATGGAAGAAAACATTTTTTTTATATTGCAAGTAGTGGTTTAAAACAAGCTTCCTTTGAATAGTGAACATTTGGGAAACTGTCCAAAGTTTGTACATTTTGCTAATATGGATGAGCCGTGAAAAATTTTGTTTCTATGACAAATCAAAATGAATCATCTTTTTCTTCTTTGCCACTAACTAAAGTTTTATTTCAAAATTATTCTATAACTTCAAAAAGTAATTTTGTTTCGTTCTAGTCTCTTCCAATTCAATATTTCTCTTCTTCCATTTTTATCTGATTTTTTGCCAAGTTTATTGAACTCTACTAAGGCAGGTGTGCGGACAATTTTTGTTGCTATTGGGCCATATGGTACACGGTGGCTATGGGGCAGCGCGTTTAGCTGGCCCAGCAAAGGTCCTGGGTTCAAATCCCGGTGAAGGCCAGGATATTTTCCAAAGCTGATGGGTACCTGACATTAGTTGGGGTAAAGGTGGCTGGGCATTGTGCTGGCCACACATCCCCTAGTATGCCATGGCCACTGAAACTGGTGAACACTGTTTCACCGGCCTTATGATCAATTTGATCAGACAGGTACTTAACTAATAGGCCAACCATTCTGAAAATTTGTTTACATTTTTAATAAAATAACTACCATTAAAAGCTCATAGTTATAGGGGGTAACCGTAAAAGGTTTGGCGGGCCATGTGTGGCCCACAGGCAGCTAATTGCATGCCCATGTAGTAATGTACGCATAGTGTATTATCCTGTAGTATCACAATGCAATAAAATGACTTAAGTACTGCAATAGTTTTCATCTTATTACAGTTGGTTACAATCAAAGGCTCTCCAGAAAGCTGCTCTAGAGCTTGTAAAGAAATTATGACTGTTGTCAGACAAGAAGCAGATTCTCTCAACAGAGGGTTTGTATTCTTTTCTTTCTGGTTATTCTGGTTAACATTATCTGGTGGTAGCAATGAGGTTTTGTACATTTAGTTTTAGTAATGGTTAGTTTAGAATATTGTATTAGTCAACATTATCTGGTGGTAGCAATGAGGATTTGTACATTTAGTTTTAGTAATGATTAGTTTAGAATAGATCTATAGTGTATTACTTTGTCAACATTGATTTTGAGTACTTCTTGCTTTGTATATTATTCTTATTTTTAGTTTAGTTTATATTAATTTGAAATGTAATTTTCACTGTTTTTTTTTTTTTTACAGAGATGTCCCATTCAGGATTTTGTGTCCAAATAGCATATGTGGTCGAATCATCGGCAAACAGGGCAATGTGATCAAAGTTTTTATGGAGAAAACCAATACAAATATAGTAGTTTCCAGGTCTTTATCTTATGTTACTTATTGGATGAGAAAAAAAATTTAAATAAATACTTGAGCTTAACTAAATTGGGTAGTGAATAGAGGACTCAGTTGTGAATTTAAGCAGCACAATATCAGAAATGAACTATTGTCCATATTGTTTTATTTTTTAGCTTTGATCCTTTCCCTGGTGGCCTGATGGATTCAACCAACAATTATGTAGACAGAGTTATAACAATTACAGGATCTACTGAAAGCTGTTCTGAAGCAGAGGAGAAAATTAGTGAAAAAATGCGACAGTGTTTTGAACAGGATGCTGGTTCCTTCCAGGTACTTTTTAGCTAGATCATTTCAAAACTAAATTTTATGCTTGTCAAAATAACAGAAAAATGGGTGGAGGAAGGAGTGAGTTGTGGCTTTTATCCTGATATTAAGATATACATTTTAAAATGACAGAAAAATGAGTTTTCATTTGTGTACTTATAATAAGATTGTGGTTGTGCCAGTATAATATAATAAGATTGGTTGTGCCAGTATAATATAATAAGATTGTGGTTGTGCCAGTATAATATAATAATATTGTGGTTGTACCAGTATAATAAAAGATTGTGGTTGTACCAGTATAATATAATAAGATTGTGGTTGTGCCAGTATAATATAATAAGATTGCGGTTGTACCAGTATAATATAATAAGATTGTAGTTGTACCAGTATAATATAATAAGATTGTGGTTGTACCAGTGTAATATAAGATTGTGGTTGTACCAGTATAATATAATAAGATTGTGGTTGTACCAGTATAATATAATAAGATTGTAGTTGTACCAGTATAATATAATAAGATTGTGGTTGTACCAGTGTAATATAAGATTGTGGTTGTACCAGTGTAATATAAGATTGTGGTTGTACCAGTATAATATAATAAGATTGTAGTTGTACCAGTATAATATAATAAGATTGTGGTTGTACCAGTGTAATATACGATTGTGGTTGTACCAGTATAATATAATAAGATTGTGGTTGTGCCAGTGTAATATAAGATTGTGGTTGTGCCAGTGTAATATAATAAGATTGTAGTTGTACCAGTATAATATAATAAGATTGTGGTTGTGCCAGTGTAATATAAGATTGTGGTTGTACCAGTATAATATAATAAGATTGTAGTTGTACCAGTATAATATAATAAGATTGTGGTTGTGCCAGTGTAATATAAGATTGTGGTTGTACCAGTATAATATAATAAGATTGTGGTTGTACCATTATAATTGTACAGAGGGAGTGAAGAATAAATGGAAGGAAGTAATAGTTTTTGTCCACATAACTTTACAATAATACAAAAAAACAATAGAACTTGGGTTTCCTTTGATGATTGTATCTGTAGGCCTAGTCAGGGTTCGTAGCGGACCTTGAAAACCTTGAAAAACCTTGCATTTGGTTTTTAAAAGTCAAGGTCTAGAAAAAACCTTGAAACTCAAAAAAACATGATAAAAACCTTGAATTTTAACACATAACCTTGAGAATTGTGTTTTTCCGATAACCTGTGAGTTTGTATTTGTCGCTGCGGTTTGGTAGGCAGACAATTTTGGGTCTAGTCATAGCCAGCGCCGATGACGATGAGAGCCTAGATCTAGGTCTATCAGACTAATGACTAGGCCTAATCTAGAAGTCTTAGACATATTTTATTTACCAATACATTGATGAAATGCACTCAATGCTGAATATATCTGACTAGAAATCATTACAATGTTAATGGTAGTTAAGTAACAGCTGGTGCCGTCCAGTCTAGACAGGTGTCTGGAATAGCGCACTTCAAAAGGCTTGTTTTTGACCCGTTGTATAGTGTGACATATAGTGATTTTAACTTGAGTATGGACAGGGACTTAGATGAATAAACAGATACCTTACTTTCCCATATCACTAATGGCTGTATTGATCTGTTGTTTAAAATAAATGAAACACTGCCTTTTTTTAATATTATGTTTGCCTTATGCATAATTGAAACCATTTTTTAAGGAAAGTTTCTAAATTAGGGTGAATATTTAGTAACTTTTATGTTTAAAAGGTATGAATTTATGAGAAGTTAATAGGTAGTGTAACCTCCAAAAGTCAGGGTGCTACTGTCAATGACTCCCCCCCCCCCCCATTCCCAGAAAAAAATCACTGTGGACTCTTTCATTTGTACTTTAATTATTTTTTTGTTTGTTATCTTTCTTTTCAAATTTGTGTGGTTTTAAGTTAGTAAGTTAATTATATATGTGTATATTTTTCTTTTTTTAATGCTTTTTCTGGTTTGACGTTGAACCTTGAAATTTATAATTTAGACCTTGCAAAACCTTGAAAAAACCTTGACAAACTTTTCTGAAATTGGCTATGAACCCTGCCTAGTGTATTTTTTTTTTGTGTATGTTGAGAGACAGGGAGAGGTGCTTTTAGATTTAGTCCCTACAAGTTTATTCTTGATGTCAAGTCATAACCATCTCATTATTTCTTTTAAGCCATAACCATCTCATTATTTCTTTTAAAAGCAGCTGTACATACTCAGTAAATTAACTAATTTGAAATGAATGTTATACACACCTACTTTTGTTAGCTAAGTATACTGGACAGACAGTCTAGAATTGTGTTTTATGTTACTTTTAACTAGGGCTTAATCAGAGTTTGCCTTGGACATTTGTCTGTGCCAAACATTTTGTTTAGGAAAGTATTTGCCTCACGAAATAAGTTGCATACAAATATTGTTATAAAAAATACAATTGAAAATTTCAAAGATGTCAAACTTTTTTTTACTTAGAAAAGGAGAGATTAAATGTGACAATATTAAATTTAATGCTTAAAATTAGGCATGAATAGAACACATTAGAACCATTTTATTTTTTTCTGGTGTTATTAGCAGGTTGAATGAACAATATCAGTTTCAAATGTCATATTAGCCTAATAAAAATGTAACATTCATCCTAAAATAGTTTAATTGATTTAGCAGAGCCAAACTGTATTAGACAACCTGTAGTTAAAAATGACAAATACTTTGAGTGATCTGAGTAGATGTTTGTTTCTTCCTCAGTATGGTACACAACAACATATGATGTTTCCAGGAATGCCAGGTCTTCCATTAATGCCAGGCATGGGACCTTACCAGACAATGAGACCACCTATGCCATACATGGTAAATAGGGCTTTAGTACTTTCTTTTTACTTTCTATATATTGACAATGATTTAGTGAAGCACTTTCTTTGTACATAAGTAACAAAATGTACTGGGTTGAAATATAGGATCAATGCAGACATGCCTACCAATATGCATTTTAATGAAAAAGACTCAAATTCCCCCCCCCCCCCCCATTCTTCTTTTCCGCATTAGTTTGTTCTGCAAAATTGGCTTGTCTGAAATGCCGACATTCCATTAAATTTTAATAATGTAATAAGTAAAGACTTTTCTTTCATTCCAGTCACTCCATTTCATTCTCTCTTTTACCTTAAGAATACATTGCGAGGGCAGCAGTGTAGTCCCTTTGTGGCACTGCTGAAGATGCTATACCGATGATGCAAATCAAAGGACTTTAATTATTTTATTTTGGAAAGAATATTTTGATGAATTTCTGTGTAATAATAAGCAAAGACAAACACATGCTACTTATTCTAATTGACACATAAAGTATGGAAGAAAATAGCAGATGATTGAACTATTTTTTCCTCCTACTTTAAATGGCTAAAAAAGATGTAAATGTAATTAGAACAGCTGATGTGAGTGACTATTGCATTTAGCTAATGAAATAAATTTTCCTTTTTCATATATATAACTTGTTCATTTATTGACCTAGATGACTTAGCTCTTGGCCTGGGGATTTAGTAGGTCTCACAAAACAAAGGCATTTTAATTGAAGCACAATGACCTATTTACTTAAAATATAGGTAGGAATACAGATATACACTTCTGCGTTAGACTTGGTCACTATATATATAAAAGAAAAGAAAACAAAAGTTAATGCTTAAGTGGCATTAAAGTACAGAAAAAAGCCACTTTTTGCCTTAGTAGATTTAAAATCCTACTTTTAATTAAACTTGATAAATTTATGTCCTAAAATCTTTAAAAAAAAAAAAATTTTATTCTGATTCTGCATTAACTTAGATTATATATATACTGTGTATGACTGTAAGTGGAACCATATTTCATATGTATTTTAACAATATATATTTTGCTTTTATATTTGTGTCAAAATAGCTTAATTGGTGGGGGTAGGCATGTCTGTTGACCCCGGGAATTTTTTTCAGGGATCTGGAGGATGTCATGAGTCTACCTGACATCAGTTGGGAAAAGTAAAGGTGGCTGGGCATAGTGCTTGACACACAAGCCGCCCGTAAACCATAGCTAGTAAATTTAAACACATAGAGATCTGTATCGCTATATATATACATATATATACCAACATGCATTCAAAACATGTCTTTAGAGACCAAAAACATGCATTCAAAACATTGCTTTAGAGACCAAAAACATTTGAGAAGGTCCTTTTTGTTCTTGTTGCTAGCTGGAGATTATTTCTTTTATAGCTTTAGTGAATATTTGTTTCTTGTATGGTTTTAGTGGATAATGCTAGAGTTCAGCATCTCCATTTGAAAAATGTACTTCCTGATGAGCCAAATGTGCAGACTGATCATTTCAAAATAAAAGTGTATGTAGTGACTACAATTATTGTGTATGTACTCAGTGACTCTTTATGATTGTAGGGTGCAGCCTACTACCCTGGAGCTTTCAATGGTCCTCCACAAGTACAGCAGCCGGAGGTTGTTCAATTATATATTCCTGAAAAATCTGTAGGTGCTGTCATTGGAAGCAAAGGACAAAATATAAAAAATATCATGCGTTTATCAGGAGCACGCATTAAGGTAGGTCTGTTGTGAATTGTAGACTATAACCTACAAAACTATATGAATTGTAATGTATACTTTAGCCTTAGACTTAGTGTCAAGTAAATTCAGATTCTATTTCACCTACATACAACACTCTATATGAATTGTAATGTATACTTTAGCATTAGACTTAGTGTCAAGTAAAAAGAGATTCTATTTCACCTACATACAACACTTTATATGAATTGTAATGTATACCTTAGACTTAGTGTCAAGTAAATGCAGATTCTATTTCACCTACACGAAACACTCTATATGAATTGTAATGTATATTTTAGCCTTAGATTTAGTGTCAAGTAAATACAGATGCTAGATTGTTAGTAGGTGTGTATTTATTTAAATCTTCAGACAAAAATTGATTAAATGTGTAATTTGAGCATAAACTGTTTATTTGTAGATTCTAGGTGCCAATGATAAAAATGGATCCGGTGAGAACAATCCTTTTAGTCATTCTGGTGATGAACGTAAAGCAGTCATTTCTGGTTCACCAGAGGCACAGTGGAAGGTAAGATTAATTTTTTTCTAATTGTTGGACCCCAGACTCAATAGTATATAATAAATGGTAGATAATAGATTTCATTCTACTTGCTCATTTTTACTGTGCACATGTAGTACATCTAATATGCACGTGCAGTATATTTACTGTGCAAGTGAAGTAAATTTTGAGAAATAATAATAATTATATAAAGTGCTGCCAACAAACACAATGTAAGCTCAGAGCACATTTAACATTGAGCAACAAAAACATAAAAAAAAATTAAGTTTGTAAGATCTTTAAGCTACAAAATCCTAAATAAATATGACACAGTTAGCTAATGCTCATGACCTTTTGACCCATTTAAAAGAGAAATACAACTAGAAATATAGTAGAACTCCAATACTAGGCATGAACTGCTGAGAGAAAATACAAGGCTTGTCTAATAGTGTCAGAAATTGTGGCTGCTAGTAATTTTTCAAAAGGGTAGGCTTGCACACTTTTTAACAACTATTTTTTATTATTGTCAGTTTAGGGCTTTCGTCCAATACAGCTAAGTAAAGTTGTATAAATATTCTACCATAATGCTTAAAAAAATACTAATTAAACTAATTATTAAAGACATTGTATATTTAGGATCTAAGACTAGAAGTGTAATTGTTTGTAGCTTACATGGTATAGTGGTCTATATTATATACTAGCAGCCTATAATTTAATAAAATTCATAATTCTTAAAAGTAAAAAAAAAATGTTACACGCTGGAAATTCTTAAATGCTAAAACGTAGAGATAATATGCCAACTGATCTAGGACCTATAGACCTATAGGTTAGCGTTTTTACTAATCTTACCAAACTACAATAGTTAATTTACAATAGAGCTTAGAAAGCACTAATCTTCTGTGACATAATTTTTTTTTTAAAAGAGAAAAAAATCAGCAGATATTAATCTTTCCCCGTGAATATAAAGCCTACAGTACATACATATCTACATAAATATAATTGTATATTACTTAGGCTACACAGTTAATTTTTTATTTTCAATATTATATTTTAATTCTAAAAGCTTAAGTAGTTAGGCCTATAGCATAAGACATAATTGGGTCTAAGCCTAAGCTTATATATAGGCTCAATCTTTTCAAAGAACTGTATAATATATATTGACTAAACTACAGATAAATAGCATAGAAATATACAATATTGATAAAGTTGATATTTTTATTACAAATAAGGTCATAAAATGTACAAATGTAAGTGAATATTCTGCAACCATAAGTCTTTAGGCCTAGACGTTAAATACAGACAAAATGTCAACTTGTCGGACTACAATATGTTGATATTAACGTTTTGCCCATTAATTAGTCGACAGTTTTCTACCCTCCAAACCTTGAGTCAAGTTGCATAACTCCGTATATTTAAAAAAAAATCAGACAAAAATATTATTACAAAATTTACTGTAAAAAAACTATTAAAGCAACTGCTTTAAATTCTTCATGGTAAATATATAAAAATAAAAAGTTTAATTCAAACCAGTAGAGATAAAAGTAATAAATAAAAAGGAAAATAAAATAAATAGCTCAGTCTACGCCGATCGGTTCCGATATTTTGTCATGGAACTAGGATTACATCGTATCGGACTTCTACTACTCAAAGCCTATTCAAATTCTACGATGCTTAAAATAACTCGATTATCTTGGCATTATCGAAGCCTTTCCTTCATCAGCCTAATGCTTCTCTAAATATCTCAGAAATACCATAATTTTTCGTAGAATTAGCACTCAAAATGCGTTATTTTAAAAATTCACCTATATTCAATCGATTGGGCTAAAACTACCAAACAAATGTCTAAAAATAGCGTCACTATCGCTCTCTTTGGTCAGAGTAAAAAAAGCTTTTAATAAGCATTTAAAAACTTGCATCGGAATCAAATGCGAAACAACTCGTAATCGGCGATGCACTGCAACTCCAAGGGTCTATCAATAGAGGCGACACGCTGCGACTCCAAGGGCCAAACGGTTTAAAGTGGCTAAAAAAAAATATTATTTTGTTGAATTTAATGATTCAAATTAAACACATTGATAAAAAAAGATTTTTTGTAATATTCCACAACATCTCAAGATTTGTTCATTATTTAAAAGTCTAGTCTTACAGTATTGCTTACGGTGGCCTACATGTCAATTTCAGTTTTTATCTCAATTTAGGAAAAAAGACATATTTTTCTTTACACGTGTATAAGCCGCACCCTTTTCCCAGACAAACCAAAATGGTAAAAAGAAAAAGTGCAAGATTCTCAGATTTTAAAGTTCTCAAAATTAACTTAAAAAAATGTATTTAGAAATAATTGTAGAAATGTTGATAGTATGTAAGTTTCATTAGATTGTTTGTAAGAGTTAAAACAAAAACAATGTCAACTTATTGCAGATTGCAAAGAGAACAGTGAAAAAGCTAGCACTCATCGCTTATTTATTGAGCGCGATCGCGTTTGAAATCATTACAAACAATGGTAATTAGGTCACTTGTATAGCACAGCTATCCTTGCTATTTAGACTAAAAACGTATCACTGGTATAGCACAGCTATCCTTGCTGTTTAGACTAAAAATGTATCACTTGTATGGCACAGCTATCCTTGCTGTTTAGACTAAAAATGTATCATGCTCAATGCCCTCTGGTTCCATGTTTCAGTCATGGAGTTTTTAAGGCTTGAGCTATGGTATAAAAATCTAGGTGAAAATGAAGATCTTTAAACATCTGTTAGTCTAAATGACTTTGTTTAGGATTCCTTTATAATTTAAGCGCTGTCGATTAGAAAGAGTGCACTCCATAAGACTTATGATTGTGCCCATCCATTCTAGGAACTTGAGTAGGGACTTAGATGAATGAACAAACAGATGCCTTGCAAAAGCCAGTTAACAAAGCTTATTGGCTTTGTTGATTGGTCCAAAAACAAAAAATGGAACGCAACCTTTAGTTTTAGTTGTTTATGTTTGCGTTGTGCATGATTGCAAACTATTTTTGAGGAAAGTTTCCGAATAAGTGAATATTTCGTAACTTTTATGTTTAAAAAGACTTTTTGAGGCAGAGTAACTCCTAAAAATGCGACCCATCTGCGACTCAATTGCGAGTCCAGTACAAAATATAAATTAAATAATTTTAAACTGAGGGTAGGATCTATATGTGAGTATACATGTTATATATTTAAAAAAGATGAAGCTTGAGCCATAGGGAAAACAAGAACTTTTTTCACTACAATATTAATACTTGGTGAAATCACTACAATGTCGGTTTTTACAAATAATAAATAAATGCAAAATCAGTGTTGAGGTTTTTACACAAAAATTTACTACACTGTAAACTTACTTTAGCAATGCAAACATAGATGCAGTAAAAGCCAAGATTAATAAATGTTCTTTAAAAAAATGTGTTTCTAAGGTTACATTAAATACAGTTTGAATAAACTTAGTTTGTTTAAAGTTTGATGCTGTATTGATTGTCTAAAAATATGACAAAATTAAAATTAAAAAAATGTGTTCCTAAGGTTACATTAAATACAATTTGAATAAAGTTGGTTTGTTTTAAAGTTTGATGCTGTATTGATTGTCTATAAATATTACAAAATTAAAATTTAAAATATGTGTTCCTAAGGTTACATTAAATACAGTTTGAATAAAGTTAGTTTGTTTAAAGTTTGATGCTGTATTGATTGTCTAAAAACAAAATTAAAATTAAAAAAACTATTTGGCCAATGTGTATTGTCAACCCTTTTACTGGAATAAATTTAAAAAAAAAAAAAGGCTTATATGAGTGACAAAATTTGCATGAGGACAATGTCTGAATGAATCCTTAACCCATTCAACCCCGACCTTGCCCAAATTTTACTCACTGAAATCCCGGCCGAAGGGAAATAAATCTGCTAATAACATAGGTTGCAGTAGGAAAAAAATTGGAATAAAATTATTTCAAGTCATAAAGATATAAAATAAAGTACAATATGCTCAGAAATGGCTCATACATATTTCAATGAGCAACATTTTAAACTGTTGTGTACTCTTTTGATTTAAAAAGTTATGAACAAAAAACAAAAAAAATCAACAACATATGTTTATATCTTGCTTTACAGTCTTTGTCTGAGAATTGCTAAGACTAATGTCAGTTATTGTTATCCTTATTATTTCTATCATCTAAATAAAATACTATATCCATGTCAGATTCATTATCATCTACTACTACTTTGAGGTCTTTGTCTAATGTTGATCCTCGATCAAACTTTCAAGAAAAGAATGCCATTTTCAAAATATATTTTTTGCTGATTAAATAGACAAACACAAATATTTAACAGTAAGCTTTCTTGACATGTCATCGCCTAGCTAGCGAGATTTTTATTGAAGTGGCTATAGATACGTTGCCATACCAAGTTTTGTGAACCCTATGCTGAGCTGCAAGTTTCTGCCATTGCAGGGTTGAATCAATAACGGGCAGATTCGGTTGTTACAGGGTTCAGGGTTCGTACAGCTCCTGGAAACTCTTTGAAACTCCTGGAAAACAAAAAGTTGTGTTCCAGGACCTTAAAACTCCTGGAAAAACTGCATTTAGTCCTGGGAAAATACTAAAAACTCCTTATTTTTCGAGGGAGATTAATTATTAATAAAAAAAATCGTAATCACTGCTCTCAGATTGTATTTTCACTTTTACATAAAGCCCTTTTTGAGTTAACCCTCTTTGCCACTTTTTATTTCCGTGCGCAATGTCACTCCATGGTTCTTTTTTTACTAGATCTTGTTTTTTTTCTATCCAAACTTGGGATGTAGGCTATATAAGTCCCCATAATGTCGTAAAACAATAAAAAAGCTGTGTAGCGAGATGTCTGTTTTTTTTTAAAGAGCTCAGCTTGGCTTTTCAAAAAATTTACTCTTGAACAACTGCTAGAACACTCCTGGAAAACTCCTGGAATTTTGAGGCGACTTTTCTGTACGAACCCTGAGGGTTGAATGGGTAAAGCCATGAATTATCATTAGTGTCTGATGTAGCATAAATATAAACCAAAGGGTGAAAGTTAAATTTATTAAAGAATAATATTGAACAATATCTTGTCTTACTTCATCAGCAGCTAAATATCAAAGTAGAGTAAAACAATCTAGCACTAATTCTTACACTGTCATCACCATTTGAAATTAAGTTCAAGCCTATCATAGTGCATTGTTTCTCTACATAAGGGGAATTTAAAAAGTCATTTGCAAGTTACCACTTGAGTAATCTGGGGATGGGGGGAATTTGGCAGGTGGGACGAGAAGCAGTGTAGTACATGTGACTGCCGAGTCTGTACCCATTGTTACAACTTACAATCTGCATGTGGCTGTACCCATTGTTACAAATTACAATCTGCATGTGGCTGTACCCATTGTATAACTTACAATCTGCATGTGGCTGTACCCATTGTATAACTTACAATCTGCATGTGGCTGTACCCATTGTATAACTTACAATCTGCATGTGGCTGTACCCATTGTATAACTTACAATCTGCATGTGGCTGTACCCATTGTATAACTTACAATCTGCATGTGGCGGGGTGGCAAGCCTCAGTCAGGGTCCTGGTGTGGTCCATTTGACTTTCCCCTTTCCTGGTTATGCCCTGGACGAAAGAGCTGGAAGGCTCATCCTTTTTTATAAGATTAGTACCGGAATAATAGAGATTACTGTACTTTACAGAGGAAAGTAATTTACAGTATTGCAGTGGCTTTATGAATACATTTATATGTACTGCATTGTAACTAAACTATTAAACTGTACTATATTCTCTGTATGCTATTCTCAGTAATTTAATGCAGAAGCACCCATTTTAGTGTTGTTGTTGTACTATATTTGACTGTTTTAGGACATGATGCATTCAAAAACTGTAGGACTAAATAAATATTATTAAAAACAGAATATAACTTTTCTATTGACAAAATTATTTAAAATCTTCATATTATAGATGTTAGGCTATTGGTAGGAAGTATTTGAATTTTTTAGTAAATATAAAACACAAATTTTGAAAATAGGATGAAAATAGAAGAAAAATCTCAATAGGGACAATTATTGGAGTTCTACTGTATTACCATATCTATCTAAACCATTGGCATTAAAAAAGGGAAATATCCATTTAGTGAATCAAGTCCCAGCTTTTGTTCATGACAACTCTACCAATAGATAGTACATAGTAAATGTTGTATAATTAGTGATAAGAGTAGACAATGTGCAAACTATTGTTCCATTGTAACATCAGACTATTATTTCATTGTATCAACAGGCTCAATTCTACATTTTTGAGAAGGTGAAAAATGAATTAAGACTTGCTGCACATGATGAAGTTCATCTAAGAACTGAAATAATGGTTCCTAAACAAAGTATTGGAAGAATTATTGGCAAGGGAGGCCAGAATGTAAGCCATTTATCCATTTTTGCAATTCACACATAGATTTGATCAATGGAATTTATTTTATTTAGATTTTATCATTTCTAGACATTACAAAGTAATACAATATGATTTGTACAAATATACCACTTAATTTCCTGGCAGGTGAAAGAAATGCAGCGTGTGAGTGGTGCCATTGTTCAGCTTCCAATGGAAGAACAGGGAGATGTGGATGAAGTTCCTGTCACTATTATTGGTCATTTTTATGCCACCCAGTCAGCACAAAGGCGAGTGCGCTCCTTAATGAATACTTTCTCTCGTGCTCAGCCGGCACCTCGAAGAACAAGGCCAGGTGCACCTCAACAACTCATTTAGAACATTCACCTGCTTGAACTTCATTTGAATGACCAATATCAAAGAATGACAGCCTTTTTTTTTTAAAACTAGAAGTCAACCAAGTAAAGAGTGAAATTGTTTGTCTAAATACTAGGCTTGATGAAAACTTCCTGTTGTTATTTTCTCCTATTGCTAGGCTGGCATTGCCCAAGCAATATTGTTTGTTGGTTTTGTTTGATAAAATACTTAATATGTTTAGACTGTGCTACATTTATTGTGATTTTTGCCTAAAATCCTGTTTTGGATTTTGGAGTGAGTGACTGTCAGTATATCAATATTCTCTCTATATATTTATATACAACTTGTTATACCAGTTTGTTTCTAAACATTATTGGTTTGAGATCAAAACAAGATTCATGTGAACACGAGATGATTTATTTTTTTAATGATTGTTTGACTTTATTTTTCTATATGTTGATATATTTATGTATTTTTATAGTGAGAATACGCTTTTGTACTCACTGAAAGTATAATATATGCAAAACGTTGAACAAGATAACAGCAAAAAAACAATATAAACTAGCCGTCTTGCTACACAACATAATGAAACTTGGCTTGAATATGTTCTTTCAGTATGGTCTGGAAAATGGTGAGTTGACAATAGCCTTTCTCCCTAAAATATATTTATTTTTTATTCCCATGTTATTTTTTCGTAATGTTTCTATATGTGTATGTGAAATGAGTTTGTAGCATAGAAACATGTTTCTTTAAACCATGCCGTCACAGTTTGTAGCATAGAAACATGTTTCTTCAAACCATGCCGTCACAGTTTGTAGCATAGAAACATGTTTCTTCAAACCATGCCGTCACAGTTTGTAGCATAGAAACATGTTTCTTCAAACCATGCCGTCACAGTTTGTAGCATAGAAACATGTTTCTTCAAACCATGCCGTCACAGTTTGTAGCATAGAAACATGTTTCTTTAAACCATGCCGTCACAGTTTGTAGCATAGAAACATGTTTCTTCAAACCATGCCGTCACAGTTTGTAGCATAGAAACATGTTTCTTTAAACCATGCCGTCACAGTTTGTAGCATAGAAACATGTTTCTTCAAACCATGCCGTCACAGTTTGTAGCATAGAAACATGTTTCTTTAAACCATGCCGTCACAGTTTGTAGCATAGAAACATGTTTCTTTAAACCATGCCGTCACAGTTTGTAGCATAGAAACATGTTTCTTTAAACCATGCCGTCACAGTTTGTAGCATAGAAACATGTTTCTTTAAACCATGCCGTCACAGTTTGTAGCATAGAAACATGTTTCTTTAAACCATGCCGTCACAGTTTGTAGCATAGAAACATGTTTCTTTAAACCATGCCGTCACAGTTTGTAGCATAGAAACATGTTTCTTTAAACCATGCTGTCACTATGGCATTGGACTCAAAGGTCATTAAGAAGACATACAATAGGAAGTTTTCTAAGACTTGAATCTGCTCTGTGTGAATGGTCACATTCAATTGTCAAGTGTATTACACAGTGACCCAGCTTAGCCCTTTAAGAAAATTTCTGCAGGAACCAAATTGTATGTAACAATTCCGGACTAGTATTTACACATATTCATGTGTCACTTGTCAAGAAATTGTTACATTTTTGGAAGCAGACATACTGTACTGTACTGGTGTTTTTTTTTGTTTTTTTTCTAAGATTTGCTCTTCAATTTCTGAATTGATTTTGTCAGGTGTCATTTTTTTCTAAAAATGTTAATTACAATTTTTGATTATAAAATCTTAATTATTTGAAACAGTATTTCAAAGCTGATGATTTTGTAATCATTTCTATGTTTGTAGTGATTATTTATTGCTTAATATTTGCATGAACTTGTTCCAACTATTTGGTTGAAACTACAATAGTTCTGTTCAGCCAGAGACTGAAGGAAATTGACAATTGTACAATCCACAAACTTTTGTCAAAAATCCAATATTTGAAAGTTGATGGCTTAAAGTGAGCTAGTCATCCTTTGGTTGCTATTAGTTTCATGCCAGCATTAGTTTTCTGGCTCTTACAAAAACATAAATGTAAAAAAAAAATGTTTCTGCTGCTTTTTTTAAATTTCATTTTTCTAGAAGTCATTTATATTCAAAAGAATTGAGAAAATGAGTTAAAAACTAAAAGCATTTGAAACTGTTGGGTGATGGGTTCTTTGTTTAACCAATACTTTGAGTACACTGTTGGTTTAACCAATACTTTGAATACACTGTTGGTTTAACCAAAACTTTACATGTTGGTTTAACCGACCAGCTTGCTTTCATGCTGTTTATCTGTTGTTTTTTTTTCACTCTTTGATTCAAACTTGTTTGTTGTTTACTTTTTCAATCAGTATATCAACTTTTTTTCTCTAAAACCTTTCAGTAACTTAAAAGTTTTGAATTGAATTGAATATAGGTGGTTGGTGAAGCTAATGGTTCTGAATCACTATTGGAGCATTTGTACATGAGTGCATCTAAATACTTTTAGATTTGTTCTTTTGGAATATATCTATTATTACTATTACTATTATAGAAATAAGGTATGTTAAATATATTCTCTATAAGTAGTACATGATGTGCACCTAATGAAATGTTTAATAGCCTGTCCAGCTGCCTCTTCAAAAAAAAATTATCTTGTTCAAAAAAGTGTTTGTGTTTTTTTTCTTCTGTTGTATGGTTGAAGATTGAAGCAGAAATGTGCGGCATTAAGTCAGTGAGTGCGTTTGTTTATAAATAAAAAGTTGGCCAAGGGAGTATACTCTAATGTACATACAAGTATGCTTGCCAGTTTGGATATTGATTTTTTGTCCTTCAATTTTCTCTAAATACTCTTTTTAAAAGCCGGGAAAAAAATATTGTACAAGTGTTCCCTTAAAAAAAGGTATTTGTATTAAATACAACGTGTACAACATACTTTACAAAAATCCCACTTGCTCAAAATAAATTACTCCCAACGAATCGGAAAAATTCTTTCCAGTGCGTGCAGATGTAAAAAAATCGATGAATTATCATGGCGCTTATACATAAGTGGTGGTGTGTGCAGGGGCACCGTCATTCTAGCAACTAGCAGAGTATACGTGCACTGTATTAGTAACTAGATGATTGAATTGAATCCTTGTGTGAAAAGGTTTTAATAATGGATGTAAACACGGATGAAATGAAAAAGAGTGGGTCGCGATTTCAAGTGGCAAGAGTTGATTCAAAAGATGAAGAAGCTAGAGAAAATGTTGACATCGAAACTAACGAAAGCCGTTCCAAAAATTCTAATCGCAAAAAATCACCGGATCACAAAAAATCGCCAAATCTACCAAATATTGATACATCAACTCCCATTACAAGTAATGAGGGTCGTGTTGATTTTAGTATTTGCCCAGAGTCACCGTGTGCTACGTTTTCCCTAAGTGGTGATTCCATGCGTAGCAGAGGATCGTTGGAATATACAAAAACTAACTGTGTAATGAACACAATCGAAGCGCTACCATGTGTGGATCATTATAGAAATATATTTTCTGCAACTGGAGGTAATCTTAAAGTCAGGCCAACACTTGCTGAATTGCACGAAGAACTGGTAGGTTTTAAAGTTTTAAAAATTAATAGTTATATTATTATTACTCGGCTCAGCTGACTTAGATAAACACTGTCATCATCAATTAGTTTTCTGTAAAAATTGCAATGTTTTGAAACAAGAAAAGAAAGCGAATTTAATCTGAGAGACTGAGAGACTGACCACTGGGTAATCGGCATTTGATTAATAGATCATAAAATTAAAATCATAATAGATGTAGTTGTAGCCTATATCTAATAGGAATAGGCCTAATAGTCAATATCAATAGTAAATATAAAATAAGCTATAGGCTAACTATAACTTAACACTTACTAGAAGAAGCCTATAATTTATAATAATAATATAGGCCCCTAAGTTATTAAGTTATAAGCCACTTTGTTGTAGGCATATAATCTATCCTCCTATAACTAGGCCTATAGTAAACAATAGTATCTACTTATTATAATAAAAAATTATAGGCCTATAGGATAGTATAGTTATATTTTAAGTATTAAGTATTGACTTTTTATTTCAAAAAAGCTCTATAGGCTATACTAAATAATTATTAAATATTAATTTCAATAACAAGAATGATGGGAAGACAAGACACTCAAGTTAAATATAATTAGGGGCCTGCCTTAACTATCTATACAAAATCAATTATCAATATAATGTAAATTGTATAGTATAGATAAAGGCTATAAGATTATTCATTTTTAAACTTGTAGGCCACTGCTATATGTTTACTCACCCTACCTATTGATAAATTACTTTCTCTATCTCTCATTTCTCTTATATAAATTCAAAGAAGGAAGCACTCGTCTAAGTTTCCAGATAATTTGCGCAGACATCCATTGTTTTAATTTCAGAATATGGCTAATCACTGAGAAAAGTCCAGTGGTTGGTGTATCTAGACAAAAATATTTCAACAGCGACATTGTATACTGTAGACTGACCTAGAGTTCAGTTTGTATAGAAATAATGTATAAATACAAATAAGAATATGGTTTAGCTCTCACTTAGCAACTGCTAACTTGAGATATTTTAAGCTCACAGTGTCATAGGTGAACAATGTCATTCGCCATCCCTGCTACCCTTTGTCGGTACATTGGGTCGAGATTGTTATCGTGTTATTATTCACATTATATTCCTGCATTATACAATGAAGGAACTTTTATTATAAACTTAACACAACTTCCCTTCAATCTTTTAAAGAAACTTTATTACTAAGAACATCTGAAAAAGATATTTAAAAAAAAAATTCAATTACTCTTATTTAAATAATAACAATAAAATTCCAAATAAATATATATAATAGGCCATAGATTAAAACTTCAAATGGTTAGCAAAAATGAAATACTGTAATTTTTCATCAGGCTATTCATTATATGTAGTGTAATGAAAATATTATAAATAGCACAAAGTATCCTATTTGATGTGTGTGTTTTATTGTGAGTCAAGTTTGAATGAAATAATTGTTGTAGAACTCTACAAAATGGTCGGAATGTCTAAATCAATGTTTGATTCACTTGTTGCCTGGCTTGAATTTTCATGTTCCAAATTAACTTAATGTTAAATGTTTTTGTTATGTCATTAGTCAATCAAGGTAGGCCTAGTTATAGCAGCTATGGCCATAGTCATAGTCTTTTTACAGTTACAGCTTGGCCTATTTATTTTATATTAAGCCACAAAGGTGACAAAGTCCATCAACATCAGCCATTCATTGTTTGACTAAAATAGTCATATTATTATTATTATGATTATTAGATCATTTCATAATCCTATTTCAAGTATTTAATAATTCATAAATCATATCATTATATCTGTTATATCATACTCATTAACATAACTTAGACAGTAATACGCATGATACAGATACAGTCTTGGGCCTTAGGCTAAGTTATCACTCTTAGGAATAACAGTTTTAAAGATTTGAAGGTTTGTCTGTTTGCATACCATATTTTTTTATTTATTTAATTATTTAGCATTAAGAATTGAGGCTTTCTACATACTATTATTGTATTATTGACTATTACTTTTACAGGGACATATTTCTCATTTCTGTATTATTTATAGTTTATACACGTCTGCTACAAACAGATTTAGCGCCTTAGCATAAAGCGTCGTATCTATGGAGCTAATTTACCAACCAATCAAAACAAAGACAATGGGAATTTCCTAATGCAGTTTGTCTTTTTACTCTATACTCTATATCTATATGCTATATATAAACAATTTCTCCATTTACTCATTTACTGATCTTTCTTTATTATGAATTATGATGGTTTAAAACAACAACTTCAATCATCTCAAAACATTGGCATTTTTTATTAGAGTTTAGAGAATAAGATTTAGATGGTAAATCATAAATGGACTGCTAACTTGTATGACTCCGGTGGAACATAATTACACGTCTGCAAGTGACACTACTTTCTTCACCGTCACACAACGAAGAGTTTGGCCTACATTCTCTTTAGGTCCTAATATTACTTCTGACACTTGGGTTGCCAGGTGTTTGCTTTTGGATCGGAGAGTCCAGTATTCTAGCACTGCACTAGCAGGCAAACAAATGAATAATTCAACTAAACACCGGGAATAAATAACCTATCCAATTTTCTCATGGGTGAAATACACAGGAGGTTAAGATAGGAAAGGTGTTTGGTATTTCTGAAACGATATCTGCCAACCCTAAATATTACACATGATTAAATTTAAATACATGTCCTATCTGTCCGTTCACTTTTCGGCTATGTATAGATCTAGTAAGTGCCATTTCCTAGTAAAATGGTTGGATACGATAAAAGATCATATCTCCCCAACACTAAGAGATCTCCACTGGCTCCCGGTGATGAAGCGAATGGAGCACAAAAGTATGTCCATTACATACGGGTGCACAAAGGGCATTGCTCCTTCTTATCCTCGACAGCTTATCTCAAGGTAGGAACCATCTAGGGAACTGCGATCTTCAACACAGTCACTCCTCAAAACTCCTAGTTTGGATGGACACAGAAAGAGTGCGCTCATTTGAGTCAGTGGCGCCTTCTTTATGGAACAGTCTATCTCAGACACTGAGAGAATCTGGGACAAGAGAAACTTTTAAAAAGAACTTGAAGACCTTTCTCTTTGGCTAATACATCTGCCACTGCAAATCACACCAAGAGCGCACTGAGCATGCTAATTTAATAGCATGGATAGAAGCGCTACAGAAATGCCCATTCTTCTTCTTATTCTTAAAACGGTTTATTTAAAACGTAAATTTAGATGGTAATTTACAGTCTGGATTCAAGTAGAATTCAGTAAATAAAAAACAACACAACCACAAGAATTTCTGTTATCTGCAGAGCTGCGGTTATGTTTCAACCTCTTGGCAGTTAATCGTCTTCATCACTTAGTGGCAGGTCCTGTGGTGACCAGACTGTCAACCGACACGTCGCTGGTTCTATCCCTGCCACCCTGCAGCTGTCAACCGAAACGTCGCTGGTTCTATCCCTGTCACCCTGCAGCTGTCAACCGAAACGTCGCTGGTTCTATCCCTGCCGCCCTGCATCTGTCAACCGAAACGTCGCTGGTTCAATCCCTGCCGCCCTGCAGCTGTCAACCGAAACGTCGCTGGTTGTATCCCTGCCGCCTTGCAGGAGTTTTGTGGACGTAATTATCTTTTATTTAGAAGGAACGTCTGTAAAACTTTGCTAGTATCACATTGCTGGTATCTCTAGCTCTGTATTGACTATAGAGTAGAAAGAATTATACCTATGTACGCTTACTATTCTAGTATTTCTTGTAGTATTCTAGTGCAGGGTTCGGCAACCTACGGAGCGCAGAGATTTCCAATGGCCCGCGGAAGACTTCCGAAAATACCATTTAAGTCTCTTCTACTAAAAATTGAGTGCTTAAGCAAGGTGACTCTTAGGCTGTTGGCACACTGACTGAATTAGAAATCCCACTTTGTCACACTGTTATCAAAAGGTTATCGACCCCTGTTCTAGTGTATACAATAGCTATGTGGGCCTGTAATAAAATAAAATACTAAACACAATTCCCCATAATTCATAATCTTAACTGACCGTGTCAGGTAGGCCTGCTTCTTGTTGCCTAGCAACGCACATCAATCTCACACCTTCCTCCCTTCTCTTATTGTTTTTTTTCTGTCCAAAATAATACCCTAACCTCCCCCCTCCCAATTGACAAGTCTTAACGTGTATGCATGCATAAAAGGTCACGTGCAAAAACATTTCCGTTCTTATTCGATCATTTTAATCAAAACAATGTCTGTGTGCTACTTTACTAGTTGTACTCAAATTTGTTGGGGATTAAAATTTATTTAATTTCCAATAGATGTTTACAAAGCAAAACAATGTATTGTGAAAGTCAGAAGGGAATAATCACCTTTTTAAAATATCAAACTTATTGCTTAATGCAAAAGAATTTTTGTTATTCATTTTTATGAATTTACGCATTTTGTTTTTCAATAACCAAGAAAACGCAACTCTTGACTCATTTATTTTGTAAACAAATAAAAATTTAACGTCACGCGACTAACACTTGAGTATTAATGATCGCCTGTTCACTTTTGATGTTAAAAACGGATTCCTCATAACTAAAATTGTATCCTTTGTATAATTCTAAAAGACTAGAACTGGCCGTCGAGGTTGAAATCAATTGTCAAACACCAGCAAAAGCATGTTTTTTTTTTAATTAGTTTAAAAATAGAACAGGAAGTTCAAGAACATTCGGGTTCAAAAGTTCACGCCTCATTAAGACTTGTCCATACTACCTTGAAATGTAAATACCGGTAGTTATTATATTCTAGTCTCAATAAAATGTCCATAAAGATGGAAGGTTGAACACATTCTTGTTGTTTGTTTACATTGGAAGATTCTGCATGGAGTGATTGAAGGCACAGCCACTCAGTTCAGAACTGTAGAGCGGTTAAAGTAACATTAGTATTTGTAGTCATTGTTTCGTTTCATTGTTTCGCTTCAACTTTTATATTTCAAATTACACATTTTGAGTCTTGTGGAGAGTTTCTTCCTTTGTTTATGAGTTAAGGTTACATTGTGAGTCAGTTAAGTTACATTGTGAGTCAGTTAAGGTTACATTTTGAGTCAGTTAAGGTTACGTTGTGAGTCAGTTAAGATTACATTGTGAGTCAGTTAAGGTTACATTGTGAGTCAGTTAAGGTTACATTGTGAGTCAGTTAAGGTTACATTGTGAGTTAGTTAAGGTTACATTGTGAGTCAGTTAAGGTTACATTGTGAGTCAGTTAAGGCTACATTGTGAGTCAGTTAAGGCTACATTGTGAGTCAGTTAAGTTACATTGTGAGTCAGTTAAGGTTACATTTTGAGTCAGTTAAGGTTACGTTGTGAGTCAGTTAAGGTTACATTGTGAGTCAGTTAAGGTTACATTGTGAGTCAGTTAAGGTTACATTGTGAGTTAGTTAAGGTTACATTGTGAGTCAGTTAAGGTTACATTGTGAGTCAGTTAAGGCTACATTGTGAGCCAGTTAAGGTTACATTGTGAGTCAGTTAAGGTTACATTGTGAGTCAGTTAAGGTTACATTGTGAGTCAGTTAAGGTTACATTGTGAGTCAGTTAAGGTTACATTGTGAGTCAGTTAAGGTTACATTGTGAGTCAGTTAAGGTTACATTGTGAGTCAGTTAAGGTAAGATTGTGAGTTAGTTAAGGTTACATTGTAAGTCAGTTAAGGTTACATTGTGAGTCAGTTAAGGTTACATTGTGAGTCAGTTAAGGTAAGATTGTGAGTTAGTTAAGGTTACATTGTGAGTCAGTTATGGTTACATTGTGAGTCAGTTTAGGTTACATTGTGAGTCAGTTAAGGTTACATTGTGAGTCAGTTAAGGTTACATTGTGAGTCAGTTAAGGTTACATTGTGAGTCAGTTAAGGTTACATTGTGAGTCAGTTAAGGTTACATGGTGAGTCAGTTAAGGTTACATTGTGAGTCAGTTAAGGTTACATTGTGAGTCAGTTAAGGTTACATTGTGAGTTAGTTAAGGATACATTGTGAGTCAGTTAAGGTTACATTGTGAGTTAGTTAAGGTTACATTGTGAGTCAGTTAAGGTTACATTGTGAGTCAGTTAAGGTTAAATAAATATATAACTGTTGATGTCTAGGATTAATACAATTTATGTCAATGCAAAGATTGGTAAATGCTACTTGTAGTAAGTTCAGAAAAAGTTAACCAGAATCTTCACTATGTAATAGGCACACTATGTGATAAGCACACTATTTGATTGATATTGATAGGCACACTATGTGATAAGCACACTATTTGATTGATAGGCACACTATGTGATAGGCACACTATTTGATTGATAGGCACACTATGTGATAAGCACACTATTTGATTGATAGGCACACTGTGGTATGCACACTGTGATAAGCACATTATTTGATTAATAAGCACATTATGTGATAGGCACATTTAATGCTCCACTCTATGTGATAAAGACACTACCAGCATGTAAAGTTGAGTGAATGTTTCTATAGAGATAAAGAAAACCAAATGTTGGCACTGAGACGTCCTCCCTCCCCCCTCCCTCCCTTGCCATATGTTTGACCTTGTGTTCAATTCCTGGACCCGTGTAGCTCACTGAGAAACTCGGTGCCTGGGGGCGGGGGGGGGGAGGGGAGCCGATGGAGGACTTGGAAATGTCAATCTACAACAAGCCAACACTTGTCAATAACTCTTATAGACTAGACACAGGAGGGAGGGAGGGGGTGTGGCTCTTCAGCGAGGAACTGGATTCACACAAACTTCAATGGCTTTGTTGAAAGGCCAGTGGCCAGAAATAATTCAAGACGTTGCTGACCCAAGTCCCCAAGTAATACACCCGAATTCAACCAATGAGTGTTTGTCTTATGACAAACTCGACTTGCATGTTTAATGCCAGTATTAAATGGTGTGTCTAGCTGTGCTGTTTAATTAGTAGAAACCTTGAAGCTAGATTTACTGAGCGAATATTAGACAGCTCATCTAGATTCTAAATGTACTGTGCAAGTATTAGTAAGTTTAGCTAGATTTACTGCTGTGCAAGTAATATAAAGTTTAGCTACATGTTCTGGGCAAGTACCGGTATTAGAAAGTTTAGCTAGATGTACTGTGCAAGTATTAGAAAGTTTAGCTAGATGTACTGTGCAAGTATTAGAAAGTTTAGCTAGATGTAATGTGCAAGTATTAGAAAGTTTAGCTAGATGTACTGTGCAAGTATTAGAAAGTTTAGCTAGATGTTCTGTGCAAGTATTAGAAAGTTTAGCTAGATGTACTGTGCAAGTATTAGAAAGTTTAGCTAGATGTACTGTGCAAGTATTAGAAAGTTTAGCTAGATGTACTGTGCAAGTATTAGAAAGTTTAGTTAGATGTACTGTGCAAGTACCGGTAATAGAAAGTTTAGCTAGATGTACTGTGCAAGTATTAGAAAGTTTAGCTAGATGTACTGTGCAAGTATTAGAAAGTTTAGCTAGATGTACTGTGCAAGTATTAGAAAGTTTAGTTAGATGTACTGTGCAAGTACCGGTAATAGAAAGTTTAGCTAGATGTACTGTGCAAGTATTAGAAAGTTTAGCTAGATGTTCTGTGCAAGTATTAGAAAGTTTAGCTAGATGTACTGTGCAAGTATTAGAAAGTTTAGCTAGATGTACTGTGCAAGTATTAGAAAGTTTAGTTAGATGTACTGTGCAAGTACCGGTATTAGAAAGTTTAGCTAGATGTACTGTGCAAGTATTAGAAAGTTTAGCTAGATGTTCTGTGCAAGTATTAGAAAGTTTAGCTAGATGTACTGTGCAAGTATTAGAAAGTTTAGCTAGATGTACTGTGCAAGTATTAGAAAGTTTAGCTAGATGTACTGTGCAAGTATTAGAAAGTTTAGCTAGATGTACTGTGCAAGTATTAGAAAGTTTAGCTAGATGTACTGTGCAAGTATTAGAAAGTTTAGTTAGATGTACTGTGCAAGTACCGGTATTAGAAAGTTTAGCTAGATGTACTCTGCTGCTTTCTCCTGCCGAATGGATCAAAATTTGGTTCGACGGGGTAACAAAGCAGAAACGTGCGATGAACTCTGAACTCATCCCCCCCCTCCCTAACTAAACTCTGGTAAAAAGAAACACATGTTCATCAAAACATAAACATTGTAAGATTAAACATTGTAAGATTAAACATTGTAAGATTAAACATTGCAAGATTCTAGTTGATTTGACACTTGAATGATTTTGGCATGTCAAGAGTTTTTTTTTTCTATTTTATTTTGACAGTCCCTTACAGATCACAATATATTGGCTCACCATTAGTCCAAGATTTAGAAATTAGTAGAATTGGTGTCTTCTTGTCCATTAAATGTGTGAATGTTCCTAGATTCACTAACTGTGTGATATTTAAAGTAAGCCAGAGTCCCATTGATGCTATATTTAGCGACCATCTTTTCTCCACTTTTCCCATTTCTTACTTCTCGTCCCCCGCCGCCCTCTCTTGTGATTCTTATTGAATTATTGCCCTTTAGCAATAGCAGACGACATACAGCAACAATGAAGCTGAGTTATCTTTCCTTCTCCCTTTAGCCCGCTCCAAAGTTTGTTTCATTTTCTCAGTGCCAGTAGAAGTTTTTCTCTTTTTTAATCATTTTTTCAAGTCACACAAACTGACTTCAATGCTTCGACACGCCCCTCTTTTTATTCAGTTCTGGTGTTTCACTTCTTTTTTGTTTAATGATCTTCTAATATACAGACGTTGCTTTCCTACAGAATTTTCTTTCCTACAGAATTTTCATCCGTTCCGACGTTTCATTCCTACAAAATATTTTGGCCCCATATCGGATCATTTCTTCCGTGTTACGGTGGTTCAACCCATGCCCAAGTACTACGGTGGTTCAACCTGTGCCCAAGTACTACGGTGGTTCAACCTGTGCCCAAGTACTACGGTGGTTCAACCTGTGCCCAAGTACTACGGTGGTTCAACCTGTGCCCAAGTACTACGGTGGTTCAACCTGTGCCCAAGTACTACGGTGGTTCAACCCATGCCCAAGTACTACGGTGGTTCAACCTGTGCCCAAGTACTACGGTGGTTCAACCTGTGCCCCAGTACTACGGTGGTTCAACCTGTGCCCCAGTACTACGGTGGTTCGACCTGTGCCCTAGTGCTACGGTGGTTTTGTTTTAGAGAAACATCTGTGAATCGATTCCATTCCAATGCCTGCTTCTCCACGAGTTGTTTGTTTTATCATTACACTTGTGACGACACCGCCAGTTGTGAGTGTCAGCCAGCTTACAATTGTGTGTGTCTGTGTGACGCTTATAGCTGGGTAGAGTAGGCACTACGGTTGCCTCAGGTAGATTGCCGTGTGTTGAACTATAGATTATTGACCCCATAATTCACCCCCCCCCCCTTGTTCCTTCGCTCATGTAAACATACTCGGTTGTCTTACTGCTGGGCTATTCTCACAGACTCGGTTGTCTTACTGCTGGGCTATTCTCACAGACTCGGTTGTCTTACTGCTTGAATATTATCACAGACTCGGTTGTCTTACTGCTGGGCTTTTCTCACAGACTCGGTTGTCTTACTGCTTGAATGTTCTCACAGACTCGGTTGTCTTACTGCTGGGCTATTCTCACAGACTCGGTTGTCTTACTGCTTGAATGTTCTCACAGATTCGGTTGTCTTACTGCTTGAATGTTCACACAGACTCGGTTGTCTTACTGCTTGAATGTTCTCAAAGACTCGGTTGTCTTACTGCTGGGCTATTCTCACAGACTCGGTTGTCTTACTGCTGGGCTATTCTCACAGACTCGGTTGTCTTACTGCTTGAATGTTCTCAACATTTATTTCCCAGCAAACCCTCCCTCCCCCCATTCCTATCTTGTAGATGTTATGAACCTTGGCCTTGAACTGTTGTACATTTGTACACGTTTGAACCATTAAAACAGTTTCCATGGTAATGAAGACGCTGATACCTCATTGGTATTGGTCATGGCGCACACCTCGGCGTGGTGGTTACAGGGATCATACAATCCCGCCAGTGGTGGCTACAGGGATCATACAATCCCGCCTTGGCGTGGTGGCTACAGAGATCATACAATCCCGCCAGTGGTGGCTACAGGGATCATACAATCCCGCCAGTGGTGGCTACAGGGATCATACAATCCCGCCTTGGCGTGGTGGCTACAGGGATCATACAATCCCGCCTTGGCGTGGTGGCTACAGGGATCATACAATCCCGCCAGTGGTGGCTACAGGGATCATACAATCCCGCCAGTGGTGGCTACAGGGATCATACAATCCCGCCAGTGGTGGCTACAGGGATCATACAATCCCGCCAGTGGTGGCTACAGAGATCATACAATCCCGCCAGTGGTGGCTACAGGGATCATACAATCCCGCCTTGGCGTGGTGGCTACAGGGATCATACAATCCCGCCAGTGGTGGCTACAGAGATCATACAATCCCGCCAGTGGTGGCTACAGGGATCATACAATCCCGCCTTGGCGTGGTGGCTACAGGGATCATACAATCCCGCCAGTGGTGGCTACAGGGATCATACAATCCCGCCAGTGGTGGCTACAGGGATCATACAATCCCGCCAGTGGTGGCTACAGGGATCATACAATCCCGCCTTGGCGTGGTGGCTACAGAGATCATACAATCCCGCCAGTGGTGGCTACAGGGATCATACAATCCCGCCAGTGGTGGCTACAGAGATCATACAATCCCGCCAGTGGTGGCTACAGAGATCATACAATCCCGCCAGTGGTGGCTACAGAGATCATACAATCCCGCCAGTGGTGGCTACAGGGATCATACAATCCCGCCTTGGCGTGGTGGCTACAGAGATCATACAATCCCGCCAGTGGTGGCTACAGGGATCATACAATCCCGCCAGTGGTGGCTACAGGGATCATACAATCCCGCCTTGGCGTGGTGGCTACAGAGATCATACAATCCCGCCAGTGGTGGCTACAGGGATCATACAATCCCGCCAGTGGTGGCTACAGAGATCATACAATCCCGCCAGTGGTGGCTACATAGATCATACAATCCCGCCAGTGGTGGCTACAGGGATCATACAATCCCGCCTTGGCGTGGTGGCTACAGAGATCATACAATCCCGCCAGTGGTGGCTACAGGGATCATACAATCCCGCCAGTGGTGGCTACAGAGATCATACAATCCCGCCTTGGCGTGGTGGCTACAGAGATCATACAATCCCGCCAGTGGTGGCTACAGGGATCATACAATCCCGCCAGTGGTGGCTACAGGGATCATACAATCCCGCCAGTGGTGGCTACAGGGATCATACAATCCCGCCAGTGGTGGCTACAGGGATCATACAATCCCGCCAGTGGTGGCTACAGGGATCATACAATCCCGCCAGTGGTGGCTACAGGGATCATACAATCCCGCCAGTGGTGGCTACAGGGATCATACAATCCCGCCAGTGGTGGCTACAGGGATCATACAATCCCGCCAGTGGTGGCTACAGAGATCATACAATCCCGCCTTGGCGTGGTGGCTACAGAGATCATACAATCCCGCCAGTGGTGGCTACAGGGATCATACAATCCCGCCAGTGGTGGCTACAGGGATCATACAATCCCGCCAGTGGTGGCTACAGGGATCATACAATCCCGCCAGTGGTGGCTACAGGGATCATACAATCCCGCCAGTGGTGGCTACAGGGATCATACAATCCCGCCTTGGCGTGGTGGCTACAGGGATCATACAATCCCGCCAGTGGTGGCTACAGGGATCATACAATCCCGCCTTGGCGTGGTGGCTACAGAGATCATACAATCCCGCCAGTGGTGGCTACAGAGATCATACAATCCCGCCAGTGGTGGCTACAGGGATCATACAATCCCGCCTTGGCGTGGTGGCTACAGAGATCATACAATCCCGCCAGTGGTGGCTACAGGGATCATACAATCCCGCCAGTGGTGGCTACAGGGATCATACAATCCCGCCTTGGCGTGGTGGCTACAGAGATCATACAATCCCGCCAGTGGTGGCTACAGGGATCATACAATCCCGCCTTGGCGTGGTGGCTACAGAGATCATACAATCCCGCCAGTGGTGGCTACAGGGATCATACAATCCCGCCAGTGGTGGCTACAGGGATCATACAATCCCGCCTTGGCGTGGTGGCTACAGAGATCATACAATCCCGCCAGTGGTGGCTACAGGGATCATACAATCCCGCCTTGGCGTGGTGGCTACAGGGATCATACAATCCCGCCTTGGCGTGGTGGCTACAGGGATCATACAATCCCGCCTTGGCGTGGTGGCTACAGGGATCATACAATCCCGCCAGTGGTGGCTACAGGGATCATACAATCCCGCCTTGGCGTGGTGG
This sequence comes from Anisus vortex, assembly GCA_949126835.1. NCBI lineage: Eukaryota > Metazoa > Mollusca > Gastropoda > Planorbidae > Anisus > Anisus vortex. The sequence continues at coordinate 1,084,869 of OX421492.1, forward strand.
CTACAGGGATCATACAATCCCGCCTTGGCGTGGTGGCTACAGGGATCATACAATCCCGCCTTGGCATGGTGGCTACAGAGATCATACAATCCCGCCAGTGGTGGCTACAGGGATCATACAATCCCGCCAGTGGTGGCTACAGGGATCATACAATCCCGCCTTGGCGTGGTGGCTACAGGGATCATACAATCCCGCCTTGGCGTGGTGGCTACAGGGATCATACAATCCCGCCTTGGCGTGGTGGCTACAGAGATCATACAATCCCGCCAGTGGTGGCTACAGAGATCATACAATCCCGCCAGTGGTGGCTACAGAGATCATACAATCCCGCCAGTGGTGGCTACAGAGATCATACAATCCCGCCAGTGGTGGCTACAGAGATCATACAATCCCGCCAGTGGTGGCTACAGAGATCATACAATCCCGCCTTGGCGTGGTGGCTACAGGGATCATACAATCCCGCCTTGGCGTGGTGGCTACAGAGATCATACAATCCCGCCAGTGGTGGCTACAGAGATCATACAATCCCGCCAGTGGTGGCTACAGAGATCATACAATCCCGCCTTGGCGTGGTGGCTACAGGGATCATACAATCCCGCCAGCTTGTTTCACTCTAGATAACCAGATCATCCTTCAGGGTTTAGTAAACTTAAAGCCCGCCTATCAATAGGTTAAATCCTATATGAAATAAATAAATGAGACTGTAGTTCCTTGTAGTGAACTATCTTCAAAGAACTGGCCCAACTGATAGATCAACATTGACTTCTGCCCTCTAGCACGAAGTAGAAGAGAATTCCTTGTTTACAAAAGTTCATCTCCAGAATAAGTTCACAATATAGTTAGACACACAGTTCCCCACCGTATAAAACAAAAGCTTTATCAAATGTAAGTCCACACCGGACTAGCTTAGGGATTATTCCAGCTAAGAGCGGTTGTAATATCACGGACTAGCATAGGGATTATTCCAGCAGACATGCCTACCGCTCCGCTTTTGGCGTATTTGTTCCGCTTTTTTATAAAAAAAAAACACACTTTGTTCCGCCGTTCCGCTTTTTACTAGTTTTGTTACGCCAAATTGGAAAGTTTGATATTTTCATGTGTTGAAATATATTCCGTGTCTAGGTTGATAAAACAAAGGCACAAATAAGGTCACAATGCTATAATTATCATTACTTGGGTTTTCTGGGTTTATTAAAATAGATATTCTGGGCTTTTCTGACGTGTTTTTTTTTGCAAAATTACGCGTGTTTGACAATGAATTTTTTTTCCTTTACTGTATTGCTAAGAGTGTGAATATATCTAAACGTCCTCAGAGTCCTGCCTCAGAAAGTTTAAATATGACTTGTTCAAACTGTAAAAAAAAAAAACTAATCCAGTGTTATAGTTATAGGAAGGAATATTTAGAGGAGTTTATTCTGCTAAGAAAAACATGTGAATTTAATGTCCTCTGTAGGCCTACACTAGATCTAGATCAAGTAGATCTATTGCGAATTGTCTGTAAAACGTAGGCCTACCTACATTTTATATAGCTAATGTTGTTTGTTGTTTTTTTTGTTATAAAAGATTGTTAGATAAAGAGTGTTCCGCTTTTTTGTTGAAAAATCCTCTTTTTGATCTAGATTGTTCCTCTTTTTAGTCCTTAGAGGTAGGCATGTCTGTGCCCAGCTAAGAGCGGTTGTAATATCACGGACTAGCATAGGGATTATTCCAGCTAAGAGCGGTTGTAATATCTAGCTGAAGATATGTTAATAACGTGACCCGGAAATGTTATCGTGCGTGTCGTCATAATGAAAGTCTAGAATTAAATGGGGAATACACATGAACATGACAGTTTTAGCAATAAAGAAATTTTGTTGTTTATATTTCAAAATGTTTCCTCTCTAAGCTGTCTGTTTGTTTCTTCTGATTAAAATTTCTTGACCAGCAGATGCGAATCTTCTTGTCACTGCATTGGGTTCTACTGACTGTATCACGCAACGTATGTCCTGTAATATGTGCCATGCAACGTATGTCCTGTAATATGTGCCATGGAACGTATGTTATGTAATATGTGCCATGCAACGTATGTCATGTAATATGTGCCATGCTACATATGTCATGTAATATGTGCCATGCAACGTTTGTCATGAAATATATGTCATGCGTCGCAAGTCATTTAATATGTGTCATGCCGTGACAGCTAATGCTAATTATGGACATGTCACCACTGCTGATTGTTTCTTAGAACGTAAAACAATGTATGACAGTGACGTTTTCAAATCTCACGTTGTCTCACGTTGTCTCGCGTTGTCTCGCGTAGACTGCTATCGTGATAATGCGTGTTATTTTTTTTTGTTCTTGTAATAAATGAGCATTGTTTTGTTATTTAAAACAAATTGCACATTTATATCGTGAAGCTATTTGGTGGAAGAAATTCTTCAAATGCTTTTCATAACAACAACAACAACAACAACAACTAGTTTATTGAAAAGAAATATTTTATAGAAACGTGCTGTATTTGTTTCTACAGTTGCTGTAGTGTTAGTGAAATTTGAATAAAGGTTATACATTGGAATTGAATAGTTTTCATCAATTAAACATTGTATAACTTTATTTTTTACCCCCCCCCCCTTTCCTGCATGTTGATATTTTTCTCCAAGACAAATCTATTAAATCGACTTCAGACCCCACACTCACTACACAACGAGCTTTTCTCTTTTTCAAGCTACTCTATATGTGAATGTGTAAAATATTTGTATTATTTATAATAATAATAATTCTTTTGGTAAAGCGCTGCCAACAAACATAATGTAAGCTCAGAGCAGATTTAACATTAAGAAACAAACAACTAAGAACACGGATATAATTCTCTAGGTTAAAAAAATATAAATCTAATTAATAATTTAAAACTTTGCAAACACAGGACAAAGCAAATAAATGTAGCGTTAACTATTAATCGATCTAATAACTAATAATATGTTTAACGAAGGTTTTCAAGTTCTTACTCCCTGTCTATGAACTCGTACTTTCTGTCTGGTTGTTTACTTGTAAAACTTTGCATCGATTTTTTTTACCACTTCCCGTCGTCCAATCGAGCTGAAACTTGGGCAGCAGACTTGTGGCGACTAACAATACATTCTATCAAATTTTCAGTAAAAAAACTTAATTATACTATAATTATGATTTTTTTTAATTTAACAAACACTTCATAGATAAATGGTCTATGGTTTGGTTTCATTTCACGTTAAAAATGTCGGTCCAACTTTGTATGGTTTTGCGGGCCAAAGCTAGAAAAAAAGGATGCGCAAAATTTTAGTGTGAAAATTCATAAGGTATGATATCACTTATATTTATTTTAATCTATCAAAATATAAATTAAATATAAACTTAGTTTACAAAGAAAGGGAGTATAATAAAAACTTTGTTTTTATGGGTTAGTTTATTTTTAAAAGAGACGATAGAACTTGTTCGCCTGAGTTGGATGGGAAGTTGATTGCATACTTTCGGGACAGATATTGAAAAGGCTCTCAGGCCAACGGTTGTCAGAGAGAAACGGGGCATTTTCATAAGCGAGGAGGAGTCGGCAGAAAGGAGTGTTCTTTGCGGAACATAGTTTTAAAAAAAATGTGTTCCTTGAGATAGGACGGCATCTCGTTGTTATGTAAGGGGTAGGCGCTGGTGGCAAAGTATCGATACTTTGTATTCAATTCTCTCTCCCACATACACATACACATACACAATACAGCCGATACTTTCCATAGTGCGTGAATCCGTCTTGAACTCTGAACTCTTGTATTTGTTTTATTTCTTTATGTACTGCTTGTTGTTGTTGTTTTATGCTTGAATGTGGCGTGGGAAGTAACTGGTGGGATTTTATGGTTTATTCCCAATAGCAAAGTCAGGATTGCAGGGGGGTGGGGGTGGGGGGCTACGCCTATGATTATTCCTACCAGGCTTTTGAATTAGCTTAGTATACTTCTAAACTTACTGATATTGTTTGTGGTGTTACATTTGTTTGCTGTGAATATTCACTTGTGTAGGACCTTAGAGCACTCTTCTTAATCTGTTTTTGTTTTGAATTAATGATTTTTTTCAATAGTTTCTACGTCCCATACAGGATCAGCATAAACAAATAGCAGATGGGGAAACGCATTAGGTTAAAACAAGTCATCATGCCATTGGTCAATAAAATCACACCCATATAACACATCATGCTGTTGTTCAATAGAAACGCATTCATATAACACATCATTCAATTGGTCAATACAAATGCATTCATATAACACATCGTGCTATTGGTCAATATAAACGCATTCATATTACACATCATTCAATTGGTCAATACAAATGCATTCATATAACACATCATTCAATTGGTCAATACAAATGCATTCATATAACACATCGTGCTATTGGTCAATATAAACGCATTCATATTACACATAATTCAATTGGTCAATACAAATGCAATCATATAACACATCATGCTATTGGTCACTACAAACGCTTTCATATAACACATCATGCTGTTATTCAATACAAACGCATTCATAACTTATAACACATCATTCAATCATATAACATATCATTATATTGGTCAATACCAACGCATTCATATAACATATCACGCTGTTGGTCAATACAAACGCATTCATATAACATGTCATGCTATTGGTCAATACAAACGCATTCATATAACATATCATGCTATTGGTCAATACAAACACATTCATATGACACAATATTCTATTGGTCAATACAAACACATTCATATAACACATCATTCTATTGGTCAATAGAAACACATTCATATTACACATGCTCTTGGTCAATACACACAACCGGCTGGATCTTATTCACTACATTCTTGGCGCGCAGACGGCACTAGTTTTGTTGATCGACCCCTTGACCTTTGTTCTGCAACAACATTGATCCAATCAATCAATCAACAGTAAAACCTGCCTTAAGGGTTTTAGCTTGACATCGCTGGCAATACCCACAGACACACACAGACACACACAGACACACACAGACGTCCAATGATTGCATCCACCGTTTTCAAACCACGAAACACTTGACACAAAGCGAACTACTTTAAATTGCCTTTTTGTTTTGAACTTTTGGGGAAACTGCCCAAGATAAGATTTTTATGGTTGGTGGCCTGAAGGATTTAATGGATACCGTTGGTGTTTTTTTTTATATATTTCATTCTGTCTCAACTGTGTTAGCTGTATGATGGGGTGGGGGAAGGCTAACTTGGTCATATATGCACAACTGAGAAAACTCCTACAAAAGCCAACATCGTGTGTCAATTAGAGAAACTGAGCGAGTCTAAATCCAGGCTGTTGCTCTTCTCAGACACACCAGAACCTGGACCCTATTTCCTTCACACGCATTGATTTTGTGTGCTAATGCGTTCTCTTTCTTCTCGGGTGGCACTTGGGGCATGGAATGGGTTAACCGAACAAAGTCGTGAGCACCAACAACTTAACACCATGTAAAACTCGTATCAAAATGTTATTGTAGGTTTAAAATCCGTGTTTAGTGTAAGGCGCAATAATCTTCGGTGTAGAAATAGCGTCTGTGACATTTTCATATTTGGTGAGCATTGGTCACATGGATAAGTTCAAAATGAATACAGAAGAAAAGAAAAGCTTGAATAGATTACAATATCTGTAGTTATATAAGTAGTAATATCTGTAGTTATATCTGTTATGCCCGTAGCAATATCTGTAGTTATATCTGTTATACCCGTAGCAATATCTGTAGTTATATATGTTATACCCGTAGTTATATAAGTAGTAATATCTGTTATACCCGTAGTTATATAAGTAGTAATATCTGTTATACCCGTAGTTATATAAGTAGTAATATATGTTATACCCGTAGTTATATAAGTAGTAATATATGTTATACCCGTAGTTATATAAGTAGTAATATCTGTTATACCCGTAGTTATATAAGTAGTAATATCTGTTATACCCGTAGTTATATAAGTAGTAATATCTGTTATACCCGTAGTTATATAAGTAGTAATATCTGTTATACCCGTAGTTATATAAGTAGTAATATCTGTTATACCCGTAGTTATATAAGTAGTAATATCTGTTATACCCGTAGCAATATCTGTAGTTATATCTGTTATACCCGTAGCAATATAAGTAGTTATATCTGTTATACCCGTAGTTATATAAGTAGTTATATCTGTTATACCCGTAGTTATATAAGTAGTTATATCTGTTATACCCGTAGTTATATAAGTAGTAATATCTGTTATACCCGTAGCAATATCTGTAGTAATATCTGTTATACCCGTAGCAATATATGTAGTTCTATAAGTAGTTATACACAAGTCAGTGGGAAGATTAAATAGGAAATACTTCTTATCTTATATATTACAGACGCTCATTCTATAAAGAAGATTATTACGTCCTACGTTCATCCGTGGTCCGAGTCTAGTCTTGCATTTTTTGTTTTAAATGATGTTAAGTTATTATTTTTCCTGGTTTGTTCAGGCAAACCCATTCCACGCCCGAATGCCATTCGGGAAGAAAGAGTACTTATATACATTTGTTCTCGCATAAGGGATAAGAAAAGTGTTTCTGCCCTTGTGTTTATCTTCTTTGCTAGAAATCAAAACAGGATGTTTGGCTTACAGGATGTGCTTGTAGTATAGACGTTTTATTGGAGAAAGGGAACACTATAATCTTTGTGTTCTTAAATAAAAATAAGATTAGACAATATTGATTGCAAGCAAACCATCTGAGTGTATAACAACCCTACTTGATCTTTCCATTAACTTATAATAACCCGACTTGATCTTTCCATTAACTTATAACAACCCGACTTGATCTTTCCATTAACTTATAACAACCCGACTTGATCTTTCCATTAATTTATAACAACCCGACTTGATCTTTCCATTAACTTATAACAACCCGACTTGATCTTTCCATTAACTTTTAATAACTCAACTTGATCTTTCCATTAACTTATAACAACCCAACTTGATCTTTGCTTTAGCTGAAAGTTTGATACGACATAGCAGGGATGATATCTCTCTAAAACTTCCGATGTGGCAAATGCCATTCTGACATCTTGGTGTCATTCATCCATTCCATTATTGCCACAGACCGTGGCCCTCCAATTGGCCACATGGACAGTCCCATCAATTATGTCACTCTCCCCTCGCCCCCCTTTACCCCACAACACCCTCGACATGTTCACCTTCATCTCCAACTTCCGCTAGAGTCGCTATCCCACAATCGATTGATTGGTAAAGTTTGTTGTATTGGAAGATTGGGTTATCCAGGAGAAATCTCGCACGTAACCCTAAACCTGACCTTTGACACACACGTGTTTGTGCTTAACTCACACAGAGGTCTTGTCTTTCTACAGCCATTGGTTGTTTAGACATCACGTGACGCCAGCTACCAATGATAGCAGTTTCTAGTCAGTGTTAGTTATTTCTGTACATCGCCGTGTACGCCCGGCTTAGAGAATCCTAGTAGACCACGTGACCTGTTTGGTCTGTATATTGTTGTTATTTACTTTCCACAATGCACGTTCGTGACACCACCACGAAGGATGAAAAGCCCCGCCCCCAGCATGGCGGCAGTGATACAGGGGGATACTTTATTAAACAGTTGCCTGGCAACTGAGTGTCAATGATTTCCAGACGTAGCATGCAGTGTCCTTGACATTCAGACAATTCGTTTCTTACACTGGCTGTGACACTAAGGCTGGTCTAAGAGTGTGAAGTTATTTAAACAAATACACTTTCCCAAATGGTATACATAAACAATCAATTGAATAAATAGATCTACAGGCAAAACATAAATAGATCTACAGGCAAAACATAAATAGATCTACAGGCAAAACATAAATAGATCTACAGGCAAAACATAAATAGATCTACAGGCAAAACATAAATAGATCTACAGGCAAAACATAAATAGATCTACAGGCAAAACATAAAGACAGAAGTATTTCTAGGACGTTTACTCAATAAATAGATCTACAGGCAAAACATAAAGACAGAAGTATTTCTAGGACGTTTACTCAATAAATAGATCTACAGGCAAAACATAAAGACAGAAGTATTTCTAGGACGTTTACTCAATAAATAGATCTACAGGCAAAACATAAAGACAGAAGTATTTCTAGGACGTTTACTCAATATATAGATCTACAGGCAAAACATAAAGACAGAAGTATTTCTAGGACGTTTACTCAATAAATAGATCTACAGGCAAAACATAAATAGATCTACAGGCAAAACATAAATAGATCTACAGGCAAAACATAAATAGATCTACAGGCAAAACATAAATAGATCTACAGGCAAAACATAAAGACAGAAGTATTTCTAGGACGTTTACTCAATAAATAGATCTACAGGCAAAACATAAATAGATCTACAGGCAAAACATAAAGACAGAAGTATTTCTAGGACGTTTACTCAATAAATAGATCTACAGGCAAAACATAAATAGATCTACAGGCAAAACATAAATAGATCTATAGGCAAAACATAAATAGATCTACAGGCAAAACATAAATAGATCTACAGGCAAAACATAAATAGATCTACAGGCAAAACATAAATAGATCTACAGGCAAAACATAAATAGATCTACAGGCAAAACATAAATAGATCTACAGGCAAAACATAAATAGATCTACAGGCAAAACATAAATAGATCTACAGGCAAAACATAAATAGATCTACAGGCAAAACATAAATAGATCTACAGGCAAAACATAAAGACAGAAGTATTTCTAGGACGTTTACTCAATATATAGATCTACAGGCAAAACATAAAGACAGAAGTATTTCTAGGACGTTTACTCAATAAATAGATCTACAGGCAAAACATAAAGACAGAAGTATTTCTAGGACGTTTACTCAATATATAGATCTACAGGCAAAACATAAAGACAGAAGTATTTCTAGGACGTTTACTCAATAAATAGATCTACAGGCAAAACATAAAGACAGAAGTATTTCTAGGACGTTTACTCAATAAATAGATCTACAGGCGAAACATAAAGACAGAAGTATTTCTAGGACGTTTACTCAATAAATAGATCTACAGGCAAAACATAAAGACAGAAGTATTTCTAGGACGTTTACTCAATAAATAGATCTACAGGCAAAACATAAAGACAGAAGTATTTCTAGGACGTTTACTCAATAAATAGATCTACAGGCAAAACATAAAGACAGAAGTATTTCTAGGACGTTTACTCAATAAATAGATCTACAGGCAAAACATAAATAGATCTACAGGCAAAACATAAATAGATCTACAGGCAAAACATAAATAGATCTACAGGCAAAACATAAAGACAGAAGTATTTCTAGGACGTTTACTCAATAAATAGATCTACAGGCGAAACATAAAGACAGAAGTATTTCTAGGACGTTTACTCAATAAATAGATCTACAGGCAAAACATAAATAGATCTACAGGCAAAACATAAATAGATCTACAGGCAAAACATAAATAGATCTACAGGCAAAACATAAAGACAGAAGTATTTCTAGGACGTTTACTCAATAAATAGATCTACAGGCGAAACATAAAGACAGAAGTATTTCTAGGACGTTTACTCAATAAATAGATCTACAGGCAAAACATAAAGACAGAAGTATTTCTAGGACGTTTACTCAATAAATAGATCTACAGGCAAAACATAAAGACAGAAGTATTTCTAGGACGTTTACTCTATAACTAGATCTACAGGCAAAACATAAAGACAGAAGTATTTCTAGGACGTTTACTCAATAAATAGATCTACAGGCAAAACATAAAGACAGAAGTATTTCTAGGACGTTTACTCAATAAATAGATCTACAGGCAAAACATAAAGACAGAAGTATTTCTAGGACGTTTACTCAATAAATAGATCTACAGGCAAAACATAAATAGATCTACAGGCAAAACATAAATAGATCTACAGGCAAAACATAAATAGATCTACAGGCAAAACATAAAGACAGAAGTATTTCTAGGACGTTTACTCAATAAATAGATCTACAGGCGAAACATAAAGACAGAAGTATTTCTAGGACGTTTACTCAATAAATAGATCTACAGGCAAAACATAAATAGATCTACAGGCAAAACATAAATAGATCTACAGGCAAAACATAAATAGATCTACAGGCAAAACATAAAGACAGAAGTATTTCTAGGACGTTTACTCAATAAATAGATCTACAGGCGAAACATAAAGACAGAAGTATTTCTAGGACGTTTACTCAATAAATAGATCTACAGGCAAAACATAAAGACAGAAGTATTTCTAGGACGTTTACTCAATAAATAGATCTACAGGCAAAACATAAAGACAGAAGTATTTCTAGGACGTTTACTCTATAAATAGATCTACAGGCAAAACATAAAGACAGAAGTATTTCTAGGACGTTTACTCAATAAATAGATCTACAGGCAAAACATAAAGACAGAAGTATTTCTAGGACGTTTACTCAATAAATAGATCTACAGGCAAAACATAAAGACAGAAGTATTTCTAGGACGTTTACTCAATAAATAGATCTACAGGCAAAACATAAAGACAGAAGTATTTCTAGGACGTTTACTCAATAAATAGATCTACAGGCAAAACATAAAGACAGAAGTATTTCTAGGACGTTTACTCAATAAATAGATCTACAGGCAAAACATAAAGACAGAAGTATTTCTAGGACGTTTACTCAATAAATAGATCTACAGGCAAAACATAAAGACAGAAGTATTTCTAGGACGTTTACTCAATAAATAGATCTACAGGCAAAACATAAAGACAGAAGTATTTCTAGGACGTTTACTCAATAAATAGATCTACAGGCAAAACATAAAGACAGAAGTATTTCTAGGACGTTTACTCAATAAATAGATCTACAGGCAAAACATAAAGACAGAAGTATTTCTAGGACGTTTACTCAATAAATAGATCTACAGGCAAAACATAAAGACAGAAGTATTTCTAGGACGTTTACTCAATAAATAGATCTACAGGCAAAACATAAAGACAGAAGTATTTCTAGGACGTTTACTCAATAAATAGATCTACAGGCAAAACATAAAGACAGAAGTATTTCTAGGACGTTTACTCAATAAATAGATCTACAGGCAAAACATAAAGACAGAAGTATTTCTAGGACGTTTACTCAATAAATAGATCTACAGGCAAAACATAAAGACAGAAGTATTTCTAGGACGTTTACTCAATAAATAGATCTACAGGCAAAACATAAAGACAGAAGTATTTCTAGGACGTTTACTCAATAAATAGATCTACAGGCAAAACATAAAGACAGAAGTATTTCTAGGACGTTTACTCAATAAATAGATCTACAGGCAAAACATAAAGACAGAAGTATTTCTAGGACGTTTACTCAATAAATAGATCTACAGGCAAAACATAAAAACAGAAGTATTTCTAGGACGTTTACTCAATCAATAGATCTACAGGCAAAACATAAAGACAGAAGTATTTCTAGGACGTTTACTCAATAAATAGATCTACAGGCAAAACATAAAGACAGAAGTATTTCTAGGACGTTTACTCAATAAATAGATCTACAGGCAAAACATAAAGACAGAAGTATTTCTAGGACGTTTACTCAATAAATAGATCTACAGGCAAAACATAAAGACAGAAGTATTTCTAGGACGTTTACTCAATCAATAGATCTACAGGCAAAACATAAAGACAGAAGTATTTCTAGGACGTTTACTCAATCAATAGATCTACAGGCAAAACATAAAGACAGAAGTATTTCTAGGACGTTTACTCAATAAATAGATCTACAGGCAAAACATAAAGACAGAAGTATTTCTAGGACGTTTACTCAATCAATAGATCTACAGGCGAAACATAAAGACAGAAGTATTTCTAGGACGTTTACTCAATAAATAGATCTACAGGCAAAACATAAAGACAGAAGTATTTCTAGGACGTTTACTCAATAAATAGATCTACAGGCGAAACATAAAGACAGAAGTATTTCTAGGACGTTTACTCAATAAATAGATCTACAGGCAAAACATAAAGACAGAAGTATTTCTAGGACGTTTACTCAATAAATAGATCTACAGGCGAAACATAAAGACAGAAGTATTTCTAGGACGTTTACTCAATAAATAGATCTACAGGCAAAACATAAAGACAGAAGTATTTCTAGGACGTTTACTCAATAAATAGATCTACAGGCGAAACATAAAGACAGAAGTATTTCTAGGACGTTTACTCAATAAATAGATCTACAGGCAAAACATAAAGACAGAAGTATTTCTAGGACGTTTACTCAATAAATAGATCTACAGGCGAAACATAAAGACAGAAGTATTTCTAGGACGTTTACTCAATAAATAGATCTACAGGCAAAACATAAAGACAGAAGTATTTCTAGGACGTTTACTCAATAAATAGATCTACAGGCGAAACATAAAGACAGAAGTATTTCTAGGACGTTTACTCAATAAATAGATCTACAGGCGAAACATAAAGACAGAAGTATTTCTAGGACGTTTACTCAATCCCACAATTGGAATTATGTGTTGAGTTGATGTAGGGAAATATATTGATGTTTACACCTTTGAGTTGTTCTATAGAAATGAATTGATAACTTTACCATCTTTGATTTGTTCTATAGAAATGAATGAACAACTTTATCATCTTTGATTTGTTCTATAGAAATGAATTGATAACTTTACCATCTTTGATTTGTTCTATAGAAATGAATTGATAACTTTACCATCTTTGATTTGTTCTAAAGAAATGAATTGATAACTTGACCATCTTTGATTTGTTCTATAGAAATGAATTGATAACTTTACCATCTTTGATTTGTTCTATAGAAATGAATTGATAACTACCATCTTTGATTTGTTCTATAGAAATGAATTGATAACTTTACCATCTTTGATTTGTTCTATAGAAATGAATTGATAACTTTACCATCTTTGATTTGTTCTATAGAAATGAATTGATAACTTTACCATCTTTGATTTGTTCTATAGAAATGAATTGATAACTTTACCATCTTTGATTTGTTCTATAGAAATGAATTGATAACTTTACTATCTTTGATTTGTTCTATAGAAATGAATTGATAACTTTACCATCTTTGATTTGTTCTATAGAAATGAATTGATAACTTTACTATCTTTGATTTGTTCTATAGAAATGAATTGATAACTTTACCATCTTTGATTTGTTCTATAGAAATGAATTGATAACTTTACCATCTTTGATTTGTTCTATAGAAATGAATTGATAACTTTACCATCTTTGATTTGTTCTATAGAAATGAATTGATAACTTTACCATCTTTGATTTGTTCTATAGAAATAAATTGATTACTTTACCATCTTTGATTTGTTCTATAGAAATGAATTGATAACTTTACCATCTTTGATTTGTTCTATAGAAATGAATCGATAACTTTACCATCTTTGATTTGTTCTATAGAAATGAATTGATAACTTTACCATCTTTGATTTGTTCTATAGAAATGAATTGATAACTTTACCATCTTTGATTTGTTCTATAGAAATGAATTGATAACTTTACCATCTTTGATTTGTTCTATAGAAATGAATTGATAACTTTACCATCTTTGATTTGTTCTATAGAAATGAATTGATAACTTTACCATCTTTGATTTGTTCTATAGAAATGAATTGATAACTTTACCATCTTTGATTTGTTCTATAGAAATGAATTGATAACTTTACCATCTTTGATTTGTTCTATAGAAATGAATTGATAACTTTACCATCTTTGATTTGTTCTATAGAAATGAATTGATAACTTTACCATCTTTGATTTGTTCTATAGAAATGAATTGATAACTTTACCATCTTTGATTTGTTCTATAGAAATGAATTGATAACTTTACCATCTTTGATTTGTTCTATAGAAATGAATTGATAACTTTACCATCTTTGATTTGTTCTATAGAAATGAATTGATAACTTTACCATCTTTGATTTGTTCTATAGAAATGAATTGATAACTTTACCATCTTTGATTTGTTCTATAGAAATGAATTGATAACTTTACCATCTTTGATTTGTTCTATAGAAATGAATTGATAACTTTACCATCTTTGATTTGTTCTATAGAAATGAATTGATAACTTTACCATCTTTGATTTGTTCTATAGAAATGAATTGATAACTTTACCATCTTTGATTTGTTCTATAGAAATGAATTGATAACTTTACCATCTTTGATTTGTTCTATAGAAATGAATTGATAACTTTACCATCTTTGATTTGTTCTAAAGAAATTATTGCAATGATCTCATTATTTTCCGGACACGGTCAGAGAATCGATCTTCCTGTCCAACTTGTCATAAGATGATTCACTGATTGAGCTCAATCACGTGATGCAGATTATGATGATGTCATATTTATTGGCTCTGTTGTTGAGTCTTACAGTGTGTCCTTTTGTGGGTCCTACAGTGGTGCTCTCTCTCTCTCTCTCTTTCTCTCTCTCTCTTGCTCTCTTTCTCGCTCTATCTGGGATGTGGGGAACTTTCCACCCAAAGAGTTTTTTACACATTTCTCTAGACCCACAATTTTACAGTGTGAACTAGGAACTGTTGATTTTATCAACTCTTGTTAGGGCTTTGTGGAAAATACATTTCTAATACAAAATCTTATCTCTAATAGTGAAAACAACTTTAATAATCATGACATATGTAGTCCGATCATTCATCACTGTACATCAATCATGACATATGTAGTTCGATCATTCATCACTGTACATCAATCATGACATATTTAGTTCGATCATTCATCACTGTACATCAATCATGACATATGTAGTCCGATCATTCATCACTGTACATCAATCATGACATATGTAGTCCGATCATTCATCACTGTACATCAATCATGACATATGTAGTTCACTTGTTTATTATTGTAAATAAATCATCACGTTCATAGTACAATGTTTAGCCTTCACAGCTTGCCATTTGTGAAGAACAAAAATAAATGGTTACTAGACTATGTTCATTTCACACATCAGGTAATTTCATTGGCGATAATTAAGTGACACGACCCCTGCCAGCTTTAACTGCTGACCCCCAGCTAATGTTTGACTGAGCTGTTCACACACCCCATCCTCTCCCCCTCCCTCACCTTGTTTGGCTAAGCTGTGATTCTGTTGTGGATCCAGAATGTTCTAAAACCTTAAAGCTTCCCATAACAATGATGCAGAGAATCGAAACATAAACATCCAAGCAATTCATTTCGTCAAAGCAATACACGCGCTGTGTCCCGCGCTCCAGGGTTAGCAGAACATGGGGCAGTATTGTCATGGCTACGCAGAGAACAAAACTCGCTACTGTCACAGTCCATCGGTTCTCCACGCGCCATTGGCTACCCTGGAGATATGTTGATATCACACAGGGTTAACTAGTTGGCACTTCTCTTGAATGGGGAAAATAGCTTTACAGGCTAATTACAGTCAACAAATATTTGTAGGAATTGGATAATATCCAAACACATACACAAAGTGATCAAATGTATTTTTCTTTTATTGCAATGTTGTGAAACTTGGTGATGATATTGCTAGATTTTCTTTAGAACAATGTCTAATGTTTACACAAGTCTTTTTTTTTTGTTCTTAAAGCATTGCGGATTAAAGTTAAGATCCTAATGTAAGGATTATGGTTAATGGACATCTTAGAAAAATTTTCGGCAAGATAATTTTGGGAAAGGTAAATTCGGCAACGGTAATTTCGGCAAGACTATCAAAACGTAAATTTTGGCAACGGTAAATTTGGCAAACTTAAAATGGCAACTGTTTTTTTTTATTTTTTTTAAATACCGTTGCCGAATTTACCGAGCACCATGGACCACATGATCTGTGTTCTCAGAAGACATCATACATGACACTGGCAATCTTTACTGGTTCCAATGCCTAGCCTCCTGTACATGGCATGGACAATCTTTACTGGTTCCAATGCCTAGCCTCCTGTACATGTGTTGTCTTAGTTTGTTGTATGTGTGTTCTGTTGGGTTATTTGTCCATTTTTGGACTATTATTTGTTTGATACATACTTTCTTTTCGTCTGCATTGAGCGAAATGTCTGCTTGTGTATTTTTGCTGCCATTTGTTCAGCTACTACATTTCTAACTAGTTCCATATCCATTGTACGACTAGTGTCTCGTTATCCAAAGCCCAACATTTGAAACAAAGTCTTTAAAAAAACCACCCTGTTCATTGTGTTGTCGTTTAAAGCCACGCCTAGATGAAAAGCCACGCCTAGATGAAAAGCCACGCCTAGATGATAAGCCACGCCTAGATGAAAAGCCACGCCTAGATAAAAGGCCACACCTAGATGAAAAGCCACGCCTAGATGAAAAGCCACACCTAGATAAAAGGCCACGCCTAGATGAAAAGCCACGCCTAGATGAAAAGCCACGCCTAGATAAAAGGCCACGCCTAGATGAAAAGCCACGCCTAGATGAAAAGCCACGCCTAGATGAAAAGCCACGCCTAGACGAAAGGCCACGCCTAGACGAAAGGCCACGCCTAGACGAAAGGCCACGCCTAGACGAAAGGCCACGCCTAGACGAAAGACCACGCCTAGATAAAAAGCCACGCCTAGATGAAAAGCCACTCCTAGATGAAATGCCACGCCTAGATGAAAAGCCACGCCTAGATAAAAAGCCACGCCTAGATGAAAAGCCCAGTGCATTTACAATTTAAATGAAAACTCTTTGAGAGTTTAGCTTGAAATGCACTGAAGACTTTGTTTACACTAAATGTATGACTTAAAAAAATCTGCTTTTCATTTTGTTTACTTGTGTGAATACAAAGGTAAATAGGAGACAATTGTCGTCAGGTGAGGAGATGTTTTATTTGTGACACGGTGACCTGGTGACGGTGGAGCTTAACAAGATCACGGTGACCTGGAAATGATCTTAGGGCAAGAATAATTCCTCCCCGCACCCTGTTGCACCTGGTGTATATATCAGCTTCTCTTACCCCCCCCCCTCAACCAACCTTGTTTGAAAACATTTTTTTTAGCTTTAGTCACGATGTTAATATTTTACTATCTATAGTTTTTAATAACATATCGGCTTACGTCTGAATTTATACAATAGAACATTTACAAGTGTATTAAAAGCTAGCAGTGAAATATAGACCTGACTGAGAAATGTAAAGCTAGCTCTGAAATATAGACCTGACTGAGAAATGTAAAGCTAGCTCTGAAATATAGACCTGACTGAGAAATGTAAAGCTAGCTCTGAAATATAGACCTGACTGAGAAATGTAAAGCTAGCTCTGAAATATAGACCTGACTGAGAAATGTAAAGCTAGCTCTGAAATATAGACCTGACTGAGAAATGTAAAGCTAGCTCTGAAATATAGACCTGACTGAGAAATGTAAAGCTAGCTCTGAAATACAGACCTGACTGAGAAATGTAAAGCTAGCTCTGAAATATAGACCTGACGGATAAATGTAAAGCTAGCTCTGAAATATAGACATGACTGATAAATGTAAAGCTAGCTCTGAAATATAGACCTGACTGAGAAATGTAAAGCTAGCTCTGAAATATAGACCTGACTGAGAAATGTAAAGCTAGCTGTGACATATAGAGCTGGCTGAGAAATATATAGCTAGCTAGCTGAGAGCTGGCTGAACTTATACATTTAATTTTAATTCATAATTTCTAACATACTTTCAACTTTCAACTTTCAATTTGACTACATGTGGCTGACTCTCTTCTTTGGTGATTACAAAAATAAATATTTCCCCCCCCCCCCTTTACTTGGAATCTGTTCTTCGAAACTTGATATAGCTGCACTGCTAGACATCGAATCTAGAACGTACTGTCGATAATAAACAATCTGCAAACACTTTTCATTGATTTTACCGCCGAGATTGTATGTTTTGATATTTCTAGCCAGACGCTCTGTCGTCTGATATTTAAACCTGCATTTACCCACACACTACTACAACCCCACCCGGCCCTCTGCCAGCCTGATGGTGTCACCTGACAGGGAGTTTGATAGACACGTCATCGATTGTCATGTCATTGATTGTCCTGTCAACATGCCATTAGAAAATATCACAGCTGTAAACTGAACATTGGAAAAAAAGTATATTTCACTGTATTGATAATGGCACGGAGATAAAGGTCATAACCTTTGACTATCTGTGAGTACATACGTCACTTTCTGGGGAGGGGGGTTAGGATTAGTACTTTACTCACTTTTAACTCATTCAATGTTACTAAAAAAAAATATTGACGTGATGTAGAATTTTACAGACATCAATTATCGAAAGCAGTGAGGAATATAAACATAGTATATCTCTCCCCCTCGCTCCCGCCCCGCTATCTCCCACCCCGCTCTCTCACTCTTACCCCCTCTCTCTATGTTTCTCTCTATATATATATAGGCCTATATATATATATAGAAAGTGAACTGTGTGTGTCGATTCCGAGTCCCGTTGGTCAATTTAAAGACACGTGACTTTTTTGCATTATATGCTTGACTGTTGCGATTTCGTAACTTGGGAATGTGTCATCTCTAGCTAAGTGGATATTTATACCTTGTTGTTCCTTATATCCGAATAACGTTCCGTGTTGTTATTGCTTCAATCTACATCCAGTTGTCGTTATAATTTCCGACAGCACATTGTTATATTGTTATAGTTCAATATATTCCGATGTATAAATAAAAACCCAAGACATTCCGAGAGATTTGTATTTTCCCCATCAGCTATGAAACCAATAAATAAGTTTCTCTGTATAGAGATGGTGCCCAGCCAGTGTAATGATTCAGCTATGAAAAGAAAATGACAAAGAATTTCTATGTGATTGCCTCCCGCTAGTATTAGAACACTGCACAAAGCTAGCCAGATGTCACGTGACTCAAATGAACCGTTTTCTGATTGGCTTCAAGTCAAGCTTCTCTGGATAGAAGAAGAAGCTGCTTAACTTGAATAATAAATTAGTATATCTAGGTAGTTCTACAGTTATAGTTTTATTTGTGTTGTTTAGTTATATATTTGTAGTGTAGTTCATCAATAAACACTTGTACACACTGACCTACATATTTGTTGTGTAGTTCATCAATAAACACTTGTACACACTGATCTACATATTAGTTGTGTAGTTCATCAATAAACACTTGTACACACTGATCTACATATTTGTTGTGATGTTCATCGATAAACACTTGTACTTACTCACCTATATTTGTTGTGTTGTTCATCAATAAACACTTTTACACACTGACCTATACAACTAAGTAGATAACCAAGACCCCTGTTTGTTCTCTCCCCTGTAGGATGATGATGAAATCCGATGTATCAGAAAAGATGGCTACGAAGGATCAGCTCAAGACATCCTGGGCCTTGGCGAGAAAGTGGTGACAACTAACCCTGTCAGATTTGGCTGGATCCAGGGAGTACTGGTCAGTGCACTAACGCCCCACTTAAATAAAATAAACCCTTTAGATTTACACTGTGTGGCCTACTATTGGTTTTAAATGTTATTTTGAAAAACAGCAGGTGTAAAGTCTATAAGGACATTGAAAACATTTCATCAAATATTCCAACCTGGTTTTGTTGTTGTTGTATATAGACTGATCCTATTAAAGTGCACACTTTAAGTTCCTGGTTGACCTCATCTCCAACGTGTACACTAATGTAAACATCAGACCTGCAGTACACCCAGTACAGCCCCTTGTACTCACTTCTTCACACGCGATGCCTGCCAGTGACCCCCCCCCACTTCCACCCCTTTCACTTAAATGTAGGTCGCCTCACTGACCCTCCATTTACCTTGAATGTTTTCAAACAGCTTATAGTAGAAATGTACTGGCTTCCCTTCTAATAGTTGTCATTTGTCTGGGAATATAGCTGTGTATCTACTATGGAAAAACTCCTTACTATCAAGTCAAGTAGTCTTTAGCCTTTGATCATTTCTCTCGTCATCCATTTTATACAACTTCCTTTGTAAGTTTTTTCTTATTCCAGTTGTCGTTATATTCTATCAATAAAAGGTTGTCATAGCAACGATAAGGAATGATCTTATCATATACATTACTAACGCTCCGTCTATACGGAAGATTATTGTGTCCTACGCACAGTGTAGTCCTGTATTTCTATTAGTGTTTTAAATAATAAGTTTCTGGTTTCTCCAGGCAACCCTTTCCAAGCCCAAATGCCACTCGGGAAGAAAAAGTACTTATATGCATTTGTTCTCGCAGAAGGAATAAGTAAAGTGTTTTTGTCTTTATTACTCCCTTTATTTTAAGTTGCAATGTCTGCAATCGTCAATGGTGCAAAAATTGGCTTCGATTTTTCGACCACTTCCCGTGGTCCGATCGAGCTGAAATTTGGACAGCAAATTTGTGGCGCCTAACAATACATCCTATCAAATTTTCAGTTAAAACAACTTAATAATACTACACTTATGACAATATTCATTTCTTAAAAGGAAAGTATAAGAAATATTTTGATTTCGCGTTAAAAATGCCTGTGAAACTTTTTATACTTTTTCGGCGCAAAGCTAGAAAAAAAAAATTATGCGCTAAGATTATTTTTAGAACAATTCATACAGAGTAAGGAGATATTTTTGAGATTTGCGACACAGATATTTTTTTCTGTACGTTTCATTTGCAGTAGTCAATAAATTATTTAATTACATGATGGTAAACTTAGTTTGTAAATAAAGGGAGTATAATGAAAACTTCGTTTTTATGGTTTTCTTGTGTTTATCTGAGCTCTGCAGTAGGTAGTTTTTGTGTTGTATTTCTATATTAGAGTTTGTTTTATTACTACTTTACTCTTTGCCCTTCTGTCCTCTAGTGTTTCTAGGTTTAGTGATTTAAATATTGGTGTTACTAAACTTCGTATGCTAGAGTCTTTAGTTATAGAGATGCTCAACACTTGACAGACTTCTTCAATTCATGAATCTGAACGAATGAACTTTTTTTTTTTTTCTTTCCTTTTTTTGTTAAATTTTCTTCAGTTTCTCCTTGAACTGTTTTTTGTTTTTTTGGTGTAATACAAACGACATGCTGACTGACGTCTTAGTAGAATATATCCTTAGTAGAATATATCCTTAGTAGAATATATCCTTAGTAGAATATATCCTTAGTAGAATATATCCTTAGTAGAATATATCCTTAGTAGAATATATCCTTAGTAGAATATATCCTTAGTAGAATATATCCTTAGTAGAATATATCCTTAGTAGAATATATCCTTAGTAGAATATATCCTTAGTAGAATATATCCTTAGTAGAATATATCCTTAGTAGAATATATCCTTAGTAGAATATATCCTTAGTAGAATATATCCTTAGTAGAATATATCCTTAGTAGAATATATCCTTAGTAGAATATATCCTTAGTAGAATATATCCTTAGTAGAATATATCCTTAGTAGAATATATCCTTAGTAGAATATATCCTTAGTAGAATATATCCTTAGTAGAATATATCCTTAGTAGAATATATCCTTAGTAGAATATATCCTTAGTAGAATATATCCTTAGTAGAATATATCCTTAGTAGAATATATCCTTAGTAGAATATATCCTTAGTAGAATATATCCTTAGTAGAATATATCCTTAGTAGAATATATCCTTAGTAGAATATATCCTTAGTAGAATATATCCTTAGTAGAATATATCCTTAGTAGAATATATCCTTAGTAGAATATATCCGTTATTGCTCTCTTGGTTATTGAAATTTGTAGGCAAATAGAAGTTGTATACAAGTTGTATAATTCAGAAATAGGCTAATCTTGTTGCATGACATAAAGGTCTTCCCAATGCAGGTGGCTGCAATGCAGTCATTGATAAATAAACCTTACAGTTTGGGATTAAAGCCAGATTCTCTCCCAATGCCTCACGTTCATCCATCTCTATCTCTATCCCCATCCCTACATTCCTTCAGCTTCACCTTCCCTCTCTCTCTCCCCCGCCTGTGTAGGCGTAACTAAGTGTAAAGTGAAAGTAAAATCGTCCATGTTGTTTGTTTACGTGACGCTCTCAAGGTCAAAGGTCATCGTGTAAAACTATTGATACCTGTTCAGAGAGTTGCCAACTTAGAAACACGTTGAGTTGTTCAAGTGTTTAATTAGAAGTGCTGGGGAGTGGGCTTCACTAATCCTGACTAACCAATACAAGGAATAGAACTTGTGTATTGCAATCCACTGACCTATACAAGGAATAGAACTTGTGTATTGCAATCCACTGACCTATACAAGGAATAGAACTTGTGTATTGCAATCCACTGACCTATACAAGGAATAGAACTTGTGTATTGCAATCCACTGACCTATACAAGGAATAGAACTTGTGTATTGCAATCCACTGACCTATACAAGGAATAGAACTTGTGTATTGCAATCCACTGACCTATACAAGGAATAGAACTTGTGTATTGCAATCCACTGACCTATACAAGGAATAGAACTTGTGTATTGCAATCCACTGACCTATACAAGGAATAGAACTTGTGTATTGCAATCCACTAACCAATACAAGGAATAGAACTTGTGTATTGCAATCCACTGACCTATACAAGGAATAGAACTTGTGTATTGCAATCCACTGACCTATACAAATAATGGTCAGCGACTCCATATTACATTTGTATGATAAAATTGATTACACCATTCACACTATTCACTTATCTATATAAGCGAGTTACAGGTATAAACTACCTATAATTAGAACAAATCTATACGAAAAACATGGAGTCTAAGTCACTTGAAATGTATTTACAGGTCAGTGTTTAGGAAATCTAAGTTTATAGATAAGTGAAAGCCTATTTATTTTGGCTTCAAGAATGATACTTCCGTGCCTAATTCATTTTTTTAAGTAGATCAGTGATTGTAATCAGACTGGAGAATAGTCTTCGATTCTGGACAATAGACCTTTTTCTTTATACACTAGACCACAGTCTTTATATTATGTTTATTCTTAGAAGCATAGCATATCAATAGATTTTGTATTTACTAACGGAACAACTTGAAATGTGTTGCCAACCTTGCGCGTCTCCTGCTAGAGTTGTTTCTCTACTGCCAAAAATGTTCTTGTGATTTCTCTACTGCTAAATTGTTCTAGTGATTTCTCTACTGCTAAAGTTGGTCTAGTAATTTCTCTGCTGCTAAAGTTGGTCTAGTAATTTCTC
Source organism: Anisus vortex (assembly GCA_949126835.1). Lineage (NCBI taxonomy): Eukaryota > Metazoa > Mollusca > Gastropoda > Planorbidae > Anisus > Anisus vortex. The sequence goes on from OX421492.1 coordinate 1,108,046, forward strand.
TACTGCTAAAATTGGTCTAGTAATTTCTCTACTGCTAAAGTTGGTCTAGTGATTTATCTACTGCCAAAGTTGGTCTAGTGATTTCTCTACTGCCAAAGTTGGTCTAGTGATTTCTCTACTGCTAAAGTTGGTCTAGTGATTTCTCTACTGCCAAAGTTGGTCTAGTAATTTCTCTACTGCTAAAGTTGGTCTAGTGATTCCTCTACTTCTAAAGTTGGTCTAGTAATTTCTCTACTGCTAAATTTGGTCTAGTAATTTATCTACTGCTTAATTTGGCCTACTAATTTTTCTACTGCTAAAGTTGGTCTAGTGATTTCTCTACTGCTAAAGTTGTTCTAGTGATTTCTCTACTGCTAAAGATGGTCTAGTAATTTCTCTACTGCTAAAGTTGGTCTAGTGATTTCTCTACAATGTCTGGGTAAAGATGATGGCCAGAAATACATCAAGCATCTTCACGTGCGCCCTGAGCGTGTCTGTGTTTGGGGGAAGGGGAGAATAATTGGGGGTGGGGGTGTGCGCGGCTCTACGTAGCGAATCCGTGCTAGGCTGGTGTTCTAAAACCGGTTGGTGCCAGTCTATGGAAGCTGCGCTGATTGAGAGAATGGGATGGGGGGGGGGGCGACAGTCAAGAGGGCGTGGTCGATGGTTGAAACGATTACATCGACTACTTTTTGTGTAAGAGATATGGAACTATGACATCGACTACAATTTGTTGCAAGAGAAAAAGAACGATTACATAGACACCTTCTTCATTATACTGTGGAGATCCAGTTATACACGAGGAAAAGTCCACAATGTAATGTAAGGATAAGTTGATTGCGAATGTCCTGGCATCAAAAGTGTGTATTACTACTCATAATATAACATACAACAAGAGTTTTAAGCTTAAGCCGACGTCGAAGTTTCATTTGCTAGTCCAACCCGTCAGAGATGACTTGAAAGTTGGCACAGAAGGGGCAGTGATGGTGGCTTGGCCTAATGAGTCTAATGGCTGACGGAAATAAAGAATATTTGTAAACGAGCCAATCAATGAAAGAGTTCAAGAAGAACACGAGTAAAAAATTTTTACAAGATCTCCACTGGCTCCCTGTGATAAAGCGCATTGATCACAGAATTATGTCCCTTACCTAGCTATGCATAGATGGCGCTGCACCTTCCCACAAGTATAGTTTAAAAAACAATAAAAAAACTCAACACAGCCGAGTGACACTATTGTGGTCAGATTTGTGAAAGAAAATGGTGCTGACTAAGCGGTGGGAGGGGTGTCATTGACTGGAAGGTGTCATTGACTGGAAGGTGTCATTGACTGGAAGGTGTCATTGACTGGATGGTGTCATTGCCTGGAAAGTGTCATTGGCTGGAAAGTGTCATTGGCTGGAAGGTGTCATTTACTGGAAGGTGTCATTTACTGGAAGGTGTCATCGATTGGAAGATGTCATCGACTGGAAGGTGTCATTGACTGGAAGGTGTCATTGACTGGAAGGCGTCATTGACTGGAATGTGTCATTGACTGGAAGGTGTCATTGACTGGAAGGTGTCATTGACTGGAAGGTGTCATTGACTGGAAGGTGATCTGCTACATTTTGAACTGACATGTTGGGGAACGTTTGACAGGCATTTTGTTTACTGGTTAAACATAAAATTGTTTTGTTGCAGACGCCTGGGTCAGGAGTGAATCATGTCATGATTCGGTTTAACTGGATGAAAGTTATCGGCCTGTCCGGCTTGAAGTCCTGGCCAGGCATCCAGCCACCTGTAACATGCACTTGACTACTTTTTATTTGACGGGGCGTCGTGCTTACCCCCCAATCTCTGTGACCTCCGGGCGTTATGGTCTCTCCCCCCTTGTCAATACCTGAGGTTATTGTGTACTCATTAGTAAGCCCAGGCGCAGAGTGTGGGGGCGTTGTCTCACGTGACTTCTGTGCTGGTATTTCATTGGTTGAATCAATCACCTTGACCCGAGAGTTCTGCAAGACACAGGCAACTGTTGGATGTCTGGAACTATTTCTCACCCTGAATTCGAGAGGGGTCACTTGTTTTCATTTGTAGAGGTCGTTTCATGTTTTAAGACCGCCACACTCCGATCCGCTCTCCCCCTTCTGCGATGTGCAAGACACGCCCTAATTGAAGAAAGTTGACCTATGTGTTTTCCTTTATTGTGTGTGTGTGTGTGTGTGTTTTTCCATGTGTTTAATTTGTGCCGGTGTGCTGTGGCCTTTATTGGTTTTGGCATTCGATCAATGAGAGATGCTGCCGTTTCCACTAATTGCTGGGGTACGCCAGGGGCGGGTAGGTGGGTGGGATACTTTACTACAGGTTGGGGGGGGGAGGGGGCGGGTAGGCGGATGATGGACTGATTACACATTGGAGTAACTCCAGCTTGAGCTGGGAGCTCAGGGCAAACCGACGATACAATGATAAGACCACAAGTAGAATGCTGTTATTAAAATATCAATGTGACATTGGACTAACCTCTGACATTCAACTGACCCCCCCCCCCATCCCCATTGGTGAAACAGAAGAATGAGCCACGTGATTTGATTTTCTTGCCTTGTAGAAAACAATAAATCTTGTCCTTTGGTTTTATTTTATTCAAGAAACATTAACTTTGTACAATTTGTTGGACTAATTTTAGACTCGCGTGACGTAATAAGGGAGGAGAGAGACATATTTGTCTATTAAGATGGACCAGTTACATGACATGAGTTGGGTTTTTATTGTACACGTTGTTAACCCTTCTCAACCTTATCCATGTGACAGTGGAACTGTAGACTCAATTAATAAGCTGGGTTTTTAATAACAATGGAACTAAATCTATTTACTTGTGTATCATTGTCACCATTGTCAAAGAAAAAGTGTCCAAAACTACGTGAACAACAGAAAATACATTTCACACATTCCAGAGTCTGCAGCTCAATGCCATCAATTTGTAGTTCTTTGTTATTGTATTCTAGCTGTACTGTTGTTCATGTTTAAGTCTCGTCCTCCATACTGACACAAGTTGTATTCTAGCTGTACTGTTGTTCATGTTTAAGTCTCGTCCTCCATACTGACACAAGTTGTATTCTAGCTGTACTGTTGTTCATGTTTAAGTCTCGTCCTCCATACTGACACAAGTTGTATTCTAGCTGTACTGTTGTTCATGTTTAAGTCTCGCCCTCCATACTGACACAAGTTGTATTCTAGCTGTACTGTTGTTCATGTTTAAGTCTCGTCCTTCATACTGACACAAGTTGTATTCTAGCTGTACTGTTGTTCATGTTTAAGTCTCGCCCTCCATACTGACACAAGTTGTATTCTAGCTGTACTGTTGTTCATGTTTAAGTCTCGCCCTCCATACTGACACAAGTTGTATTCTAGCTGTACTGTTGTTCATGTTTAAGTCTCGCCCTCCATACTGACACAAGTTGTATTCTAGCTGTACTGTTGTTCATGTTTAAGTCTCGCCCTCCATACTGACACAAGTTGTATTCTAGCTGTACTGTTGTTTATGTGCAATGTACTCTCACCCACAGATACGATGCATCCTCAACATCTTCGGCGTCATGCTCTTCATCCGTCTGCCCTGGGTGGTGGGCCACGCAGGCATCATGGAAGCCTCCTTCATTGTCCTTCTCTCTGGAACCGTCACTACACTGACTGCCATCTCTATGACAGCCATCTGTACCAACGGAGAAGTGAAAGGAGGTAACTGTATTTACACTGGCCTATATAGACAATTCTATTCTACTGCTCATATATTTACACTTGCCTATATAGACAATTCTATTCTACTGCTCATATATTTACACTGGCCTATATAGACAATTCTATTCTACTGCTCATATATTTACACTTGCCTATATAGACAATTCTATTCTACTGCTCATATATTTACACTGGCCTATATAGACAATTCTATTCTACTGCTCATATATTTACACTTGCCTATATAGACAATTCTATTCTACTGCTCATATATTTACACTTGCCTATATAGACAATTCTATTCTACTGCTCATATATTTACACTGGCCTATATAGACAATACTATTCTACTGCTCATATATTTACACTGGCCTATATAGACAATTCTATTCTACTGCTCATATATTTACACTGACCTATGTAGACAATTCTATTCTATTCAACTGATCATATATTTACACTGGCCTATATAGACAATTCTATTCTATTCAACTGATCATATATTTACACTGGCCTATATAGACAATTCTATTCTATTCAACTGATCATATATTTACACTGGCCTATATAGACAAATCTATTCTATTCAACTGATCATATATTTACACTGGCCTATATAGACAATTCTATTCTATTCAACTGATCATATATTTACACTGGCCTATATAGACAAATCTATTCTATTCAACTGATCATATATTTACACTGGCCTATATAGACAAATCTATTCTATTCAACTGATCATATATTTACACTGGCCTATATAGACAATTCTATTCTACTGCTCATATATTTACACTGACCTATGTAGACAATTCTATTCTATTCAACTGATCATATATTTACACTGGCCTATATAGACAATTCTATTCTACTGCTCATATATTTACACTGACCTATGTAGACAATTCTATTCTATTCAACTGATCATATATTTACACTGGCCTATATAGACAATTCTATTCTACTGCTCATATATTTACATTGACCTATGTAGACAATTCTATTCTATTCAACTGATCATATATTTACACTGGCCTATATAGACAATTCTATTCTATTCAACTGATCATATATTTACACTGGCCTATATAGACAAATCTATTCTATTCAACTGATCATATATTTACACTGGCCTATATAGACAAATCTATTCTATTCAACTGATCATATATTTACACTGGCCTATATAGACAAATCTATTCTATTCAACTGATCATATATTTACACTGGCCTATATAGACAATTCTATTCTACTGCTCATATATTTACACTGACCTATGTAGACAATTCTATTCTATTCAACTGATCATATATTTACACTGGCCTATATAGACAATTCTATTCTACTGCTCATATATTTACACTGACCTATGTAGACAATTCTATTATATTCAACTGATCATATATTTACACTGGCCTATATAGACAATTCTATTCTACTGCTCATATATTTACATTGACCTATGTAGACAATTCTATTCTATTCAACTGATCATATATTTACACTGGCCTATATAGACAATTCTATTCTACTGCTCATATATTTACATTGACCTATGTAGACAATTCTATTCTATTCAACTGATCATATATTTACACTGGCCTATATAGAGAATTCAATTCCACTGCTCATATATTTACACTGGCCTACATAGACAATTATATTCCACTGCTCATATATTTACACTGGCCTACATAGACAATTATATTATATTCCACTGCTCATATATTTACACTGGCCTACATAGACAATTATATTCCACTGCTCATATATTTACACTGGCCTATATAGACAATTCTATTCCACTGCTCATATATTTACACTGGCCTATATAGACAATTCTATTCCACTGCTCATATATTTACACTGGCCTACATAGACAATTCTATTCCACTGCTCATATATTTACACTGGCCTATATAGACAATTCTATTCCACTGCTCATATATTTACACTGGCCTATATAGACAACTTTAATTTTAATCTTTACAAACAAGCACACACATATGTTTATATGACTTATTTAGTCAGTTAAATGATATGTCAGTTCCTATCACTGATTTAGTCAGTTAATGATTAACCAGTGAGTAGCTCATTGTATTACAGAAACTAATGCAATACAATTATTGGTTTAATTTCGTGACCCCCCCCCCTACCCCCCCTCGCCAGCTTACATTTTCTCTCATTTCATAGTGTTGGTACTTGAGGTTGTCAACTGTTACTTGGCTTCTTTCTTTATTTCATTCCCAGGTTACTGTATGTTTCAGACTCCCTACACCCTCTCTCCCACTACACCCTTTCCCTCTCTCTCTCCCACTACACCCTTTCCCTCCCCTCTCTCTCTACATAGACTGAGCCGTTGACCTGTCGAGTTTTCTGCCGGGGCTAGTGGGCCTAGTGGGCCGTGTTGAATAAGACCAAGGTGGAAGGTCCAGGAAATTGTATTGTAAACAAGGAAGAGAGAAGTCATCTGTAATGTCATCGGCAACAGAAGTCAGCTCTCCGGGAGGGGGGGGGGTGGAAGGGAAGGGGGCGGGAGAATTATGCAGACCCGATAACTTGGCCAGACTTTCATGAAGGCATCAGAGTACTTCGCCCCCCTCCCCATGCCAGAAGGAAATTTTCCCATCCATCAAAACCAAATCGGCTTAGAGAAGATATTCATCGCTCGTAAAAGCAATAAAACAGCAACCAAGGTGCTGTATATTGTATCAAACAAGAAAACACTAGCTGCCCATTTAAACTACATCATTGTAATACAAGTAGAATAAAATTATGGTATTTTCATTTACATGTCACAATTGATTAATGTATAAATGGACAGATCACTGAAATACTTTCTAGGTGACAAGTTTAATCTTTCTCTGTGTATCGCTATTAAAACAATTTTGTTAAGATATCACAAGCTATTTTTATACAAACCAACCAACGCCAGGGGTCGCTCTATAAGCTATACAAACCAACCAACGCCAGGGGTCGCTCTATACCAGGGGTCTCAAACTGGGATGACGTCATGTGTTCAAGGCCGCACCCCCCCCCCTTTTCCACAACAACCTGACCCTAGTAAACAAAAAACCACTTCATACATCTTAACTCATTTTACTACTTATCACTAATAATAGGTAGGCCTATGTTACGTAAAAATTAACTATAAAATGTTATGTGTATCAGTACTAGCTGTCTGAATTTCACGAATAAATCTAGTACTAGTAAATTTTGTGTAAGCTTACTGGCGGGCCACGAAGACCCCTCTTGTATAGAAAAACACTGACTTGAGATATCTTTATACTTTATAGATACAAGGCAATATCCACGTTATCTTAATTCTGCTTCTTTATATGTCATGATAATCGTTTATCCTGCAACCGTAATTACATCATCTGCCTGTCTAATATAAATTTAAAAAATAAGTATTGCTAACGTTTCGCCAAAGAGTCACATAGAGGAAGTACTCTATTTAACACGTGTACATACTACAACTTAACGAGAAAAATGGCGGATTGCAGGATTGGGTGGAGAGTTTTGAACCACGTGGTAATCGATACATTCAGTGGGGAAATAATGACTTCCTATTACTTCTTGAAACGTCTTCTATTGGTGACGTGGATGGATGGGGTCAATCCCAGGTCAAACACTGATACACGTCACTCACATACGTCACACCGAAGGAGCCGTTGCAATCACGCTACTAAAAGCGTCTTACCTTTTTAATGGGAACTCTGTCACGCATGGCTGGTTTCCACCGAGGTCAGTGAAGCGTGGCCGGCCTGTGAGTTAGCACTGGCGCGAACTAAACTCTTGAAAGTTGCTACATAATTAAACTGTCTTTCGTGGCTTGAAATAGCAGACGAAGACGCGTGGGGGGGGGGGGGGGGGGGGGGGGGTATTAGAGAATTTAATTTTGTACTTGTAGCAGTCAAGTAAATATTCTTGGATAGGTGTTTTGTAAAAGAGCTTGTTAAGTTGTGATTTAAACGAGGGAATATTGTTTGTTCACGTACAGGTTGTGTGTAGGTAGGATGGCGAGATACACTGATAATAATTGGGATCAAAAGGACACAGAGAGACAAAAAGGAGGACATATTTTTCGAAATGCAACAATATATTCTTGAAAATTAAATGGTCAATTCTACAATCAAAACATTATCATCTTCATTAGACTAAATGTAATTATACAACATATTGCTGTGATGAGCCAACTTTGCGTTAACAATACAAAAGCAGAAAAGAGATGCAAGGTTCATTTCTGGCGAATGTTCACAACTACAAGAGTAACACCAATAGTCAAATCACTAAACCTAGAAACACTAGAGGACAGAAGGGCAAAGAGTAAAGTAGTAATAATACATAAGGCATTAAACTCTAATTTAGAAATACAACCCAATAACAACCTGTTACTATGCTCAGATAAACATAAAGACAATAACACTTTCCTTATCCCCTATGCGAGAACAATTAATGTATATAAGTGCTATTTCTTCCCCAGTGGCATTCGGGCATGGAATGGGTTGCCTGAGAATATCAGGAAACTAGTAACTTAACATAATTTAAAACACTAAGAAAAATGTAATACTAGACTCGGGCAACGGATGATCGTAGGACGCAAATATATTCTTTATAGAAGGAGCGCCTGTAATATATATATGATAAGATAAATGCAAAACAAAACTGTTCAGATGTGAGAGTTTTCAAGTTGTACTTTGTAAGAATAATGTCTTTTGTGGAGTTAACCATTTGTTTAGAATCGTAATTGTACTTTGTAAGAATAATATATTTGTGGAGTTAACCATTAGTTTAGAATCGTAATTGTACTTTGTAAGAATAATATATTTGTGGAGTTAACCATTAGTTTAGAATCGTAATTGTACTTTGTAAGAATAATATATTTGTGGAGTTAACCATTAGTTTAGAATCGTAATTGTACTTTGTAAGAATAATATATTTGTGGAGTTAACCATTTGTTTAGAATCGTAATTGTACTTTGTAAGAATAATATATTTGTGGAGTTAACCATTTGTTTAGAATCGTAATTGTACATCGTAATAATGTCTTTTGTGGAGTTAACCATTAGTTTAGAATCGTAATTGTGAGTCAACAGCTGTCCCCGGCTATCTGTTAAAACAATAAAGTTGAGACATAGGTACATTTGATAACACAATCTAACTCATGACATTTTCTGATAAATATTCTAGTGTTTTGCTTTACCCTATTCAGCCGCTTATTGACAGTAAATAAAAGAAAAATGTGTAATTCGGATTTTTAAAACATGTCTTCTTTTTCCGGACGTCTGGCAACCTTACACGTTGTGCATGTGATAAAATATAGTCTATAGATAAAATAATTGTTTCTATGGTGTAACTACAATCATTGTTTCTAGGGTGTAACTACAATCATTGTTTCTATGGTGTAACTACAATAATTGATTCTTTGGTGTAACTACAATCATTGTTTCTAGGGTGTAACTACAATCATTGTTTCTAGGGTGTAACTACAATCATTGTTTCTAGGGTGTAACTACAATCATTGTTTCTAGGGTGTAACTACAATCATTGTTTCTATGGTGTAACTACAATAATTGATTCTTTGGTGTAACTACAATCATTGTTTCTAGGGTGTAACTACAATCATTGTTTCTAGGGTGTAACTACAATCATTGTTTCTAGGGTGTAACTACAATCATTGTTTCTAGGGTGTAACTACAATCATTGTTTCTATGGTGTAACTACAATCATTGTTCCTAGGGTGTAACTACAATCATTGTTTCTATGGTGTAACTACAATCATTGTTTCTATGGTGTAACTACAATCATTGTTTCTAGGGTGTAACTACAATCATTGCTTCTAGGGTGTAACTAAATGCCAACTGTGTTGTTAAGTATGTTGTGACACAGTTGACTTGAGCAATGTTTTGTCACCTGTATACAGGTGGAAGGAGGTTTACTGATTAGACAATAGCTGGAACTAACTGAACTAACCTCCTTTTTAATTCCCACGTCTCTCAGAGTCGCCGGGTAATTTGTTTGGATATTTTCTTTTCTGATAGCGTTAGCAGCAGGCAGACAAGTTAGGCGCAGTAAATCCTTGACTGGGAAATTGAATAGAGGGTGCCACTTGGTTCAAGTGACAAGGGGGGGGGGGTAAGGGAAAGGGGGTGGGGCGGGAATAATGGGAAACGCAAATAATTGTCCCTCGTAGCCTCGCCTCACCAATTATTTTCTATTTGCACAACTTTAATCATTGTTCATGTAATCTTTAGAAAATAAATTATTCCGCCGCCATGTTTATAACTTTCTACTTGGCGTTTACAAACAAATTGACAACACAATGGACTGGAGGGGTGGGGGGGTGTCTCTTCGTGAGAAAAAGGAATATTGAATGTAAAGTTTGAATGTAAAACTACAATATATGCCTGCCTTCATTTTCTTTTCTTGATATAGCTGGCTTGTTGATAATTCACGTTTATTAAACCTATCTTGATATATCTGGATATCTTTATTTCACAGTTCCATCAATAACTGCGAACTTGCTCTATGAAGACCAATTGCGTGCTCACTGCTCATTGGCTAAATGTATATACTCCTTGTGTATTAACTAAACTGATTTTTTTCTGTCCTGGTGTAGCCTACGTACAAGAGACTTGGTGGCCATTTGTTTTGTAACAAGTTTAGTATAGCACAGTATATACCCAGACATGTTGTAACAAGTATAGCACTGTATATACCCACCATATTTCATCATCATCATCAATCCCATGAACGTTGTGGTCGTTGGGGGGAGTGAATGGACACCTCAGCAGTCAACTTTCTCAAGTTTTGCTTATCTTGAGCAGTTGTCAATAGTTGAGTCAACTGAAGCCCTGTCCAATACTTTACATTGTCAAACCAGCATCTCCGCTGACGGACTCTCCGACGTCCACCTTCTGCCGTGCCCTGAAGGATTGTTTTTGACAGGCTATTGTGCCGCAACACATGACGGAACCGTGTCAGTTTGCGCCGTTTGATTGTTGTCATGTTTTCTTGCAATTGAGGATATTCTGTCCCACACATACGCATCAGTCCTGTGTTCTACGTCATTACATCATTACAACAAAATATTCCCGCTTAAATTGTGGAATAAATCTGTACCGTTGATAGGCTTGCCAGATACATGGAGTAACTCAAAGGAGGAGGCACAATTGTATTACACTAGCTAACACCATAGCTAACAAGAATTGTTCTTTCCTTTGCCCATAGCTAACAAGAATTGTTTCCTTTGTTCATTGAGCATTAATCAAGGAGAACATTGTTACCACAATGTCACTGTGTTTCAGTATACAGAAGAATAGTTAACATATTTAAGTAACTCTGATAAACAACTTGCAGTTGGGGAACTTTAACAATAAATGTACAGCTTATCTAGCCAATCTATAGAACTATGCAAGTCTTTCAAAAAACTTGTCATTCTTTTCTTGCACAAAGGACCATTTAATAATTCATTGTAGTCTCTACATGTTCATATTATTGTTTAAACTGTAGGCCTACAAAACATAAAGTATTACAAAAGCCGGACATTTTAAAGGTTTATAGCTTTGCCTGCCGGACGGAGGACATGTCCTCCTTTTGCCGGCCGTCTGGCAACCCTAAATGTAGATGACCAGGAATAATATTCAGGCCAGATTTGTCGACGGGTTTTAACCTATGCACTTACACATCTTCTAGTACGGGAAGTGATTGTTTCCTCTAGTCTATTAGCACACCACAGTGAGACGGGACTAGTCTATTAGCACACCACAGTGAGACGGGACGTGTCTGCAGATCATAGCGCCGTGGTCTCTTGGGGAATCACAGGTTAGCACAACTCTTGCAGACAAGGGAAGTAATCATCATGATCCCCCCTTTTTTATAGCTTGAGTGATCGCCCTTGATCTCTCTCTCTCTATATTCAGCGAATTTCACAGTTTCAGCGTAAACACGTTTTAGTCAACTCAAATCTTGGGTTTTCTATGATTAGTTTGTATGTATTCTAGAGGTAGAAGTATTGACTATTCAGTGGACATTCAGAATATTTGGTGTATGTTGGCAGGTTATGAACTCGTTACTTTGTCCCCTATTCCTTAACCTGTGTCATCAAAACAGTTTTCTATCAATAATTCAACCATTGATTACTGGACCTGTTTCCATGGTGATGGGTGTGTTTACTTTGTTCACGTGTAGAACTTTAACCAGATTTTTTTTATACCAGGTGATCTTTCCGCTGGGTTGGAGGCACTTCATCAACAGAAATCAACTGCCCATACTTACAGAGTTCTATCCCAACAAGTAGGCTACAGCCGTTGATCATATGACCCCCCTCCCCCTCCAAGTAGACACATTTGTCTGGCCGTTACACAACTTGCCCCCCTTCCCCCCCCCCCCCAAAAAAAAAAAAAACAACAACAAAAAACACCAACTTGTCAGTGTCCTCCAGAAACCCAACACTTTAGACTTGTTACGTCTTGTACTCGGTTGGTCACTTGTGCCTGTCATGTGACGCATGTCTAGACAGGATGTCCTACTTTTGTCCACTGTGATTGGTTGATTTTTACTTAAGCGCCAAGTGTTTTAAGACATCTGACTTGGCCTCGACACTTGACAAGGGCTATTGAAACTTCGCTCGTTGGACAAGGTTTACTCCGATCTACATGTATAGACTCAGTATAGAGTCTATAGAGTCCATAGTCCATATGCAAGAACAAACAAATAGAAGTACTCGTTCTTCACGAGCTATTTTTAGTTTTCACCTTTATCTAGATCTAGTCTCTACACATTGAGGAAATAATATACCAATAGTTAGGAATGAAGAATGCCAAGCATGGAGCGGGGCAAAGGGTGTCACTAGAGGCCTGTTGGTGCCACGTAGGGCAAGGCTGTCATTGGAGGCCTGTTGGTGCCACGTAGGGCAAGGGTGTCATTGGAGGCATGATGGTGCCACGTAGGGCAAGGCTGTCATTGGAAGCCTGTTGGTGCCACGTAGGGCAAGGGTGTCATTGGAGGCCTGTTGGTGCCACGAAGGTCAAGGGTGTCATTGGAGGCCTGTTGGTGCCACGTAGGACAAGGGTGTCATTGGAGGCCTGTTGGTGCCACGTAGGACAAGGGTGTCATTGGAGGCTTGTTGGTGCCACGTAGGACAAGGATGTCATTGGAGGCCTGTTGGTGCCACGTAGGACAAGGGTGTCACTGGAGGCCTGTTGGTGCCATTATGTTTTCATCCTCTCCCTTAATGTAAAACAAATGTCGTTTCCAATATTTAAATTGGGACTTGACTTTGCTTCATATCGATTGGTTCATTTGATTCGATCTAATGACTCTCCGCCAAAGTTTCCTTGTGCCATTGCTTCTCTATATATAAAGATAACTGTAAGTTGAACTTCACCTTCTCAATCTCTTTAGCTCCACTGGAGGGTGCTTAGTCCACCTACTCAATCTCTTTAGCTCCACTGGAGGGTGCTTAGTCCACCTACTCAAACTCTTTAGCTCCACCGGAGGGTGCTTAATCCACCTACTCAAACTCTTTAGCTCCACCGGATGGTGCTTATTCCACCTACTCAATTTATTTAACTCCACCGGAGGGTGCTAACTCCACCTACTCAATCTCTTTAGCTCCACTGGAAGGATCTAACTCCACCTACTCAAGCTCTTTAGCTCCACCGGAGGGTGCTAACTCCACCTACTCCATCTGCTTAGCTCCACTAGCTTCATATACTGTGTGCTGATTGGTTAAAATACACGTGTAACATAGGCTAGTGACAGGTCATAGGTCACAACCGTCGGGTCACTAGAAACTCAGCTTGCTAGAAAATAAAACATTGCAGGTGAATGGAATCAGTCACGTGATAGAGCTCAGGGTTTGGTCATGTGATGTTTGTTTGAACTCTGCTAGGTCCATTTCCTGTCATCTATCACGCCCCCCTCCCCATACAGCCATTTACACGCCTTCAATGGTACAATACATGAGGCACGCACTACGCATTCAAGTAACTTCAAGTATCTAGGCTATCTTATCTTATCTTATACATTACAGACGCTCCTTCTATAAAGAAGATTATTGCGTTCTACGCTCGTCCGTGGTCCGAGTCTAGTCTTGTATTTTTATTGATGCTTTAAATGATGTTAAGTTACTGGTTTTCCTGGTTTGTTCAGGCAACCCATTCCATGCCCGAATGCCACTTGGGAATAAAGAGTACTTATATGCATTTGTTATCGCATAAGGGACAAGGAAAGTGTTTTTGTCTTTATGTTTATCTGAGCATTGCAACAATAACAAGTTGTTATTGGGTTGTATTTCTAAATTAGAGTTTAATGCCTTATGTATTATTACTACTTTACTCTTTGCCCTTCTGTTCTCTAGTGTTTAGTGATTTGACTAATGGTGTTACTCTTGTTAATTGGGAATATTCACTGGTTATGAACCTTGCAGTTCTTTTTTGGATTTGTACTAATTTGTTAATGTTTTCTTTATATTTGATATGGCTTTATTTGATAATACAATGTCCTGATGTCTACAATAAGGTCTATAGGTGGACAGTACGGCACACATATTTTAATACAATATTCCCTTCTTTACTTGTTTGTTTCTGAATAAAACAATAGCCTTCTCTCGATGCGTGGAATGTTCTGTTTTTATCACCGTGTCTACTTGGTGTATTACATAAACAGTCTGTTCCTGTCACTTAGACATTCATTGTTTGTGACACTTTGTTCAGCTAGACATGCATGTCACATAATTTTACAATGTAACATGTCACCAAGTAAAAATAGTTTTGAAAAATTTTGTTTTTTTCCGCGCATATTGTTGTACAATTATTATTGTGTCTGCACTTACTAGTGTCAACTGACCAGTTGAATTTGAATAAAAACTCAAGTTGTTTTGTTCCTTAACCCATATCTAGCTGATGTCTTATTTTTTATCTTGTGTTGTACAAAGTCATAGTGTAATACACAAATGAACGTTTGGATTCTGAAATTCGTTTTCACTATTTTAGAAACATTTAATTTTTTGTTAAATGTCGTTTTAAAAGGACGCGCCAGCAGAAGGCAAGAACAAACACACATAAGGGCTTTTTCTTTTTTCTTCCTTAGTGGCATTCGGGCGTCGAATGGGTTGCCTGAACAAACCAGTAACCTAACATTTAATATACTAATCAAAATGCAAGACTAGACACAAACCACGGTTATACGTAGGGCGCAATAATCTTCTCAATAGAAGGCGCGTCTGTAATAGATAAGACAAGATAAAATAAGATATGTCCTAATTGAATTCATGTGATGTCAGTCAATATCAAGAAATCAACTGTAGTTTTGTTGACTATTGAGAAACTGATAGATCTATCACTGACCACAAAAACAACAATCTGCTTTCCCTGTCAGGCTTCTAGTGCTTCAAGCAAACTAGACAAAAAAAAAGGAAGATCGGGGAAGGGAAAAAAAGGGAGGGAGGGAGGGGGGGGGGGGTAGGCAGGGACGTGCCAAACATTTGACCACAGTTCACCTTTCACCTTTGACCCCGCTGAATGTTCCAAACTGAGTCAAAAGCTTTGTCTTTGTTGACAAAACGTTTTCTGATAGATTTTAAGTGTTGGCGCCTGTCACCGGAAATGACTACAGCAGACGTAAACAGTGCTGCCTCCTCCCCCACTCTGATCTTTTCTTCCAAATAGATTTATGGTGTGTTTTTGTTTTTATGGCTTGTTTTTAATTTGAAACTAACACAATAAATCTAGTTTGGTACACCTCATTGAAGGGTTTATTCAAATTTTATCCCTTATTTATTACCATTCTTTTTCTGTTGTTTATCATGCTCCTAAATATAAACTATTCTAACAATTTCATAGTGCTTCACAAACAAATAAATGTTCTAATGTTGAATAATTTAAACTATTCTAACAATTTCATAGTGCTTCACAAACAAATAAATGTTCTAATGTTGAATAATAAAAACTATTCTAACAATTTCATAGTGCTTCACAAACAAATAAATGTTCTAATGTTGAATAATATAAACTATTCTAACAATTTCATAGTGCTTCACAAACAAATAAATGTTCTAATGTTGAATAATAAAAACTATTCTAACAAATTCATAGTGCTTCACAAACAAATAAATGTTCTAATGTTAAATAATAAAAACTATTCTAACAATTTCATAGTGCTTCACAAACAAATAAATGTTCTAATGTTGAATAATAAAAACTATTCTAACAATTTCATAGTGCTTCACAAACAAATAAATGTTCTAATGTTGAATAATTTAAACTATTCTAACAATTTCATAGTGCTTCACAAACAAATAAATGTTCTAATGTTGAATAATTTAAACTATTGTAACAATTTCATAGTGCTTCACAAACAAATAAATGTTCTAATGTTGAATAATATAAACTATTCTAACAATTTCATAGTGCTTCACAAACAAATAAATGTTCTAATGTTGAATAATTTAAACTATTCTAACAATTTCATAGTGCTTCACAAACAAATAAATGTTCTAATGTTGAATAATTTAAACTATTGTAACAATTTCATAGTGCTTCAGAAACAAATAAATGTTCTAATGTTGAATACCATATATACTCGCGTATAAGTAGCACTTTTTTTACAGAACATTTCGACAAAAAGTAGGGGTGCGACTTATACACCCGACACTGTTTTTGAAAAGTTCAAAAAACATCACTACTCTGTCATAAAGTTTCCTACATAGCCCCTATAGTTGATTGGAGTTATGTAGAATTATTAGGATATGCCTTTATTTGATTATGTTTGCCTTATGCACGATTAAAACAATTTTTTAAGGAAAGTTTCCAAACTAGGGTGAATATTTAGTAACTTTTATGTTTAAAAGGTATGCAATTTTGAGATATTAAGAGGCAATGTAACCCGGGAAGTTGGGGTGCGACTTATGCGCGGGTCAAGGAGAACGTATAAGGACAAAAATCTTAAACTAGGGGTGCGACTTATACACCGGTGCGACTTATACGCGAGTATATACAGTAATTTAAACTGTTCTAACAATTTCATAGAGCTTCACAAACAAATAAATGTTCTAATGTTGAATAATTTAAAAGCACAGCTCTCTCCCTGTCTGGCTCTGTTGAGGTTTATTTATTCTAATTGTATCATATCCCATAGTTCAAAACGATTGCTATTGTCCTATCGATTGCTATTATCCGATCGTATATTGTTAAGACTAGTTAAGATTAAGAGGCTATTGTTTATTTATACCCTACTTATGTTTCTCAAAACAGAAATTAATGTATCCTTCGCTAATTATTGGTTAGAGTCTGTTGTTCTTCTATCTTGACAATGATTTTTAATTAAAATTATGTTAAATTGTTGGTTTTTCTGCTTTAATCAGGCAACCCATTCCATGCCTAGATGCCCTTTCGATTTACTTGACTGTATTTCTTATTACTTTAGAATGCAATCATTTGGTTATAACAACTGAATGGTTAACATTTCCTTGAATGTGTACTTCCTGTTTATTGACTATATTTCCACTTGGTCTATTTCAGGCGGTGCTTACTACATGATCTCACGAAGTCTGGGTCCAGAATTTGGTGGAGCTATTGGTATTATATTTTCTGTCGCCAACACTGTAGCAGTGGCGATGTATGTGGTGGGCTTCTCGGAGACTGTTCGAGACATCTTAGTGGTAAGTGTCTTACTTGGCGGTGAGCGTCTTACTTGGCGGTGAGTGTCTTACTTGGCGGTGAGTGTTTTACTTGGTGGTGAATGTCTTACTTGGCGGTGAGTGTCTTACTTGGCGGTGAGTGTCTTACTTGGCGGTGTCTTACTTGGCGGTGAGTGTCTTACTTGGCGGTGTCTTACTTGGCGGTGAGTGTCTTACTTGGCGGTGTCTTACTTGGCGGTGAGTGTCTTACTTGGCAGTGTCTTACTTGGCGGTGAGTGTCTTACTTGGCGGTGAGTGTCTTACTTGGCGGTGAGTGTCTTACTTGGCGGTGTCTTACTTGGAGGTGAGTGTCTTACTTGGCGGTGTCTTACTTGGCGGTGAGTGTCTTACTTGGCGGTGACTGTTTTACTTGGCGGTGAGTGTCTTACTTGGCGGTGAGTGTGTTACTTGGCGGTGAGTGTCTTACTTGGCGGTGATTGTCTTACTTGGCGGTGTCTTACTTGGCGGTGTCTTACTTGGCGGTGAGTGTCTTACTTGGCGGTGTCTTACTTGGCGGTGAGTGTCTTACTTGGCGGTGAGTGTCTTACTTGGCGGTGAGTGTCTTACTTGGCGGTGTCTTACTTGGCGGTGAGCTTCTTACTTGGCGGTGAGCGTCTTACTTGGCGGTGTCTTACTTGGCGGTGAGTGTCTTACTTGGCGGTGAGTGTCTTACTTGGCGGTGAGTCTCTTACTTGGCGGTGAGTGTCTTACTTGGCGGTGTCTTACTTGGCGGTGTCTTACTTGGCGGTGAGTGTCTTACTTGGCGGTGTCTTACTTGGCCGTTAGCATCTTACTTGGCGGTGTCTTACTTGGCGGTGAGTGTCTTACTTGGCAGTGTCTTACTTGGCGGTGAGTGTCTTACTTGGCGGTGAGTGTCTTACTTGGGGGTGAGTGTCTTACTTGGCGGTGAGTGTCTTACTTGGCGGTGTCTTACTTGGCCGTGAGCATCTTACTTGGCGGTGTCCCGTATGGCGGTGAGTGTCTTACTTGGCGGTGAGCGTCTTACTTGGCGGTGAGCGTCTTACTTGGCGGTGAGCGTCTTACTTGGCGGTGAGCGTCTTACTTGGCTGTGAGTGTCTTACTTGGCGGTGAGTGTTTTTCTTGGAGGTGAGTGTCTTACTTGGCGGTGAGTGTCTTTCTTGGAGGTGAGTGTCTTTCTTGGCGGTGAGTGTCTTTCTTGGCGGTGAGTGTCTTACTTGGCGGTGTCTTACTTGGCGGTGAGCATCTTTCTTGGCGGTGTGTGTCTTACTTGGCGGTGAGCGTCTTTCTTGGCGGTGAGCGTCTTACTTACTTGGTGGTGAGCGTCTTACTTACTTGGCGGTGAGCGTCTTACTTGGCGGTGAGCGTCTTACTTACTTGGCGGTGAGCGTCTTACTTGGCGGTGAGCGTCTTTCTTGGCGGTGAGCGTCTTACTTGGCGGTGAGCGTCTTACTTGGCGGTGAGCGTCTTACTTGGCGGTGAGCGTCTTACTTGGCTGTAAGTATCTTACTTGGCGGTCAGTGTCTTTCTTGGAGGTGAGTGTCTTACTTGGCGGTGAGTGTCTTACTTGGCGGTGTCTTACTTGGCGGTGTCTTACTTGGCGGTGAGTGTCTTACTTGGCGGTGAGTGTCTTACTTGGCGTCTTACTTACTTGGCGGTGAGCGTCTTACTTGGCGGTGAGCGTCTTACTTGGCGGTGAGCGTCTTACTTGGCGGTGAGCGTCTTACTTGGCGGTGAGCGTCTTACTTGGCGGTGAGCGTCTTACTTGGCTGTGAGTGTCTTACTTGGCGGTCAGTGTCTTTCTTGGAGGTGAGTGTCTTTCTTGGAGGTGAGTGTCTTACTTGGCGGTGTCTTACTTGGCGGTGTCTTACATGGCGGTGAGTGTCTTACTTGGCGGTGAGTGTCTTACTTGGCGGTGAGTGTCTTACTTGGCGGTGAGTGTCTTACTTGGCGGTGAGTGTCTTACTTGGCTGTGTCTTACTTGGCGGTGAGTGTCTTACTTGGCTGTGAGTGTCTTACTTGGCGGTCAGTGTCTTTCTTGGAGGTGAGTGTCTTTCTTGGAGGTGAGTGTCTTACTTGGCGGTGTCTTACTTGGCGGTGTCTTACTTGGCGGTGAGTGTCTTACTTGACGGTGAGTGTCTTACTTGGCGGTGAGTGTCTTACTTGGCGGTGAGTGTCTTACTTGGCGGTGAGTGTCTTACTTGGCGGTGTCTTACTTGGCGGTGAGTGTCTTACTTGGCGGTGAGCGTCTTACTTGGCGGTGAGCGTCTTACTTGGCTGTGAGTGTCTTACTTGGCGGTCAGTGTCTTTCTTGGAGGTGAGTGTCTTACTTGGCGGTGAGTGTCTTACTTGGCGGTGTCTTACTTGGCGGTGTCTTACTTGGCGGTGAGTGTCTTACTTGGCGGTGAGTGTCTTACTTGGCGTCTTACTTACTTGGCGGTGAGCGTCTTACTTGGCGGTGAGCGTCTTACTTGGCGGTGAGCGTCTTACTTGGCGGTGAGCGTCTTACTTGGCGGTGAGCGTCTTACTTGGCTGTGAGTGTCTTACTTGGCGGTCAGTGTCTTTCTTGGAGGTGAGTGTCTTTCTTGGAGGTGAGTGTCTTACTTGGCGGTGTCTTACTTGGCGGTGTCTTACATGGCGGTGAGTGTCTTACTTGGCGGTGAGTGTCTTACTTGGCGGTGAGTGTCTTACTTGGCGGTGAGTGTCTTACTTGGCTGTGTCTTACTTGGCGGTGAGTGTCTTACTTGGCTGTGAGTGTCTTACTTGGCGGTCAGTGTCTTTCTTGGAGGTGAGTGTCTTTCTTGGAGGTGAGTGTCTTACTTGGCGGTGTCTTACTTGGCGGTGTCTTACTTGGCGGTGAGTGTCTTACTTGACGGTGAGTGTCTTACTTGGCGGTGAGTGTCTTACTTGGCGGTGAGTGTCTTACTTGGCTGTGTCTTACTTGGCGGTGAGTGTCTTACTTGGTGGTGTCTTACTTGGCGGTGAGTGTCTTACTTGGCGGTGAGTGTCTTACTTGGCGGTGAGTGTCTTACTTGGCGGTGTCTTACTTGGCGGTGAGTGTCTTACTTGGCGGTGAGTGTCTTACTTGGCGGTGTCTTACTTGGCGGTGAGTGTCTTACTTGGCGGTGTCTTACTTGGCGGTGTCTTACTTGGCCGTGAGTGTCTTACTTGGCAGTGTCTTACTTGGCGGTGAGTGTCTTACTTGGCGGTGTCTTACTTGGCGGTGTCTTACTTGGCGGTGTCTTACTTGGCCGTGAGCATCTTACTTGGCGGTGTCTTACTTGGCGGTGAGTGTCTTACTTGGCGGTGTCTTACTTGGCGGTGAGTGTCTTACTTGGCGGTGTCTTACTTGGCAGTGTCTTACTTGGCGGTGAGTGTCTTACTTGGCGGTGAGTGTCTTACTTGGGGGTGAGTGTCTTACTTGGCGGTGAGCGTCTTACTTGGCAGTGAGTGTCTTACTTGGCGGTGAGTGTCTGACTTGGCGGTGTCTTACTTGGCCGTGAGCATCTTACTTGGCGGTGTCCTATATGGCGGTGAGTGTCTTACTTGGCGGTGAGCGTCTTACTTGGCGGTGAGCGTCTTACTTGACGGTGAGCGTCTTACTTGGCTGTGAGTGTCTTACTTGGCGGTGAGTGTTTTTCTTGGAGGTGAGTGTCTTACTTGGCGGTGAGTGTCTTACTTGGCGGTGAGTGTCTTACTTGGCGGTGTCTTACTTGGCGGTGTCTTACTTGGCGGTGTCTTACTTGGCGGTGTCTTACTTGGCGGTGAGTGTCTTACTTGGCGGTGTGTGTCTTACTTGGCGGTGAGTGTCTTACTTGGCGGTGAGTGTCTTACTTGGCAGTGAGTGTCTTACTTGGCGGTGTCTTACTTGGCGGTGAGTGTCTTACTTGGCGGTGAGCGTCTTACTTGGCTGTGAGCGTCTTACTTGGCGGTGAGCGTCTTACTTGGCGGTGAGCGTCTTACTTGGCGGTGAGCGTCTTACTTGGCGGTGAGCGTCTTACTTACTTGGCGGTGAGCGTCTTACTTGGAGGTGAGCGTCTTTCTTGGCGGTGAGCGTCTTACTTGGCGGTGAGCGTCTTTCTTGGCGGTGAGCGTCTTACTTACTTGGCGGTGAGCGTCTTACTTACTTGGCGGTGAGCGTCTTACTTGGCGGTGAGCGTCTTACTTACTTGGCGGTGAGCGTCTTACTTGGCGGTGAGCGTCTTACTTACTTGGCGGTGAGCGTCTTACTTACTTGGCGGTGAGCGTCTTACTTGGCGGTGAGCGTCTTACTTGGCAGTGAGCGTCTTACTTGGCGGTGAGCGTCTTACTTGGCGGTGAGCGTCTTACTTGGCTGTGAGTGTCTTACTTGGCAGTGAGCGTCTTACTTGGAGTGTGTATACATACAGTGTCTCATGTGACGCAATGAAAGAACAAAGGCGTCTATATACATTGTGAAAGTTTTATTCTGGTATTCCTTTCACTACAGAAACAATTCAGTTCCTGCTATTCAATGGTTGTAATTGTGACTGAATGCTGCATCTACTTGTCTAGTGAAGGAACAAACTTCTATTCCCTGTAGTTCCCCGTAGTTCCTCACGTAAAAGATTTCTTTCATTATTTATTACCTTCATTTTAAATTTTCTAACAATTGACATCCTTGATATAAAAAAAAAATAGTTTACTTGCATATTATCTCCCTTATAATTAGATTCTAAGTCATTTTGTATGGTGTGTGCTCGTTTTTGTTTTCTTTAGCACTATAAACCTAGAAATATATCTAGGGAATATTTAAAACATATTATTTCTTCTACATAGTAGATTGGCAGGGATTGGTCGGCGGCAGGACCTGAGCCGTTGAGAGTCTGGTGAACTAACCGCAGGACCAGCCGACCTCAGTTGAGACATTCAAACTTCACACCCCTTCTTCTGATTTGTTATACCGTATTTACTCGCGTATAAGTCACACCCTTAGTTAAAATTCTTCTTCTTTTATGTTGTCATTGACCCGCGTATAAGTCGCACTCCTAATCTTTAATCAAAAGTTTGAAAAAAGTCATATTTGTTTTAATATTTTTTTGCAGATCGACAAATTTGTCAAAATTTTTGGTTTTTAATAAAGTACGACTTATACGCAAGTATATACGGTAATTTAATTTTTTTTTTATTTCCAATGTAGCGAAATTGCAGTGATTTTGGGGGGGGGGGGGATTCCCTGATCTATCTTAATCTATATTTAGATTATCTAAAGAACTTGATGTTTCTAAATTTAGCTTTTTTTAACGAGGCACCTGATTGGTGATAGTTTGTAGTTTACTTTACCTTTGACCCAACTTCAGCTGTGAGAAGTACATATATTCTACATATTATTTTATTTTAGAAATCATTGGTGTGCCAACTGCTGGAAAGCTAAAAAAAAAAAATATGGCCCATCCAATTGTCTGGGACAGTCAATGTCATTCTTGTAAATGGAAATGTTTTGTCTGCTTCCCAGCGCTACGACTGTCTGATGATAGATGAGTTAAATGACATCCGTATCATTGGCAGTATCACCATCGTCATATTGCTGGGTATAGCCATCGTTGGAATGAACTGGGAAGCAAGGGTAATGAATACCTTATACTCACCTATATTTATATATATAGCACAAATATTATACTGACTTTTTTTTTGTACACATGTAAAATAAAATAAAATAATTGAATGAAAAAGCTTCTAGAGTTTAGATATTTACAAATGCATGTTCTCTCTACATGTCTCAACTAATTGTTTGTTATTTCACTGTAAGCTAAAACTGTGTTGTATTTGTTGATGTAGGCTCAGGTCGTATTGCTTGTTATTCTAACTCTGGCCATCCTCAACTTTTTTGTTGGACTTTGTATTACACCATCACCAACACAGAAGTCTCAAGGTTTCCTTGGCATTAAAGGTAAGTCTGTCTCATGCCATGATATATGTGTGCCATGTCATGAAATATGTGTGCCAAGTCATGATATATGTGTGCCATGCCATGAAATATGTGTGCCAAGTCATGATATATGTGTGCCAAGCCATGATATATGTGTGCCAAGCCATGAAATATGTGTGCCAAGTCATGATATATGTGTACCAAGCCATGAAATATGTGTGCCAAGTCATGATATATGTGTGCCAAGCCATGAAATATGTGTGCCAAGTCATATAAATATGTGTGGCATGCCATGAAATATGTGTGTCAAGTCATAATATATGTGTGCCATGCCATGAAATATGTGTGCCAAGTCATATAAATATGTGTGCCATGCCATGAAATATGTGTGCCAAGTCATAATATATGTGTGCCATGCCATGAAATATGTGTGCCAAGTCATATAAATATGTGTGCCATGCCATGAAATATGTGTGCCAAGTCATAATATATGTGTGCCATGCCATGAAATATGTGTGCCAAGTCATGATATATGTGTTCCATGCCATGAAATATATGTGCCATGTCATTAGAGCTCTATCTATGTTGACAAAATGTCTTTCTATTATTGTAAAGTGACCTACATTTCTGATTCAGTTAGAAATCACTGACAGGAGACACATTGAATATTTCTTGTTTCAGTTGGTCAAATAAATCTAAGTTATGGACACTAAAGTAAACATTGATGTCCTTGGGAATACTTGATTTAATCATTCACACACTGGGTCTTAAGTAAACATTGGTGACCTTGGGAATACTTGATTTAATCAAACACACACTGGGTCTTAAGTAACAATTTATTATGCATTTATTTAGTTTATCATAAAACACTTGTGTTACGTTTTTGTAGAAGTAACTGCTTAGTATCTTAACCCTTTCAGTCCCTGTCGCGTATATTTTCCTCTAACTATTTCTCTCCCTCAAACCCGGACACTTATATTTCCCTCCAAATATGAAATCTTTTGGAATCCCGGACATGTATATTTCCCTCAAGGAAGGGGGTCTATTTAAATATCAAAATAAAGGATGTGACCTTTCGCCATAGACTCGGGCAGAATATTTATTTGATAGCTTAATAGTTGAATTTTATTTTGCTTTTTAAATTATGAAAATTGACCAATTATTAAGTTTTTTTTTATGAAAGTGAAAGTGCGGTCCTAATGGACGCTATTGAATTACCTTCCGTTATTATGGTGGTACATGTTGATAAGCAGTGCCGGATTAACCAGGGGGCTGGAGCCCCCACAGCCTCAGCTTCCCTACCGAGATCAGAATAAAAGGATTTGACCTTTCGTAGGCTCTGGCAGAATATTTATTTAATAGCTGAAAATAAATATTTGGCGGAAAGTCTGCTGACCTTTCTGGAAAAAAATGAAATCGATGTTAAAAACTGCAGAGGACAAACATAGGACAATGCATCAAACATGTCCAACATATACAATGGAATGCAGGCCCAGTTTTCTCAGTTTTGTCCACTGGCGTCGTTTATTCCCTGTGCATCTCATTCACTCAATCTGGTTGGTCAATGTGCGGTGGATAGTTGCCTGGAGACCATCACTTTTTTTAACCATATGCAACAGCTATATGTTTTTCTCTCAAGATCAACTCATCGTTGGGCCCAACTTATTGAACTGCTTCGTCCACTTCAGTTGTCTGTTGTCAAGCGGTTAAGTGACACAAGATGGTCTGTGCACGCCGACGCTACGAAGGCTTATGTGAAAGGTTATCCATTATCCATATACTAGTATTGTAATGTTGTTGTCAATGACTAAAGAATCCACTATTCATTGTTTTCAACAGAGGTTTTTGTTTCCAATGTGTTTCGTGGATATGAACATGGAGAAAATTTCTTCAGCGTCTTTGCAGTTTTCTTTCCTGCTGCAACTGGAATTCTGGCCGGTGCCAACATCTCCGGCGATCTCAGGGTTAGTCAAGGGTTCAGTGAGAAATCTCAAGGGTTCAGTAAGAAATCTCAAGGGTTCAGTGAGAAATCTCAAGGGTTCAGTGAGAAATCTTAAAGGTTCAGAGAAATCTGAAGGGTTCAGTGAGAACAGAGAAATCTCAAGGGTTCAATTAGAAATTTCAAGGGTTCGGTGAGAAATCTCAAGGGTTCAGTGACAAATCTCAAGGGTTCAGTGACAAATCTCAAGAATTCAGTGACAAATCTCAAGGGTTCAGTGAGAAATCTCAAGGGTTCAGTGAGAAATCTCAATGGTTCAGTGAGAAATCTCAAGGGTTCAGTAAGAAATCTCAAGGGTTCAGTGAGAATACTCAAGGGTTCAGTGAGAAATCTCAAGGGTTCAGTGAGAAATCTCAAGGGTTCAGTGAGAAATATCAAGGGTTCAGTGAGAAATATCAAGGGTTCAGTGAGAAATATCAAGGGTTCAGTAAGAAATATCAAGGGTTCAGTGAGAAATATCAAGGGTTCAGTGAGATATATCAAGGGTTCTGTGAGAAATATCAAGGGTTCAGTGAGAAATATCAAGGGTTCAGTGAGAAATCTCAAGGGTTCAGTGAGAAATATCAAGGGTTCAGTGAGAAATATCAAGGGTTCAGTGAGAAATCTCAAGGGTTCAGTGAGAAATATCAAGGGTTCAGTGAGAAATATCAAGGGTTCAGTGAGAAATATCAAGGGTTCAGTGAGATATATCAAGGGTTCTGTGAGAAATATCAAGGGTTCAGTGAGAAATATCAAGGGTTCAGTGAGAAATATCAAGGGTTCAGTGAGAAATATCAAGGGTTCAGTGAGAAATATCAAGGGTTCAGTGAGAAATATCAAGGGTTCAGTGAGAAATATCAAGGGTTCAGTGAGAAATCTTGAATGTTCCATTAGATTGAGCTCTGACACTCTGTTTTTTAAATTTTCATCAGCTGATATTTTGTTTCAAGATGAGAAATAATCAGTATATAAATGATTAATGACCCTATTTTTGTGTCCAGGATGCATCCAAGTCTATACCTAAAGGAACATTTCTTGCCATCTTTATCACCACCATGGTTTATCTTTTAATTGCTGTATTCGCCGGAGCCTGCGTCCTGCGTAACGCTAACGGCATCATCCTGGTCTCTGTGGCAGCCACTAATGTCACGGACATTCTGAATAATTCAAGTGGACAAACCTTAGGCCTGAGTGCCACCACTGTGGTCAGTGCTAATGTGGACACTCTTATGTTGAATGCTTCTTATATGGTCAAACCTACTGCCCCTACTGTAGGTAAATATTGTTTTTCATTTTGTTCTAAGGGCAGAAATAGTTTATGTTAGCTAATTGTTTACCTTAAAAAAAGTAAACTTTTTACCAAATCTGTCTGTGTGTTTTGTTATGAAGATCTTTCTTTGATCCTGTGTAGGTAGACTATTCACTGATGACGAGTACAGCTACACGAAGGCATTTGTCAGTAATTGTTCTCTGGTTCCTGAAGGATGTAAATTTGGACTTCTCAATTCTTATCAGGTATTTAAAAAAAAAAGTGGCATGTGGTCAAGTGGCAGTGCAATGTGGGATTGAAATGTTTACAAAATGCGGATCAATAATGTAGTTGGAACAAAATGAATCTTTTGAACAAATTAAAATTTTTAAATAGAAAAAAATTGTTTTAAAATCTTTTGTCAAAACAGAAGGAATATTTTATTCTAAACTTTTTTTATTTAAGGTCATTGAAATGACTTCTGCCTGGGGTCCTTTGATTCTAGCTGGAATATTTTCTGCAACTTTGTCATCAGCTTTGGCCAGTTTGATGTCTGCACCCAAAGTCTTCCAGGTACTGGTGACCATTTCATTACTTACAACAATCCCTTGTCTCTGTAACCATTTAAGCCCTTATCAGTTGTCAGCCTCCACAGTCTCTAAACCAACTTGTATAACTTCTTAGATTCAGCAAAATTTAGACTAAAGATATTATTAAAAATTTAACAGTAAAAAAACAACAATTAAAGCAACTAAATTAAATTCTTCACTGTTTAAATATAAATAAAATTTAATTCAAACCAAAAAAGATGAGAATAAACTGATAAATAAAAGTGAAAACAAAATAAATCACTGGGCATACATTGATCGATTGCGGTAGTTTTTCATGGAATTTAGAAATCATTATAGTTGACTCAAATCTTCCTATTAAAAACCTATTCAACTTCTACAACGCTTTTAATATCACTTTTATCTGATCATTATCAAAATAAAAAAGCCATTTCCTTTATTAGCCTAGCCCAGGGGTTGGCAACCTGCGGGTCGCGAGCCGCATGCGGCTCTTTCGATGTTGAGATGTGGCTCTCCAGTTCCAAGCGCAAATATTAATAATAATTTTTTTTTCAAAACTCCTAAAAAAATATTATACTGCAAAAAAAATAAAATACTGTAAATTGTAAACAGGATAAAAATACTCAACAGAGAACAGTGAGAATAGGTGGAGTAGAGAGTAGACAGACAGCAGTCAAGACTACCACCCAGCCAGTTACCCAGCGGACGGTAGTGTTCAGTCTTCAGTGTCTTCCTCGGAGATGACCTTTCGTCTTGTCTCATTGGCCAAGAAAAACTTGGACACTATAAGAAGTCAAATTTGGAGAGACACTTCACTACAATGTATACCCGATTCGCTGCTAAATATCCAACCTGTGACGCACGGAAAAAAGCTGTTCAAATATTGTTTCATACAAGGATCTGAAGATGATTTCAAAAACAAAACAGAAATGATGAAAAACTGCCATTATCTGCTAAAACAGTTCAAGATAGAACTGCTAAATGTCTTCAAATGTAACACATATGCAAGTGGAAGAAATTCAACTGGCTTCTGCTTTTTCCAGTGGTAAAGTATTGAAACGTTTTGCTTCTTGCTTGAGTGAAATAAAAACATTCTTCAACAAAAGGCATTCATTGTCCATCCCGAATTGAAAGAAGACAAATGGCTGCCAAAATTCAACTTCATGTTGGATATCACAAAGAAACTAAATGAGCTAAATGTAAAACTGCAAGGAAAGGGAAACCCAGCCTATGAAGAAGTGGTTTGTTTCAATAATAAATTACTTCTGTTTGACGAAGACATGGAGATTGGTAAACTACTTCATTTAAAAAATCTGAAGCAATATCGAGATGAAACCAATGCAACTATTGACACGAATTACTTCAGTGTGGCTATAAACAAAATGAAGGATGGATTCGCTGCGAGATTTGAGCAAATCAAAACAAACGCAAGTTTGTTTGATTGTTCATATTAAACCTCTCAACACAAATACAAATGAGATCAACATTGAGCCATTTGGAATTGATGCTTGTTCGCTTCAAATGCAATTGCTGGATTTGAAAACCAAACACGTGTAGAGTGGCAAATTCAAAAAACTCAATAGCAAATTAGAAGGGTTGGAGGTCCAGAAAAGCATGCACGTCACTCTGCACAACTGGACAGCTCTAAAAGAAATGCCGCGAGTTGAGGCACTCATATTTGACGAATGGAACATGGAATAGTCTTTCAGAATGCTACAGTGAGGTGAAGAAGTTGACACTTAAAGTGCTGACGATCTTCGGGTCAACATATTTGTGCAAGCAAGCGTTCTCTTGTATAAATATAATCAAAAGTAAAGTAAGAAGCCAACTAACAAATAAAACTCTAGAGGCGTGGTTGAAACTGAAAACAACAAGTTATGAGCCAGATTTAACCAAACTTTCAAAAGGCATGCAAGGCCAATGCTCCCATTGATGTAACTATTGGAACTATCTATTATTCAATAATTATAGTTATATTATTTGATTACTAATTTAATTATTCTAGCAGAGTTAGCTAAAATACTTTAATATGTTTTGTGCGAAACATTTGTATGTTTTTATATGAATAAATATTATTTCATATTTAAAGCTATTTATTTTAAATCAAAAATCAAATTTATATACCTAGATCTAATCCTAATCAAATACCATAATATTGAAACAAAAATGTTAGTGGCTCTTTAAAAACTGGGAAATTGTGTATATTGTAACTTTTGGCTCTTCTGTCTCAAAAGGTTGCCGACCCCTGGCCTAGCCCATTGCTTCTCTAAATATTTTCATTTTAGAGAAATTAGCACAAAAAATATGTTTTTATTTAAAAATTCACAAAAATTTGCAAATTTGATGAATGATCTAAAAATAGCAAACAAACCTGTAAAAATAGCATGACTATTTCTCTCTTTGGTCAGACTTAAAGGCTTCAAATAGGAATTTAAAAACTCACATTGCTAACAGAAATGAAAAAAACCGAATCTGTGATGTGCTGTGAGTATAGTTGTCTACCAGTAGAGGCAACACGCGACCACCTAGCAGCGAAATGGTTAAAGTGACAATTCTTTGTGTTTATCGTGGCATCATCATATTCATATCTCATTAATGTCACATTAAATCTCATTGAACATTTCAGGCTCTATGCAAAGACAAAATTTTTCCTTTCCTGGCTTACTTTGGTGTTGGTTACGGAGCAAATGATACGCCAAGACGAGCATTTCTCCTTTGTTTTGTTATTGGATTTGCCTTCAATATGATTGGTCAGTTTTCTATTGGCTCTTTTTTTTTTTATTCTAATTTTTATGATTGGCTCGTACCATTGACCACTAGTTATGTACTGGCTTGTACCACTGACCACTAGTTATGTACTGGCTGGTACCACTGACCACTAGTTATGTACTGGCTTGTACCACTGACCACTAGTTATGTACTGGCTTGTCATACTGACCACTAGTTATGTACTGGCTGGTACCACTGACTACTAGTTATGTACTGGCTTGTACCACTGACCACTAGTTATGTACTGGCTTGTACCACTGACCACTAGTTATGTACTGGCTTGTACCACTGACCACTAGTTATGTACTGGCTTGTACCATTGACCACTAGTTATGTACTGGCTTGTACCACTGACCACTAGTTATGTACTGGCTTGTACCACTGACCACTAGTTATGTACTGGCTTGTACCACTGACCACTAGTTATGTACTGGCTTGTACCACTGACCACTAGTTATGTACTGGCTTGTACCACTGACCACTAGTTATGTACTGGCTTGTACCACTGACCACTAGTTATGTACTGGCTTGTACCACTGACCACTAGTTATGTACTGGCTTGTACCATTGACCACTAGTTATGTATTGGCTTGTACCATTGACCACTAATTATGTACTGGCTTGTTCCATTAACAACTAGTTATGTACTAGCTTGTACCATTGACCACTAGTTATGTACTGGCTTGTCCCATTGACCTTTAGTTATGTACTGGCTTGTCCCATTGACCACTAGTTATGTACTGGCTTGTCCCAATGACCACTAGTTATGTACTGGCTTGTCCCATTGACCACTAGTTATGTACTGGCTTGTACCACTGACCACTAGTTATATACTGGCTTGTCCCATTGACCACTAGTTATGTACTGTCTTGTCCCATTGACCACTAGTTATGTACTGGCTTGTCCCATTGACCACTATTCATGTACTGACTTGTACCACTGACCACTAGTTATGTACTGGCTTGTACCACTGACCACTAGTTATGTACTGGCTTGTACCATTGACCACTATTTATGTACTGGCTTGTACCACTGACCACTAGTTATGTACTGGCTTGTACCACTGACCACTAGTTATGTACTGGCTTGTACCACTGACCACTAGTTATGTACTGGCTTGTACCACTGACCACTAGTTATGTACTGGCTTGTACCACTGACCACTAGTTATGTACTGGCTTGTACCACTGACCACTAGTTATGTACTGGCTTGTACCACTGACCACTAGTTATGTACTGGCTTGTACCATTGACCACTAGTTATGTACTGGCTTGTACCATTGACCACTAGTTATGTACTGGCTTGTACCATTGACCACTAGTTATGTACTGGCTTGTACCATTGACCACTAGTTATGTACTGGCTTGTCCCATTGACCTTTAGTTATGTACTGGCTTGTCCCATTGACCACTAGTTATGTACTGGCTTGTCCCATTGACCACTAGTTATGTACTGGCTTGTCCCATTGACCACTAGTTATGTACTGGCTTGTACCACTGACCACTAGTTATATACTGGCTTGTCCCATTGACCACTAGTTATGTACTGGCTTGTCCCATTGACCACTAGTTATGTACTGGCTTGTACCACTGACCACTAGTTATGTACTGGCTTGTACCATTGACCACTAGTTATGTACTGGCTTGTACCATTGACCACTAGTTATGTACTGGCTTGTCCCATTGACCTTTAGTTATGTACTGGCTTGTCCCATTGACCACTAGTTATGTACTGGCTTGTCCCATTGACCACTAGTTATGTACTGGCTTGTCCCATTGACCACTAGTTATGTACTGGCTTGTACCACTGACCACTAGTTATATACTGGCTTGTCCCATTGACCACTAGTTATGTACTGGCTTGTCCCATTGACCACTAGTTATGTACTGGCTTGTACCACTGACCACTAGTTATGTACTGGCTTGTCCCATTGACCACTATTCATGTACTGACTTGTACCACTGACCACTAGTTATGTACTGGCTTGTACCACTGACCACTAGTTATGTACTGGCTTGTACCATTGACCACTATTTATGTACTGACTTGTACCACTGACCACTAGTTATGTACTGACTTGACCATTGACCACTAGTTATGTTCTACTCAATGGCTGAAATGAAGGGAAAAAATATTGGAAGTAAGATGGAGAGCAGTTTATTATTAACCCTTTCTATACTATGAGTAACCATTTTGTTGGGGTAAAAAAATTCCAAATTAGTTGACATGTAAAATACAATTGTAGTAACTATTTCATTTGTATAATATAGGAATTATCTTTTTGTGAAAGAGTTGAATGTCATAGTTTGATTCTTTTGCAGACTTCATATAGCTAACAAATTTATTTCTTTGTATTACAGCTGATCTAAATTTAATAGCTCCGCTCATCTCAAATTTTTTCCTCATGTCCTATGCCCTCATCAATTTTTCATGCTTTGATGCTTCAATAGCCAACTCTCCAGGTAAAGAACATTAGAACAATGCTTCTATATCTTTGTACATAATGTTTGCTTCTATATCTTTGTACATAATGTTTGCTTCTATATCTTTGTACATAATGTTTGTTTAGTTTATCTTTGTACATAATGTTTGTTTAGTTTATCTTTGTACATAATGTTTGCTTAGTTCATCTTTGTACATAATGTTTGCTTACTTCACAGTGTCATAAAAATAAACTAAATGTAATTTTTCTGCTTAATTAATGTCTATCACAGGTTGGCGGCCATCTTTTCGCTTCTACAGCAAATGGTTAAGTTTAGGTGGAGCTATCCTGTGTATTGTGGTGATGTTTATCATCAATTGGATAACTGCATTTGTTACTTTTGGCTGTGTGGGAACTTTGTTTATCTATGTCCATCACAGGAAACCTGGTAAGTCTTTCTTTACTAAGTCTGCTTAAAAAAAAAACATCATTCAGGGCTTCAAAAGCTTTAAATGAACAATAAAAAAACAAGGTTATCATCAATGAAAAAAACTTACCATATAAGTCGAATATTTAGTAACTTTTATGTTTAAAAAGTATGCATTTTTGAGAAGTTAAAAGACAGTGTAACCCCTGGAAGTCGGGGTGCGACTTATACGTGGGTCAATGATAACATATAAGAAAAATAATCTTAAACTAGGGGTGCAACTTATCCACCGGTGCGGCTTATACGCGAGTATATGCGGTAAATTAGTGACATTAAAGTAAAGGCAGTTGGGTGATCTATACAATCTTCTCCTTTATTGTGGCCAAGTAGCCATAGCAATAGTGGGGCACAACCAATTAGGTTTTGCTGAATTAACCCATTCATGTCCACAAGCAATACTGCAAATGTCAGACTGTGTTTTTATGTTTCATCAGATGTCAACTGGGGTTCTTCAACACAAGCTCATGTCTACAGAAGTGTCTTGCAATCAGCCTTGAAACTTGTTAGAATAGGAACTCATGTGAAGAACTTTAGGTAATTGAACTTTTATATTAAGTCTGTAGATATACTGCATTTCTTTTGTTCTATCTTATATTTGTATATTAAGTCTGTAGATATACTGCATTTCTTTTGTTCTATCTTATATTTTTATATTAAGTCTGTAGATATACTGCATTTCTTTTGTTCTATCTTATATTTTTATATTAAGTCTGTAGATATACTGCATTCTATTCTTTTGTTCTATCTTATATTTGTATATTAAGTCTGTAGATATACTGCATTTCTTTTGTTCTATCTTATATTTGTATATTAAGTCTGTAGATATACTGCATTTCTTTTGTTCTATCTTATATTTGTATATTAAGTCTGTAGATATACTGCATTTCTTTTGTTCTATCTTATATTTGTATATTAAGTCTGTAGATATACTGCATTTCTTTTGTTCTATCTTATATTTTTATATTAAGTCTGTAGATATACTGCATTCTATTCTTTTGTTCTATCTTATATTTTTATATTAAGTCTGTAGATATACTGCATTTCTTTTGTTCTATCTTATATTTGTATATTAAGTCTGTAGATATACTGCATTTCTTTTGTTCTATCTTATATTTTTATATTAAGTCTGTAGATATACTGCATTTCTTTTGTTCTATCTTATATTTGTATATTAAGTCTGTAGATATACTGCATTTCTTTTGTTCTATCTTATATTTGTATATTAAGTCTGTAGATATACTGCATTTCTTTTGTTCTATCTTATATTTGTATATTAAGTCTGTAGATATACTGCATTCTTTTGTTCTATCTTTTATTTTTATATTAAGTCTGTAGATATACTGCATTCTATTCTTTTGTTCTATCTTATATTTGTATATTAAGTCTGTAGATATACTGCATTTCTTTTGTTCTATCTTATATTTGTATATTAAGTCTGTAGATATACTGCATTCTATTCTTTTGTTCTATCTTATATTTGTATATTAAGTCTGTAGATATACTGCATTTCTTTTGTTCTATCTTATATTTTTATATTAAGTCTGTAGATATACTGCATTTCTTTTGTTCTATCTTTTATTTTTATATTAAGTCTGTAAATAATGCATTTGTTTCCTGGACATCAAGAACTGGATGACTGAGAATAAGTTGAACAGTGAGAAGACTGAAGCTCTTGTCATCGGTACGAGACAGAGGGTCGTGTCCCTCACTGCGCCCGATCTTCAGCTGGCTGACGCAACTGTGCCTTTCTCCACAACTGTCAAGAGCCTTGGCGTCTATCTGGACTCAACGCTGTCCATGCAGCTCACGTCTCCTTCCTCACTAAAATCTGCTTCTTCCACCTGTGTCATATTGCCGCCATCCGTCGTTATCTCACCAAGGAAGCTTGTGTTAAGCTTGTCATCTCCTCTTTTCCTGTTTGGACCTGCAATTCGCTCTTAGTTGGCCTCTCGGCCTCCTCCCTTCAGGACCTCCAACGTGTTCAGAACTGCGCAGCCCGACTAGTTTTCAAGAAGAAGAAATCAAATAATATCACTTCTCTGCTCCGATCTCTGCACTGGCTACCCATCAACAACCGGATCTCATATAAGCTGGCTTCTCTCTGCTACAGGGCCTAAATAACTCTGCCCCGGATTACCTTCGCTCCTGTCTTGAGCTCTACACCCAATCCCGTCCACTTTGTTCGGCTTCCGACGCGCTTACTCTGCGGATCCCTCGTGTGAGGCTAGTGTCCGCTGGCCAAAATGCATTCTCCTACACGGGACCGTCCGCTGGGAATCACCTCCCACTAAAGCTTCGCCAGAGCCCTAGTTTCGACACCTTCAGGAGCCAGCTGAAGACTCACCTATTTCGTTAGCAGTATTTGCATATACATATTTACATTTTTGTGTCTGTTGTTTGTTGTCTGTATTCTGTAACTGTCGTCAGCGCATAGAACTGTCATCAACGGGATATGCGCTATACAAGCACCATTATTATTATTATTATTATTTCTTTTGTTCTGTCTTATAGTTTTATATTATGTCTGTAAATACTGCATTTCTTTGGTTTGTCTTATAGTTTTATATTATGTCTGTAAATACTGCATTTCTTTGGTTTGTCTTATAGTTTTATATTATGTCTGTAAATACTGCATTTCTTTGGTTTGTCTTATAGTTTTATATTATGTCTGTAAATACTGCATTTCTTTGGTTTGTCTTATAGTTTTATATTATGTCTGTAAATACTGCATTTCTTTGGTTTGTCTTATAGTTTTATATTATGTCTGTAAATACTGCATTTCTTTGGTTTGTCTTATAGTTTTATATTATGTCTGTAAATACTGCATTTCTTTGGTTTGTCTTATAGTTTTATATTATGTCTGTAAATACTGCATTTCTTTGGTTTGTCTTATAGTTTTATATTATGTCTGTAAATACTGCATTTCTTTGGTTTGTCTTATAGTTTTATATTATGTCTGTAAATACTGCATTTCTTTGGTTTGTCTTATAGTTTTATATTATGTCTGTAAATACTGCATTTCTTTTGTTCTGTCTTATAGTTTTATATTATGTCTGTAAATACTGCATTTCTTTGGTTTGTCTTATAGTTTTATATTATGTCTGTAAATACTGCATTTCTTTGGTTTGTCTTATAGTTTTATATTATGTCTGTAAATACTGCATTTCTTTGGTTTGTCTTATAGTTTTATATTATGTCTGTAAATACTGCATTTCTTTGGTTTGTCTTATAGTTTTATATTATGTCTGTAAATACTGCATTTCTTTGGTTTGTCTTATAGTTTTATATTATGTCTGTAAATACTGCATTTCTTTGGTTTGTCTTATAGTTTTATATTATGTCTGTAAATACTGCATTTCTTTTGTTCTGTCTTATAGTTTTATATTATGTCTGTAAATACTGCATTTCTCTGGTTTGTCTTATAGTTTTTCTGAGTTTATCAATAAGCTTTATTTCCTTTGATGTATTTACTTATTAGCCTAGAGTCTAAAGAATTGTGTCCATGATCTATGCATGTTTTTGTTGCTCAATGATAAATGTGCTCTGAGCTCACATTATGTTTATTGACAGTGCTATATAAATATTATTATTATGAATGAATCTGTCTTCATGTCTTCTCTATCACTCACCTATACATGGAGTAGAAAATAAAAACATTTTAAAAAATTAATAATAATACCGTAATGTAACATACAATAAAATCTCAATGACTGAGAAGCTGCATCTATGTATAAGCTGCATGTTAACATCGGAAGGTGAAATGCTGGTAAAATTCAAGTTCACATATATAAGCTTTACTAAAAAATATGTAAGGGTACCTGTATAATTTCTTGATCTATATTTTTGCTGTTTGTGAATGTTTATTTTCATATGTAAGATCAAATCTCACCTTTGACCTTTGTGAGAGAAAGATTATCAGGATCCAAAAATAAAGACTGCAGATTTTCCATGATTGTAGAATTAAAAATTTAAAGATCTGTAAATTCCTTCAGTCTAAATGTTATTGCTACCAACACTTTGTAGAATTAAAAATTAAAAGATTTGTAAATTCCTTCAGTCTAAATGTTATTGCTACCAACACTTTGTAGAATTAAAAATTAAAAGATTTGTAAATTCCTTCAGTCTAAATGTTATTGCTACCAACACTTTGTAGAATTAAAAATTAAAAGATCTGTAAATTCCTTTAGTCTAAATGTTATTGCTACCAACACTTCAAAATAAATTACTGTTGTCTAAAATAGCTTTAAAACACACATTATTGATAAAGTGGATTCTATGATGATATATAAACAAACAAAGAGTAAAAATATCAGAGTTTTTTGTTGTGTTTATTTAATACTTTAAAAAAAAAATTACAATTTTGCAATAGTGTGACTTTGAGTACATTAATGCACAAATAATGCACATTAATAAAATTGTGCATTTGTCAGACTAATCGAGTCAGGAAAAAGAAATGTTTGGGAAAACGCTGATCTACAGTATGTTTATGTAAATAAAGTTAATTTGTTTAGTTTATTACTAGGAGTTGATTCTTCTATTTAATATAGATTGTAATAGTTTTAGATGAGTATTTGTTCTTTAGCTATGGAGTTGATTCTTCTATTTAATATAGATTGTAATAGTTTTAGATGAGTATTTGTTCTTTAGCTATGGAGTTGATTCTTCTATTTAATATAGATTGTAATAGTTTTAGATGAGTATTTGTTCTTTAGCTATGGAGTTGATTCTTCTATTTAATATAGATTGTAATAGTTTTAGATTTTTAACAGGTATTCTTGAGATTCATGCGCCACCATTCCCCCCCCCCCCCTAGACTTTTTAATTGAGCCAGTTTTACATTTTAACTTCAATTGAAATCTTGAATGATCTCAGTGATAACCCTTCTAGAATGTAAATAAAACACGTTCAATGTAATACTATACTAGCTGTTTAACAAGTAAAGAATCTCTTAAACTTTATTGCTCCATAGTGCTAGTGAAGTAGCTTTCACAAATATCTGTGGCCATGGCATACAAGGGATTGTGTGGCAAGCACAATGTCCAGTTTCCTTTACAACTAATGTTAGATACCAGAGTGAGGTACACCATCAAGACCTGTGTACAAA
Source organism: Anisus vortex (assembly GCA_949126835.1). Taxonomy (NCBI): domain Eukaryota; kingdom Metazoa; phylum Mollusca; class Gastropoda; family Planorbidae; genus Anisus; species Anisus vortex. The sequence goes on from OX421492.1 coordinate 1,145,868, forward strand.
TTTTGTTTTAAGACCTAAACCTTCAGGAATTTGATCTGCACACATTTCATCCAGGCCACAGTTTTCCTTAATGGAATTCTCTGTAATTGTTCTATTCATCTATTGCTTGTGTTCTCACTACTAGATAGTTACAACTCTATAGTGTATATTTCTGTAATTGTTCTATCTATCTATTGATTGTGTTCTCACTACTAGATAGTTACAACTCTATAGTGTATATTTCTGTAATTGTTCTATCTATCTATTGCTTGTGTTCTCACTACTAGATAGTTACAACTCTATAATGTATATTTCTGTAATTGTTCTATTCATCTATTGCTTGTGTTCTCACTACTAGATAGTTACAACTCTATAGTGTATATTTCTGTAATTGTTCTATCTATCTATTGCTTGTGTTCTCACTACTAGATAGTTACAACTCTATAATGTATATTTCTGTAATTGTTCTATTCATCTATTGCTTGTGTTCTCACTACTAGATAGTTACAACTCTATAGTGTATATTTCTGTAATTGTTCTATTCATCTATTGCTTGTGTTCTCACTACTAGATAGTTACAACTCTATAATGTATATTTCTGTAATTGTTCTATTCATCTATTGCTTGTGTTCTCACTACTAGATAGTTACAACTCTATAATGTATATTTCTGTAATTGTTCTATTCATCTATTGCTTGTGTTCTCACTACTAGATAGTTACAACTCTATAGTGTATATTTCTGTAATTGTTCTATCTATCTATTGCTTGTGTTCTCACTACTAGATAGTTACAACTCTATAGTGTATATTTCTGTAATTGTTCTATCTATCTATTGCTTGTGTTCTCACTACTAGATAGTTACAACTCTATAGTGTATATTTCTGTAATTGTTCTATCTATCTATTGCTTGTGTTCTCACTACTAGATAGTTACAACTCTATAGTGTATATTTCTGTAATTGTTCTATCTATCTATTGCTTGTGTTCTCACTACTAGATAGTTACAACTCTATAGTGTATATTTCTGTAATTGTTCTATTCATCTATTGCTTGTGTTCTCAATACTAGATAGTTACAACTCTATAATGTATATTTCTGTAATTGTTCTATTCATCTATTGCTTGTGTTCTCACTACTAGATAGTTACAACTCTATAATGTATATTTCTGTAATTGTTCTATCTATCTATTGCTTGTGTTCTCAATACTAGATAGTTACAACTCTTAACCTTGTTTCTTCTCCAGGCCGCAGGTGCTGGTTTTGTCAGGAGAACCTGACAGTCGACCAACTCTAGTAGATTTTTGTACCCACATCACCAAGAAAATGGGCCTCATGGTGTGCGGGAATGTCATCATTGTAAGTGACATCTTCATGTGTAGTATGTCGTTATTGTAAGTGATATCTTCATGTGTAGTCTGTCGTCATTGTAAGTGACATCTTCATGTGTAGTCATGTGTTACTTAGTTATAATCCAATATACTTATCCAATATACTTATTCAATGTACTTATTCAATGTACTTCTACAGGGTAAACAAACTGACCACTTGCGTAAAATTCATTCTGAGGCTCCATATCAATATTTTTTCCGCCGACACATAAGATCATTTTATTCTGTGACAACAGCATCAACTTTTCAACTAGGAGCCCAAGCACTAATGCAGGTAGGAACTAGTAGATGTTATATGATACAGCACTAATGCAGGTAGGAACTAGTAGATGTTATATGATACAGCACTAATGCAGGTAGGAACTAGTAGATGTTATATGATACAGCACTAATGCAGGTAGGAACTAGTAGATGTTATATGATACAGCACTAATGCAGGTAGGAACTAGTAGATGTAATATGATACAGCACTAATGCAGGTAGGAACTAGTAGATGTAATATGATACAGCACTAATGCAGGTAGGAACTAGTAGATGTAATATGATACAGCACTAATGCAGGTAGGAACTAGTAGATGTAATATGATACAGCACTAATGCAGGTAGGAACTAGTAGATGTTATATGATACAGCACTAATGCAGGTAGGAACTAGTAGATGTAATATGATACAGCACTAATGCAGGTAGGAACTAGTAGATGTAATATGATACAGCACTAATGCAGGTAGGAACTAGTAGATGTTATATGATACAGCACTAATGCAGGTAGGAACTAGTAGATGTAATATGATACAGCACTAATGCAGGTAGGAACTAGTAGATGTAATATGATACAGCACTAATGCAGGTAGGAACTAGTAGATGTAATATGATACAGCACTAATGCAGGTAGGAACTAGTAGATGTAATATGATACAGCACTAATGCAGGTAGGAACTAGTAGATGTAATATGATACAGCACTAATGCAGGTAGGAACTAGTAGATGTAATATGATACAGCACTAATGCAGGTAGGAACTAGTAGATGTTATATGATACAGCACTAATGCAGGTAGGAACTAGTAGATGTTATATGATACAGCACTAATGCAGGTAGGAACTAGTAGATGTAATATGATACAGCACTAATGCAGGTAGGAACTAGTAGATGTAATATGATACAGCACTAATGCAGGTAGGAACTAGTAGATGTAATATGATACAGCACTAATGCAGGTAGGAACTAGTAGATGTAATATGATACAGCACTAATGCAGGTAGGAACTAGTAGATGTAATATGATACAGCACTAATGCAGGTAGGAACTAGAAGATGTAATATGATACAGCACTAATGCAGGTAGGAACTAGTAGATGTAATATGATACAGCACTAATGCAGGTAGGAACTAGAAGATGTAATATGATACAGCACTAATGCAGGTAGGAACTAGAAGATGTAATATGATACAGCACTAATGCAGGTAGGAACTAGTAGATGTAATATGATACAGCACTAATGCAGGTAGGAACTAGTAGATGTAATATGATACAGCACTAATGCAGGTAGGAACTAGAAGATGTAATATGATACAGCACTAATGCAGGTAGGAACTAGTAGATGTAATATGATACAGCACTAATGCAGGTAGGAACTAGAAGATGTAATATGATACAGCACTAATGCAGGTAGGAACTAGTAGATGTAATATGATACAGCACTAATGCAGGTAGGAACTAGTAGATGTAATATGATACAGCACTAATGCAGGTAGGAACTAGAAGATGTAATATGATACAGCACTAATGCAGGTAGGAACTAGTAGATGTAATATGATACAGCACTAATGCAGGTAGGAACTTGTAGATGTTATACAGCACTAATGCAGGTAGGAACTAGTAAATGTTATATGATACAGCACTAATGCAGGTAGGAACTAGTAGATGTAATATGATACAGCACTAATGCAGGTAGGAACTAGTAAATGTTATATGATACAGCACTAATGCAGGTAGGAACTAGTAGATGTAATATGATACAGCACTAATGCAGGTAGGAACTAGTAGATGTAATATGATACAGCACTAATGCAGGTAGGAACTAGAAGATGTAATATGATACAGCACTAATGCAGGTAGGAACTAGTAGATGTAATATGATACAGCACTAATGCAGGTAGGAACTAGTAGATGTAATATGATACAGCACTAATGCAGGTAGGAACTAGTAGATGTAATATGATACAGCACTAATGCAGGTAGGAACTAGTAGATGTAATATGATACAGCACTAATGCAGGTAGGAACTAGAAGATGTAATATGATACAGCACTAATGCAGGTAGGAACTAGTAGATGTAATATGATACAGCACTAATGCAGGTAGGAACTAGTAGATGTAATATGATACAGCACTAATGCAGGTAGGAACTAGTAGATGTAATATGATACAGCACTAATGCAGGTAGGAACTAGTAGATGTAATATGATACAGCACTAATGCAGGTAGGAACTAGTAGATGTAATATGATACAGCACTAATGCAGGTAGGAACTAGTAGATGTAATATGATACAGCACTAATGCAGGTAGGAACTAGTAGATGTAATATGATACAGCACTAATGCAGGTAGGAACTAGTAGATGTAATATGATACAGCACTAATGCAGGTAGGAACTAGTAGATGTAATATGATACAGCACTAATGCAGGTAGGAACTAGTAGATGTAATATGATACAGCACTAATGCAGGTAGGAACTAGTAGATGTAATATGATACAGCACTAATGCAGGTAGGAACTAGTAGATGTAATATGATACAGCACTAATGCAGGTAGGAACTAGAAGATGTAATATGATACAGCACTAATGCAGGTAGGAACTAGTAGATGTAATATGATACAGCACTAATGCAGGTAGGAACTAGAAGATGTAATATGATACAGCACTAATGCAGGTAGGAACTAGAAGATGTAATATGATACAGCACTAATGCAGGTAGGAACTAGTAGATGTAATATGATACAGCACTAATGCAGGTAGGAACTAGTAGATGTAATATGATACAGCACTAATGCAGGTAGGAACTAGAAGATGTAATATGATACAGCACTAATGCAGGTAGGAACTAGTAGATGTAATATGATACAGCACTAATGCAGGTAGGAACTTTTAGATGTTATACAGCACTAATGCAGGTAGGAACTAGTAAATGTTATATGATACAGCACTAATGCAGGTAGGAACTAGTAGATGTAATATGATACAGCACTAATGCAGGTAGGAACTAGTAGATGTTATATGATACAGCACTAATGCAGGTAGGAACTAGAAGATGTAATATGATACAGCACTAATGCAGGTAGGAACTAGAAGATGTAATATGATACAGCACTAATGCAGGTAGGAACTAGTAGATGTAATATGATACAGCACTAATGCAGGTAGGAACTAGTAGATGTAATATGATACAGCACTAATGCAGGTAGGAACTAGTAGATGTAATATGATACAGCACTAATGCAGGTAGGAACTAGTAGATGTAATATGATACAGCACTAATGCAGGTAGGAACTAGTAGATGTTATATGATACAGCACTAATGCAGGTAGGAACTAGTAGATGTAATATGATACAGCACTAATGCAGGTAGGAACTAGTAGATGTAATATGATACAGCACTAATGCAGGTAGGAACTAGTAGATGTAATATGATACAGCACTAATGCAGGTAGGAACTAGTAGATGTAATATGATACAGCACTAATGCAGGTAGGAACTAGTAGATGTAATATGATACAGCACTAATGCAGGTAGGAACTAGTAGATGTAATATGATACAGCACTAATGCAGGTAGGAACTAGTAGATGTAATATGATACAGCACTAATGCAGGTAGGAACTAGTAGATGTAATATGATACAGCACTAATGCAGGTAGGAACTAGTAGATGTAATATGATACAGCACTAATGCAGGTAGGAACTAGTAGATGTAATATGATACAGCACTAATGCAGGTAGGAACTAGTAGATGTAATATGATACAGCACTAATGCAGGTAGGAACTTGTAGATGTTATACAGCACTAATGCAGGTAGGAACTAGTAAATGTTATATGATACAGCACTAATGCAGGTAGGAACTAGTAGATGTAATATGATACAGCACTAATGCAGGTAGGAACTAGTAGATGTAATATGATACAGCACTAATGCAGGTAGGAACTAGTAGATGTAATATGATACAGCACTAATGCAGGTAGGAACTAGTAGATGTAATATGATACAGCACTAATGCAGGTAGGAACTAGTAGATGTAATATGATACAGCACTAATGCAGGTAGGAACTAGTAGATGTTATATGATACAGCACTAATGCAGGTAGGAACTAGTAGATGTTATATGATACAGCACTAATGCAGGTAGGAACTAGTAGATGTAATATGATACAGCACTAATGCAGGTAGGAACTAGAAGATGTAATATGATACAGCACTAATGCAGGTAGGAACTAGTAGATGTTATATGATACAGCACTAATGCAGGTAGGAACTAGTAGATGTTATACAGCACTAATGCAGGTAGGAACTAGTAGATGTTATACAGCACTAATGCAGGTAGGAACTAGTAGATGTTATACAGCACTAATGCAGGTAGGAACTAGTAGATGTTATACAGCACTAATGCAGGTAGGAACTAGTAGATGTAATATGATACAGCACTAATGCAGGTAGGAACTAGTAGATGTAATATGATACAGCACTAATGCAGGTAGGAACTAGTAGATGTAATATGATACAGCACTAATGCAGGTAGGAACTAGTAGATGTAATATGATACAGCACTAATGCAGGTAGGAACTAGTAGATGTAATATGATACAGCACTAATGCAGGTAGGAACTAGTAGATGTTATACAGCACTAATGCAGGTAGGAACTAGTAGATGTAATATGATACAGCACTAATGCAGGTAGGAACTAGTAGATGTTATACAGCACTAATGCAGGTAGGAACTAGTAGATGTAATATGATACAGCACTAATGCAGGTAGGAACTAGTAGATGTTATATGATACAGCACTAATGCAGGTAGGAACTAGTAGATGTAATATGATACAGCACTAATGCAGGTAGGAACTAGTAGATGTTATATGATACAGCACTAATGCAGGTAGGAACTAGTAGATGTAATATGATACAGCACTAATGCAGGTAGGAACTAGTAGATGTAATATGATACAGCACTAATGCAGGTAGGAACTAGTAGATGTTATACAGCACTAATGCAGGTAGGAACTAGTAGATGTTATATGATACAGCACTAATGCAGGTAGGAACTAGTAGATGTAATATGATACAGCACTAATGCAGGTAGGAACTAGTAGATGTAATATGATACAGCACTAATGCAGGTAGGAACTAGTAGATGTAATATGATACAGCACTAATGCAGGTAGGAACTAGTAGATGTAATATGATACAGCACTAATGCAGGTAGGAACTAGTAGATGTAATATGATACAGCACTAATGCAGGTAGGAACTAGTAGATGTAATATGATACAGCACTAATGCAGGTAGGAACTAGTAGATGTAATATGATACAGCACTAATGCAGGTAGGAACTAGTAGATGTAATATGATACAGCACTAATGCAGGTAGGAACTAGTAGATGTTATACAGCACTAATGCAGGTAGGAACTAGAAGATGTAATATGATACAGCACTAATGCAGGTAGGAACTAGTAGATGTTATATGATACAGCACTAATGCAGGTAGGAACTAGTAGATGTAATATGATACAGCACTAATGCAGGTAGGAACTAGTAGATGTAATATGATACAGCACTAATGCAGGTAGGAACTAGTAGATGTAATATGATACAGCACTAATGCAGGTAGGAACTAGTAGATGTAATATGATACAGCACTAATGCAGGTAGGAACTAGTAGATGTAATATGATACAGCACTAATGCAGGTAGGAACTAGTAGATGTAATATGATACAGCACTAATGCAGGTAGGAACTAGTAGATGTAATATGATACAGCACTAATGCAGGTAGGAACTAGTAGATGTAATATGATACAGCACTAATGCAGGTAGGAACTAGTAGATGTAATATGATACAGCACTAATGCAGGTAGGAACTAGTAGATGTTATATGGAAATATTATATGTTATATAGATGAAGAAAAGAAATTTGCATCATTAGAACACAAATGGCTAAGTTGTTGGACTTTTGTTTGAAGTTTCTTTATTTATACATTTTTAGAAAAAATTTAAACATTTGTTGTTTATGTTGTCTTCTTAGAATGTTGGCATTGGTAAATTCCGTCCAAATTTGTTGATTCTTGGCTTCAAGTCTAACTGGCAAGTTGATAACCCAGATCATGTCCAACAGTACCTGGAGGTCATTCAGTAAGCTGATCCAGGTCATTGTGACCTTGTTAAAACAAATCTTGATGAATTACTGCTGTAGTTATTTTATTGATGATATATAAAGCCAAGTAGAGTTTAGTGTCAACATTTCTATCTGTCAGTGATGCCTTTGATCTGAGAATGGGGGTCGGCATACTGCGAGTGAAAGAAGGCTTCGGGCTGGACATTGAAACAAACTTGTCAATATTCCACCAGGAACCTCAGGATGATGATGGTATGTATGATTGTTGATTCAGTTCAGTACAGTAATATCAGTACAGTAATATCAGTACAGTAATATCAGTACAGTACTATCAGTACAGTACTATCAGTACAGTACTATCAGTACAGTACTATCAGTACAGTACTATCAGTACAGTACTATCAGTACAGTACTATCGGTACAGTACTATCGGTACAGTACTATCAGTACAGTACTATCAGTACAGTACTATCAGTACAGTAATACCAGTACAGTAATACCAGTACAGTAATACCAGTACAGTAATACCAGTACAGTAATACCAGTACAGTAATACCAGTACAGTAATACCAGTACAGTAATACCAGTACAGTAATACCAGTACAGTAATATCAGTACAGTAATATCAGTACAGTAATATCAGTACAGTAATATCAGTACAGTAATATTATTTGGTAAATTTATCCACATCATTTAGTTCAATCGATATAAATTTTTGTCCTGTTTTATTTATGATTTTAATTGTGTCACCAAATGTTAATTTATTCCATTCTTACATCTCACAGATCAAAGTGATGATGAAATTCCGCCCTCGGAACATCTGGATGAAACTTTGAAAAAACAAAGCAACGGGCAGTCCCTGGAAGCTGAGCAAAGCAGCAAAGTGACCAATGAAGCGGAGGATGAAGGCAAAGGAGGAGCCGAGGATGAGTTGGGCAGAGGAGATGCCCCTGACCCATTGATTAACCCATTGCTTTTAGCCAGATTAAACACACAGGTAACTTGCCTAGACAAATAATTAAACACACGGGTAACTTGCCGAGACAAATAATTAAACACACAGGTTACTTGCCGAGACAAATAATTAAACACACAGGTAACTTGTCAAGACAAATAATTAAAAACACAGGTAACTTTATTGGCTCTGATCTGCTAGGACATTAGCGTGGTGGCTTTGTAGCTTCTAACTGCAATTCGGTAAAATTCAAGGTATTTAACTCTTTTTGTGCTGGGAGTGTTTCCGCATTCATGCCAGGCCATTTTTAGGCAGCGAAAAGTTTTTGAGGGTGCTCTTATTTATTCCTAAATTTCTAAAAGTATTTGTTTATCAAGTTACCTCACCTGTATTTCATATCAAATTAAAGGAAATTGAACAGGAAATAATAATAGGTAGACGCTCAAACAATATTATAATAACAGTTACATCTTTATTGGTAATATTTTGAGATCTATTATTTTTGTTTTTAAAAAAAAGAACACTAAAACTGGACGGATGTGTAGCTGAGATCTTTATTCTACTTAAAACCACTGAATGTCTATCTATCCTTATTCTACTTAAAACCACTGAATGTCTATCTATCCTTATTCTACTTAAAACCACTGAATGTCTATCTATACTTATTCTACTTAAAACCACTGAATGTCTATCTATCCTTATTCTACTTAAAACCACTGAATGTCTATCTATCCTTATTCTACTTAAAACCACTGAATGTCTATCTATCCTTATTCTACTTAAAACCACTGAATGTCTATCTATACTTATTCTACTTAAAACCACTGAATGTCTATCTATCCTTATTCTAAATAAAACCACTGAATGTCTATCTATACTTATTCTACTTAAAACCACTGAATGTCTATCTATCCTTATTCTACTTAAAACCACTGAATGTCTATCTATACTTATTCTACTTAAAACCACTGAATGTCTATCTATCCTTATTCTACTTAAAACCACTGAATGTCTATCTATCCTTATTCTACTTAAAACCACTGAATGTCTATCTATACTTATTCTACTTAAAACCACTGAATGTCTATCTATCCTTATTCTACTTAAAACCACTGAATGTCTATCTATCCTTATTCTACTTAAAACCACTGAATGTCTATCTATACTTATTCTAAATAAAACCACTGAATGTCTATCTATCCTTATTCTACTTAAAACCACTGAATGTCTATCTATCCTTATTCTACTTAAAACCACTGAATGTCTATCTATACTTATTCTAAATAAAACCACTGAATGTCTATCTATCCTTATTCTACTTAAAACCACTGAATGTCTATCTATACTTATTCTAAATAAAACCACTGAATGTCTATCTATACTTATTCTAAATAAAACCACTGAATGTCTATCTATACTTATTCTAAATAAAACCACTGAATGTCTATCTATACTTATTCTACTTAAAACCACTGAATGTCTATCTATCCTTATTCTACTTAAAACCACTGAATGTCTAGCTATTCATGATCAGAATGTCTTTTAAATTTTAAAGATATTTTATATAGTTGCAGAGATATTTGCATTTTTGTAATATTAGTATCAGCTGCCGAACACTGCTTCTTTACATTTATATATATAGTTTACATAGGCCTAGGCCTAAATACGAATATTGGAATCTTTGATTAATCCAAAAGTCCTCAAAACCAGAGTTAAATGATTCAAATTTATTATCTAATGAATTGTAATCAACAATTAGCAATAAGAGTTATTTACCAGCAAACTTGACAGCCTACAAGGTCTAGAAAGAGTAGCTGTGGCTATTGCTTTGTTTACAAAAATTACACAAAAATTGATAATAAACGTCATTATTATTTAAAAACTGAAAGTAAACAAAGCAGAAGTATGCAGAAAGAGAATTCATTTGAGAATATAAGAAGTTGAATTAATAAGCCATTGCAACGAAATAAGCTATAGAAACCAAATTTACAATATATCGTGGATTGGCACAGAAAGAGTTAATGTACTTATATTTTCAGATAGTTGTCTCAAGTTTATAGTTAGCACCAAGGATGAAAAATGTTTGACATTTAAACACACATTTAAACACACATTTAAACACACATTTAAACACACATTTAAACACACATTTAAACACACATTGTAACCTCTCTTTAAGATTTTATATGTTGAGACAAAAATAAAACTTAATGAACAAAAGATTTTGTGATTGTGTTTCAGGTTTTGAAGACTATGAATATATTCCGTAACAAGGAAAGGGGAACAATTGACGTCTGGTGGCTGTTTGATGATGGAGGTAGGTCAAGGGTAAATAGTTTTTTTCCACATGTATGGAAAGCAGCATGAAAAATAATTGTTTAAATTAAAGTGTTTGGCTGGCATATCCAAAGGTCCTGGATTTGAATCCTGATGCAGGCTAGGATTGTTTTCCGGGTCTGGAGGGTGTCCCTGAGTCTACCCAGTACCTGGCCTTGATAAAGGCGGCTGTGCATAGTGCTGGCCACACAATCACCTAGTATGCCGTGGCCACAGAAACAATATGATCCGATGGGATACTTTACTTTTTAATTGTTAACAGATAGATATTCGATATTATTACTTTAAGGAATCTATTTCTCCAATCATGTTTTTTTTTTAAATAATTCTAAAAACTTTACAAGTTCTAAAAAGTATTTTGAAAAGATTTAAAAAGTAAGAATCCAGTCTGTGATAGTATTGGTTTTACTTCTGCAGGCCTGACATTATTGTTGCCCTACATACTGACAACTAAACCGTACTGGAGAAACTGCCAACTACGTGTCTTTGCAGCTGGCACAAAGAGAGGTGACCTGGGCTATGAGCAGCGACAGTAAGTTGAAATATTTTTTTATATTCCAGTTGGCATCAAGGTCTAAGTTTTAATGGTAAGGCTTGACATGTATTAACTAGACTAGAGTGTTCATGTGTGTGCCGCCAATTGTCTGTTTCAGGTTGGCTACATTGTTAGCAAAGTTTAGAATTGACTGCAAGGACATGACTGTCTTGCCTGAAATTAACAAAAAACCAAGTGAAGAAAGGTAAGTGAATCATTCAATAAGTGAATCATTCAATAAGTGAATCATTCAATAAGTGAATCATTCAATAAGTGAATCATTCAATAAGAGAATCTTTCAATAAGGAAATCTTTCAATAAGTGAATCAGTCAATTAGTGAATCAGTCAATAAGTGAATCATTCAATAAGTGAATCTTTCAATAAGTGAATCATTCAATAAGTGAATCTTTCAATAAGTGAATCTTTCAATAAGTGAATCATACAATAAGCAGGGTTCCCGCGGCCTCCTGAAATTTCAGGATGTCCTGAAATCCTCCTGAAATTGCAAAAACTCCTGAAAACCTCCTGAAATTTGAAATAATCTCCTGAAATGTCCTGAAAAATTGAGCTGACCCCTATTTTTCCTTCTCCAACACGTGTCCCTAGTTCAACAGGCCCACGTCCCGCTTGTTCGCTTACGCTTGCTACGCCAAGCCTATCCCTTCTCTCTTTGTGACGGTAAAGATGGTATACATTCAGCTCTTCCTCCCCTTTCGCTCCCTCTCCCACAGTTTGGTGTCTGCTAGATTAGATAATGATAAGGACAAAGACTAAGGTGCCTTTTTTCGCGATCAATGTTGAGAATGCATGATTACGCTACGCGCGGCGCCTACTTTTCTACTTGGGGTCAGTGAACCACATTTGCCAAATTGATTTATTTTGAAATATATTTATATCAAAATACACAGAAACGGGTCTTTTTATTAGTTAAAAAGAAAACGATGACGCTTAAGACGCTATCTTATATCATATGGTAAAAATTCCAGTAGGCCTATTTAGCTAGGCCTACGCCGATTAGCGCCGCTATCAACTTTTAAAGGTGTTTTACTACATGGTTTTACTAATTATTATATCGTATGCGTAGGCCTACAATGTGTTTTTTCTATCAATGTGGGAAATGTAGGCAGACGATTTGGGGTCTAGGCATAGGCCTAGCCGGTGTGGCCCTAGGTCTATCAGTTATCAGTCTAATGACTAGGCCTAATCTAGAAGTCTAAGTCATTTTATTCACCAATGCATTTCAGCAATAAATGCTGAATATATCTGACTAGAAATCATTACCAACACTGTTAATGGTAATTAGGTTAGGGCACTTGTATAGCGCGTCATCAAAACCGCGTCATCAAAAAACCGGCGCCGTTCTGTCTAGAAAGCATAGGCAGGCCTACTTCAAAAGACTTTTTTTGTGTCGACCCACTATAGTGTTAGCCTAGTGTTAGGAACTTGAGTATGGACAGTGACTTAGATTAGATGTAGAAACAGATACATTACTTTCCCTTATGACTAATGGCTGTATTCGGTTGATCAGTTGTTTTCAGTGCCGTTGCAACTAGTTGCAAGGGATTTGGCGGCCCGGGGGGCTTGGCCTCTTTAGGAGCCCCTGCATTTTGACATTCGACATTATCACATGAGAAAAAAATATTCAGACACTTCTTTGGGCCCCCCTACCCTCAAGTAGGAGCCCGGGGGGACTTTCGAATTTGGACCCTTCCCCAAGCTACGCCAATGGTTGTTTTAAATAAGTGAAGCGCTGTGTTTGCCTGATATGCATGATTGAAAGCATTTTATTAAGGAAAGTTTCCAAAATAGGGTGAATATTTAGTAACTTTTATGTTTAAATGGTATAAATTTTTGAGAAGTTAGGCCTAAAAGGCAGTATAACCCCCGAAAGTCAGGATGCAACTTATCCACAGGTGTTGTGTTTTTTTTTAATACGGTAGTTTAGGGAGATATTATATGCACCAGTTCAGAATCAGCTACTCCCTCCCCCCACCGTGGACTATTTCTCCCTTGCAATATTTGCCCCTCCTTACCTAACTACACATGGCTGCTGCAAGGTTTTATTTTTGTAGCAGGATTTTAAAAGGGTTAATGATCCTAATGATTGGAAAGTAATCAAATTGGATTATCTACATGTCCTTTACAATAGCAGTTTTTTTTGTCATAGTGATAGTTTTTTAAACTTGTAAATCTGTAAGCTTTCTATATACTTTTCAATGTAGGCCCATATAAATATGTTCTCTATACTTGTTAATGTAACACTCTGTATGTTACAGATGCTCCTATACAGGATACTATATTTCCATTCTCTACCTCCCCCCCCCCTTTTATTTTCATATAGCAAATTTCTTTTATTTGAACTTTTTTTTTAAATTATAAGATTTCTAAAGACAGTTAAAGGACTCTATATAATGAACATAGCTTATTGGTACATATTTAGCTTCCACATTGTAATACCCTTAAAAATATTTTTATTTGATTTTATATGTATCTGAGTCATTGTTTAGTGATCTAGTGAATTCGGTTTTGCCGCGCCTCCTGAAATTTTAGATTTTCTCCTGAAAAACTCCTGAAAACCTCCTGAAATTTTGATTTGAGTTTGGTGCAGGAACCCTGAATAAGTGAATCTTTCAATAAGTGAATCTTTCAATAAGTGAATCATTCAATAAGTGAATCATTCAATAAGTAAATCATTCAATAAGTGAATCATTCAATAAGTGAATCATTCATTTAGAGTAAGGATGCCAGTCATTGTGTGAAGATTTTAATTCCCAGAGTGAAAGTTTGATGGTTTGATTTCATTCTACATGGATTGATGAATTGATATATGTTGTACAAATGAAATGTTTGATATTTCAGCGTGAGAATGTTTAACTCTTACCTGATATTTCAGCGTGAGAATGTTTAACTCTTACCTGATATTTCAGCGTGAGAATGTTTAACTCTTACCTGATATTTCAGCGTGAGAATGTTTAACTCTTACCTGATATTTCAGCGTGAGAATGTTTAACTCTTACCTGATATTTCAGCGTGAGAATGTTTAACTCTTACCTGATATTTCAGCGTGAGAATGTTTAACTCTTACCTGATATTTCAGCGTGAGAATGTTTAACTCTTACCTGATATTTCAGCGTGAGAATGTTTAACTCTTACCTGATATTTCAGCGTGAGAACGTTTAACTCTTACCTGATATTTCAGCGTGAGAACTTTTAACTCTTACCTGATATTTCAGCGTGAGAACGTTTAACTCTTACCTGATATTTCAGCGTGAGAACGTTTAACTCTTACCTGATATTTCAGCGTGAGAACGTTTAACTCTTACCTGATATTTCAGCGTGAGAATGTTTAACTCTTACCTGATATTTCAGGGTGAGAATGTTTAACTCTTACCTGATATTTCAGCGTGAGAATGTTTAACTCTTACCTGATATTTCAGCGTGAGAATGTTTAACTCTTACCTGATATTTAAGCGTGAGAATGTTTAACTCTTACCTGATATTTCAGCGTGAGAATGTTTAACTCTTACCTGATATTTCAGCGTGAGAATGTTTAACTCTTACCTGATATTTCAGCGTGAGAATGTTTAACTCTTACCTGATATTTCAGCGTGAGAATGTTTAACTCTTACCTGATATTTCAACGTGAGAATGTTTAACTCTTACCTGATATTTCAGCGTGAGAATGTTTAACTCTTACCTGGCCAATTGGAAGTTGGATCCACAGAAAGGTGAAACAAAGAAAAAATTTCCATGGAAGACAACTGATGATGAGCTGGATCTGTTGAGAGAGAAGGTGAGTATGATGAACCTAACAGGTGTAACAAACCTTGTTTAGGACATGACAATGTAGGTTTTACTTTCATCTAGTGGTCTTGCTTTCAGTCATTAATGAGCAGGCACTCAATGTTTACCCAAAGGGTAGTCCAGTTTTTGAATTGGGTTACTATGAGGGGCTGTTATGCCTACAGTGACAGTAATATGGCTACTCCCTCTGTGTGCTTCAGTGACAGTAATATGGCTACTCCCTCTGTGTGCTGCAGTGACAGTAATATGGCTACTCCCTCTGTGTGCTGCAGTGACAGTAATATGGCTACTCCCTCTGTGTGCTGCAGTGACAGTAATATGGCTACTCCCTCTGATTGTGTCCATCTTGTTTCACTTACTCTTAGAATACTTACTGGTATTCTGTATTTTCAAATTTCTGTATTTCTACTTGCTAGGCCTTCCCCATCTCATACATTGTTCTCACAGTTGCCAACCTGGGTATTTTTTCTTAGAGAGAAGGATATAGTCTGGGTTTAATGTAGTCTGGGTATAATGTAGTCTGGGTATAATGTAGTCTGAGTATAATGTAGTCTGGGTATAATGTAGTCTGAGTATAATGTAGTTTAGGTATAATGTAGTCTGGGTATAATGTAGTCTGGGTATAATGTAGTCTGGGTATAATGTAGTCTGGGTATAATCTAGTCTGGGTATAATGTAGTCTGAGTATAATGTAGTCTGGGTATAATGTAGTCTGGGTATAATCTAGTCTGGGTATAATGTAGTCTGGGTATAATCTAGTCTGGGTATAATCTAGTCTGGGTATAATCTAGTCTGGGTATAATCTAGTCTGGGTATAATCTAGTCTGGGTATAATCTAGTCTGCCTATCAGCTCCCTTTTGTGTTTGGCTGACTTACATCATAATCCCTTTCACAGGGCCTCCCTTCTGTCAAAATGGCAGACGTGTATTTGATTGTGTTGTTTTTTTTACATTGGTGGGTTTCTGGCCTTAAACAACAACTAAAAAAACATGTAGGGTGCCAACCTGTTTGCCTGGCCCACATGCCAGTATGTCCCATCACTATCTTTAATGCACAGGCCCACAAAGGCGGTTGTCCACAATGCTTTGGCCCACCTTTAAAGTTCCTGGTGACTTTTGGCCATCTTTGAGGCCCACATGTACAAAAGTGAAGTTGAGAAATAAATAAAATTGTGATAAATTAATTTTCTCATTTTAATATTTTACAGACACAGAGACAAATCAGATTAAGAGAACTTTTGTTGGAAAGATCTAAAGATGCAGCTCTTATAGTTATGTAAGTTATCTTATCTGTTCTTATAATTATATGAGTTATCTTACCTGTTCTTATAGTTATGTAAGTTATCTTATCTGTTCTTATAATTATATGAGTTATCTTACCTGTTCTTATAGTTATCTTATCTGTTCTTATAATTATATGAGTTTTCTTACCTGTTCTTATAGCTATGTGAGTTATCTTATCTGTTCTTATAGTTATGTGAGTTATCTTATCTGCTCTTATAGTTATGAAAGTTATCTTTTCTGTTCTTATAGTTATGTAAGTATCTTATCTGTTCTTATAGTTATGTGAGTTATCTTATCTGTTCTTATAGTTATGTGAGTTCTCTTATCTGCTCTTATAGTTATGAAAGTTATCTTTTCTGTTCTTATAGTTATGTAAGTATCTTATCTGTTCTTATAGTTTTGTGAGTTATCTTATCTGTTCTTATAGTTATGTGAGTTATCTTATCTGCTCTTATACTTATAGTTCTGAAAGTTATCTTTTCTGTTCTTATAGTTATGTAAGTATCTTATCTGTTCTTATAGTTATGTGAGTTATCTTATCTGTTCTTATAGTTATGTGAGTTATCTAAACTATATGAAAGTTATCTTTTCTGTTCTTATAGTTATGTAAGTATCTTATCTGTTCTTATAGTTATGTGAGTTATCTTTTCTGTTCTTATAGTTATGTGATTTATCTCTTCTGTTCTTATACTTATAGTTATGTGATTTATCTTATCTGTTCTTATACTTATAGTTATGTGAGTTATCTTATCTGTTCTTATACTTATAGTTATGTGAGTTATCTTATCTGTTCTTATACTTATAGTTATGTGAGTTATCTTATCTGTTCTTATAGTTATGTGAGTTATCTTATCTGTTCTTATACTTATAGTTATGTAAGTTATCTTATCTGCTCTTATAGATATGTAAGTTATCTTATCTGTTCTTATGGTTATGTATGTTATCTTATCTGTTCTTATAGATTTGGAAGTTATCTAATATGTTCCTTTAGTTATGGTATGTAAGTTACCTCATTTGTTTAAAAAGTTTTTAGTTTGATATTTATTTATGAATAAAGCTTTCATCAACAGGACCCTGCCCATGCCTCGTAAAGGAACATGTCCCGCTGGCCTGTACATGTGTTGGATCGATACATTGACCCGAGACATGCCGCCCATTTTACTGGTCAGGGGCAACCAGGAAAGTGTCCTGACATTTTACTCATAAAACACTCATTGACCATCATTGTGGTACTTGTCATTTACATGACGTGTCATGACATTTAGAATGTATACACTCATTGTTTTTTTCCACACTTTAAAGTAACTAGAATAAAGTAGCCAGGTTTTTTTTCAAGACAAACTAAATAGATTTTAAAGAAATTTCTTTGGTAAAAGTAAAAGATCTTGTCATTTCTTTATATTGTCAAAATATTTTCTAAAAATAAATGAAATTGTGGGAAAAAAAAGGGGGAGGTACTTTAAGTGAATACAATGTATTTTATCTCGGTATTTACAATGTATTTTATCTCGGTATTTAGATATTTATTTTTTGACACCCAGAAAACAAAAAGTGACCAGAATGTTCTATTTAACTTGGTTGTACTGCATTTAAATCATTGCATTGAATTATCTGTTGGACAGCGTGAGATCAATTTATTGAAGATAGAATCTCTACCATGTAGTATGTAGTCAGTCACTCCATGAAGAAGACATTTTCTGTGTCTGTTGTTTGTTTCATCATAAACTTACAGTCAATATTTTAAATTACGAATCAAATTGTAACTCACACAAAAAATATTTCATTTGAAATTTGTCAATTTATGGACATGAAGTTTTATACATACAGTAGATCAAATGCTGATTGGCTGAAGTCTTTCAAACATTCTCCGGCATTAACAGTTTTATGGTGAAGTGTTGTGATATAAATCAGCAGTTTAAAAAAAAAAACTTTCACATCAACAAATTTTTACTTTAAATTTTTTGAATGTTTTTCATTTCTTAGAACACTTGCTGTGGTTAGTGCTAGCATTGGGGCCTTAATGTTATAGTTTTCATTGTTATAGTCTAGACTTTGGCTTTTAGAATAATAGCATCTATTTTTGTATCCGTCTATTTTTGTTCATGTATTGAGCAAACATCTGTTTCTGGGTTTCTATGGAGTTTGTTTTTTTTGGAATGTTAGTTTTAGACATGGGATTTCCCCTTGGCTATATTAAGAAAAGGAAATCTAAACATTATTTTGATCAGAAAATGAAAATGCTATTTTTAGCTTTTTAACAACCTTGACATTGTTTACTTTGGCTCAGAGTTTTTTCTCCAGCCTCAAGGGTAAAAAAATTTTTGTTACAAAAAAGGTGAATGACAGGGGAGAGAATTAGCAGGGGAGAGAATTATTAGCTGTTTTAACAAATGTACCAAATTAAATTGATGCACAAAATGCAAATTTTCCATTTGATTGGTTGATGAAACTTAATTTTTTTTTCTTAATCTGTTCCTTTAGTTTAAAATGTAAATTATAATTTACTTCAACTTGTTTGTGATATATTTGTTACAATTTAGTCATATTGTGATATTCCTTAACAAAAAATACAATTTCCTTCAAGGTTATATTTTGTATATGATAGTGTCAGACTGGTAGTGTCAGACTGGTATTATTTCTTTTTTCTTCTATTGAAGTTTTTTGTTTTGTTTCATTTAGTTCAAAAATTTTTGTGGACTAGGAAACATAAATTAGAGAAGGCATTTAATTACATTGTAGTTTACGGAACAAATATTTCAATATAAATATTTTTAACAGTACAACTTTAAATTGAATCTCATTTTTTATCAATTTTGTTTTTTCTATTTTTATCACAAAAAATGTTTAATGTATGAAAAAATATTTTAACCAAGATTGATTGCATGAATATTTGAACTGCATTTAATTGTTTTGTTCTGAGACCAAGAATTGAAGGAAGAGAAATTGTTGATGGCTCTAGTCATTTGTCTCTGTTTAGTGGGACATTTTGTTTTTCATTGGCTGAAGAGTTTTGATCAGTACCACATATTTACCAAATTTAACATTAAATTTATTTCTTTTTCCATGTACTATGTACTACTAAAGTATTATTTTAAAGAAAAAGATTTTGAAAAGACTCAAATTTTAAAGTGAAAAACAAAATTTCATTTTACACAAATCTGACAAGGAAGTTTTATCTTTTCTCCATGAACTCCATGGAACCAAAGCTTTGAAAAGTCCAGAAATCCACATTTTCCTGTTGCCATGTTGTACAAGTGTATGTGTACATCTATCTATGTACAAGTCTATGGTGTACATGTGTATCAAGGTTCCTGTACATATTATTTGGTTCTTGTGTAGTAATTGTATTCTTCTAGTTAATCCAGTTCAACTCATGTATTCTTTTTTTTTGTTTTATTATTAGTATTATTATAATCTTCAGTTGTATTTTTACATGTTACTTTTATTATGTCAGTATTTCCAATTTCATATCCACTAAATGACTATCAGTCAGTATTTTATATCCACTAAATGACCAACACACAAATCATTCACTATTTATCTAAGCTAAATGACCAATACAAAACTTTGATCATTAAAATATTTGGTTTCATTTATGAGTAAAGTAATGTAGTTTTAGAAAGAGTCTGTTTATACATGATTGCTTACATTGGCTAGTTAACATGATTGCTTACATTGGCTATCTCCACTAAATGATATCCCATCAATTACCATTCGGTTCTAGAAATATTGCAGACAGAATTCTACACACTTTTTATAGATTTGTCCACAAAAGATTTTTTCTTTTATTTTAAAGAAACTTTTTTTTTCTTTACAAGATCAAATACCGTAAGTTACAATTAAATTGTGAATTTTTTTTTCATTTTGTCTTTTTTATAGTTTTAACTCGTCCTGTTGATCTATTTGCCTGGTATGTTTCTATGTCTTGCAGCCCTCCAACATTCATCCTACCCCATGACAATTCAAACAATGACATCCTGTCATTTGGTTCTAGAATTACTAAAAATAGTTCAGACAGTATTCTACATACTTTAGGCAGTTTAACAAAAATGAGACTACTTCCTGTGCACTTTATCCTCCATGAAACTCTACTCCACATATTTATAACCTTTGATCCCTACCCATGACCTATGACCTGATTCATCTGCTGGGGGATTTCTCAGCTGGAGTATTTATTTCTATTGTTATAATGTAGTTCATCATTCCAGCATGTTTTGACAATCATGATTGATTCCTTACTTGGCCATATATGTTCATCATATCATTGAGTCTATTATTAGCTGAAGTCATGACATTTGTACAACAATAACAACACTGTCTTGTAAACACTTCTCTAGTAGATTTAAGATTTTGTGTCTTTTAATGAAATTTACAATGGAACAATTTATTGCCTAATGTGGTTACACTGAGACTGTGTGAACATTTTTTCTTCTTGTCTAGTCTAGGCTATTTATAGAGAAACACACAAGGTCAAGGACATTTTGTTGGACTGAAAATAAAACATTTTACTTTTTGATGAATTTTAACATTGACCTTCACCTTTATTCTTCTCTTGAACTTGTTCAAATATTTCATTTATTATTTAATCTTAATAATCGTCTTTATAGAAGGAACATCTGTAATGTATAAAGATAGTATTCACTTAAATGTACAGGACAATTTATAAAACCAATACATTTTACTCAGACCATTAGCCAATTGCATCATATACTTGTGCATGTAGCTTGAAGCCTCACATTTCATATTTGTTCTACAATAACTTTACACACACAGACATAATAAAGATCATAACACACAGAGAGACATAATAAAGATCATAGCACACACAAATATAACAAAGATCATACACACACAGACATAATAAAGATGATAACCAACACAGATACTCTAAGATCATAACACACAGACAATAAAGATAACGATAACAATATAGCAAAGATCATAACACACAGACATAATAAAGGAAACTAAAACAGACACCATAAAGACTATACACACACAGATATAATAAAGATCATAACACACAGACATAATAAGGATCACACACAGTCATAACACACAGACATAATAAAGGAAACTAAAACAGACACCATAAAGACTATACACACACAGATATAATAAAGATCATAACACACAGACATAATAAGGATCACACACAAACAAAAGAAAGGTCATAACACACAGATATAATAAAGATAACAAATAACACACAGACACAATTAAGATCATAATAAAGATCATAACACAGACACACACATTTTAAAAATAGTAAAACAACTCATGAGAAAATATTTGTGATAATTGTATTGAATACAGTTTGTATTATAGATCTACAAACATCAAGTTGAGTTGATACAAATAGTTCCAATAGTTGGTCAAGAAATTGCATGAGACTGTTAAGCTGTAGAATATATATAGGTCTGTACATAGAACCTAGATACTGGAATGCTACTAGTGAACAAACTCAGGATAAACTGTGACTTTACCTACAGAATGGGGAGGGAGGATGGGGGCTATTTACATTGGAAGCAAAAGATGGCTGCCTTATGGTCATTATGCTCTGTCCAGTTGAAAATATTTTTTTACATCAGATCTGACACTGGAGATTTCTCACTGGACTATAGGAATATCAACATTCATTAATTTTTATTCAGAGTATCAAATGTTAACAGATGCTGTTCAATTGATTCCACTGGAGGACTCAACAGGGTTCTTACTCTAGAATTTACTTTAAAATTCTAAAACTTTTCACATTTTTCAAAAAGAAAAAAAAAATTGAAAATCCAATTTACCCAAATGGTGAAATATCTTGAAATTCTGTTATGTAGGTTTTGTCAAGTTCAAATTTTAAAATAAAGTTAATTAATGTTTTTTTCAAAATTCACAAATTATCCTAAACTTTACCAACAAGGTTTACTACACTTGAAAAATGAATGAAGTTTTATCACTCTGTATAAACCCTGTTAAGTCAGACTTGATTTAGCATTGAATGCATTTCATTGGTTAAAAACTCAACAAACATTTTTAGTAAAAATTACAACAAAAAAATAAAATAATTCCTTTCTAAGGCAAATTTGAAGAGAAGGCAGAGAGTTTTAACAAAATGTCAACATACAAAAAGAATTGTTTTCATGTGTGGCATTAGCTGTTTCTGTGTCTGATGTAAGATTGAGTCAATAAATGAGAAAAAGAAAATAAATTAGACTCAAATAAAATATGTTCTGGCCAACCAATCAGCCAGTGCTTCATTTAAGATTTACAAATCATTTAATCAGTAGAGCAACATTTTAAATCATGTAATTGAAACACACACATCACTCAAACATACACACATACACAGATCAGATCAACTCATCCACCTGTTCTGTGTACAGTACAGATAAACTTAGAGATAAAATAACAAACATGCAGCCATTAATGTAACAAGTAACTTTTTCCTCTCCCAAGAAATTGTCATTACTGTTATTTTTTTTAGATTGAGGAGAGGAGGGAGAGGGTACTTAAGGTTCAAATTAGCAGAGAAAATTTGGTCCAATTTTTGGTCTAACATTTGACTTAGAGAGAAAAAAAAAGGAATCATTAAAAACTTATTTTCCAAGCTGCCGTCCATAGAATTTCCGATTCAATAGAAAAATGAGGAGATTGACATTAATTTTTGCTTTGTTGAACATTTTCATCACAGCCACTCCCTCGTATTGAAGTTGTAACAAATCCTGAGGAAGACAAGCATTACATTCATTTATATAAACCACTACAAAGGGTATTGATGGTTAGTTACAATTAGAGAGAAAGGTAGCACAATAAAAAGTTACAGAGAGACAAAGGTAGCACAATATAAAGTTACAGAGAGACAAAGGTAGCACACAATATAAAGTTACAGAGAGAAAAAGTTAGCACACAATAAAAAGTTACAAAAAGACAAAGGTAGCACACAATATAAAGTTACAGAAAGACAAAGGTAGCACACAATATAAAGTTACAGAGAGACAAAGGTAGCACACAATATAAAGTTACAGAGAGACAAAGGTAGCACACAATATAAAGCTACAGAGAGACAAAGTTGAAGGGTAGCACACAATATAAAGTTACAGAAAGACAAAGGTAGCACACAATATAAAGTTACAGAGAGACAAAGGTAGCACACAATATAAAGTTACAGAGAGACAAAGTTGAAGGGTAGCACACAATATAAAGTTACAGAGAGACAAAGGTAGCACACAATATAAAGTTACAGAGAGACAAAGGTAGCACACAATATAAAGTTACAGAGAGACAAAGGTAGCACACAATATAAAGTTACAGAGAGACAAAGGTAGCACACAATATAAAGTTACAGAGAGACAAAGGTAGCACACAATATAAAGTTACAGAGACACAAAGGTAGCACACAATATAAAGTTACAGAGAGACAAAGGTAGCACACAATATAAAGTTACAGAGAGACAAAGGTAGCACACAATATAAAGTTACAGAGAGACAAAGGTAGCACACAATATAAAGTTACAGAAAGACAAAGGTAGCACACAATATAAAGTTACAGAAAGACAAAGGTAGCACACAATATAAAGTTACAGAGAGACAAAGGTAGCACACAATATAAAGTTACAGAGAGACAAAGGTAGCACACAATATAAAGCTACAGAGAGACAAAGTTGAAGGGTAGCACACAATATAAAGTTACAGAAAGACAAAGGTAGCACACAATATAAAGTTACAGAGAGACAAAGGTAGCACACAATATAAAGTTACAGAGAGACAAAGTTGAAGGGTAGCACACAATATAAAGTTACAGAGAGACAAAGGTAGCACACAATATAAAGTTACAGAGAGACAAAGGTAGCACACAATATAAAGTTACAGAGAGACAAAGGTAGCACACAATATAAAGTTACAGAGAGACAAAGGTAGCACACAATATAAAGTTACAGAAAGAGAAAGGTAGCTACTCCTCACCTGAAAAACTAATTCCACTTTGTCCATACTGACCCCCATAAATTTTGCATTAACATCAAAGACTCCTGGATCATCTGTTGAACTGATTTCAAACATGACATTCTTAAATCTGAGGAAAGAAATATATTTTATTACAACAGATGAAAAAATCCATACAAAACATGCTGGACCATAGGATTCATATACATTACAATATATTATACACTAGACAAAGAGTACAGGATACATATAAATTACAATAAATTATACACTAGACAAAGAGTACAGGATACATATAAATTACAATAAATTATACACTAGACAAAGAGTACAGGATACATATAAATTACAATAAATTATACACTAGACAAAGAGTACAGGATACATATAAATTACAATAAATTATACACTAGACAAAGAGTACAGGATACATATAAATTACAATAAATTATACACTAGACAAAGAGTACAGGATACATATAAATTACAATAAATTATACACTAGACTGGTTGCACGGTAGCCGAGCGGCTGCGCGTTCAACTGGCGAGCCAAGGTCCCGGGTTCGAATCTTGGTGCAGGCTAGGATTTTTTCCCGGGTCTGGAGGGTGTCCCTGAGTCTACCCAGCTTTGATGGGTACCTGACATTAGTTGGGATAAAGTAAAGGCGGCTGTGCATAGTGGCTGCAAATAGTGCTGGCCACACAATCACCTAGTATGCCGTGGCCACAGAAACTGGTGAACACTGCTTCATCGAACCAGACATGCCTACACCTAAGGACTAAAAAGAGGAACAATCTTGATGAAAAAGGATTTTTCAACAAAAAAGCAGAACACCCTTTATGTAACAATCTTTTATAACAAAAAAAAAAAAAACATTAGCTATTTAAAATGTAGGTAAGCCTACGTTTTACCGACAATTCACGATGGATCTAGATCTAGGATGTAGGCCTACAGAGAACATTAAATTCACATGTTTTTCTTTGCTGAAAAAACTCCTCTGAATATTCCTTCCTATAACTATAACACTGAATTAGTTTTTTTTTACAGTTTGAACAAGTCATATTTAAAATATCTGAGTTTAGATATATTCACAATCTTAGCAATACAGTAAAGGAAAAGAAAATTAATTGCCAAACACGCGTAATACCGCAAAAAACGTCAGAAAAGCCCAAAACATCTATATTTATAAACCCAGAAAACACAAGTAATGATAATTAAAGCATTGTGACCTTATTTGTGCCTTTGATTTATCAACCTAGACACGGAATATATTTCAACACATGAAAAACCCAAACTTTCCAATTTGGCATAACAAAACTAGTAAAAAGCAGAACAAAGTGTGTTTTTTTTATAAAAAAGCGGAACAAATACGCCAAAAGCGGAACGGTAGGCATGTCTGTCGGACCTATGGATCAATTCGGTCCGACTGGTACTTTTTTACACACTAGTCAAAGTGTACAGGATACATAGAGATTACAACAAATTATACACTAGACAAAAAGAGTACAGGATACATTTAGATTATAAAAAGACTTACTGATTCTGTGGCAGTCCCTCAATCTCTAGAACAACTCCCTTCTCATGAAGACGTGCTGCTGTGTAGGTTATTGAACCTTTGCTTTTAGCATCCCTCCTGAATAGGCCAGATTTTCTGTTTTTTCTATAATTGATGCCAAAAATTTAAGAAGATAAAAAATGACATGAAATGTGTAGAGTCTTAAATATTAAAAAAAATAAAAACAATTTTCAATAACTTTCTTCCCATCTTCTACACCAAAAGGGTCAATGGTAAAAATGGTCGCATTAATTAATTTTTTGTTCTACATTTGGTTTAATGTTCTTTTATTTTTTAT
The DNA here is from genome assembly GCA_949126835.1 of Anisus vortex. NCBI lineage: Eukaryota > Metazoa > Mollusca > Gastropoda > Planorbidae > Anisus > Anisus vortex. Next base: position 1,172,321 of record OX421492.1, read on the forward strand.
CATAAGACAGTTTGGATTTTAAAAACAACAACAATAATTCTAGATAAGAATTGTGTTCATGCAGAGACATATAAATTGTTGACTAACTTTGATTTGCTTTGCAGATTATCCAAACATGTTTTCACATATTGATTGTAATAATCGATCTGAGATTCATAAAATGTTCGTTTTTCACTCAGGCTTTTAATGGTGGTACGAAGGCGCATCAATTCTTGTTTGCGGTTATTTCTGTAACGCCTTTGATTACGAATATCCTGGGAATCAACAAAAATGTAAAACAGTGAAAAATCCAGAAAATTTTGTTTACACAACAACAGGGTTCCCACAACATTGTCAACAAGACTTGTAAAAATGTCTTTTGTTTACTTTAAGCTGCTTCTCATCGGCAACAGATAGGTATTTACCTGTACAATGGCATTCAGTAGGTCCTGGTATTTATTCTGTCTGCTGACCATACCTGCCAACTCTAAAGCCTGAATGTTGGCCTTCACTTTAGTTTTCATCACTTCAATTGGCAGCCTGGCAACAAACAAACTCTCAAGAGTAAAACTTGTGCAATGATAAATACAAGATGTAATGGCTGATACATTTACTTTGTTCTGTATGATACAAGCTCTGTATGATACAAGCTCTGAATGATACAAGCTCTGTATGATACAAGCTCTGAATGATACAAGATGTAATGGCTGATACATTTACTTTGTTCTGTATGATACAAGCTCTGTATGATACAAGCTCTGTATGATAAAAGCTCTGAATGATGTGCGTGAACAAGTTGTATTGGTGGTTGGTGTAAGAATTATTTACTTCAGTGTAGAATTGACTAGTATTGGCCCTTTGTGTAATGTAGAATCACTGACATAAATAATCAACCAACCAATCAACAAGCACTCACCTTGTGTCACCTAAAATAGACGCATGCCTCATTAACTTTTTGCCCTCTGTCTGGGACTGGGCCACCTTCTTGTCAATTAAATCTCTTTTCTTGACCAAAGCTTGATGAACTTCTTCTTGCTGTTGACTGCAGGGAGAATCTAAAATAATGACAAGATTGTCTCCTGGTTGGCAGGCAATAACATCCACAATCATCCTTTTGGTTCTGAAATAGACAAACCAAATTATAGCAACCAAAATATAGCCATTAAAATATAGCAACCAAAATATAGCCATTAAAATCAGCGTTCTCACATTTTTTCTGAAAACAAATTCAAGGCTGTTTCCAGTCTATTTCAAGGCTATAAGAGCCAAATTCCAGGCTGCTGGAACACGTTGTTTGGAAAACGGTCACAAGCCTCCTCCCTCTAAGTGACCTAAATATTGCGTGAATGAGGTATTAATCTAAGGCTTGGTCAGTGGGCGTCTATGGCATATAAAAATGGGATTGGCGTTTTTTTTGTCTGACCTTGATTTTTGTAAAAAAACTTAGATATAAATATAGATTTATATACATTTCCAGGCTGACAGGCTATTTTTCCAGGCTAAAATGTCAATATTCAAGGTAATCCAGGCCTTGATTTGTTTTTTTTGGAAACTCCAGACTTTTCCAGACTGTGTGAGAACCCTGTTAAAATATTGCTACCAAAATATAGCCATTAAAATATAGCAACCAAAATATAGCCATTAAAATATAGCAACCAAAATATAGCCATTAAAATATACCAACCAAAATATAGCCATTAAAATATTGCTACCAAAATATAGCCATTAAAATATAGCTACCAAAATATAGCTATTAAAATATTGCTACCAAAATATAGCCATTAAAAAATAGCAACCAAAATATAGCCATTAAAATATAGCTACCAAAATATAGCCATTAAAATATTGCTACCAAAATATAGCTATTAAAAAGCAAGTAAGAAATATGAAAACCAAAACTTATTTCCAGCTTGCATTACCTGATGAGCAATGATTTCAAATCTGCTTTATCGTCTGTGTGGTGAACATCAAATTTATTGGACAGCGTTAAAGAGATTTCAGTTTTAGCCATCTGGGCTCTCAGGGCATCATTGGTCACTTCATCTTTGGTCAGTGCAGTGCCCAGCAGTTCATCTATAGTGGGCGCCTCCCCCAGGTCTTCAAGAAGTTCATGTAATGGATCAGACGGATCTGGTGCAATAGTGTCTTGATGGAGTAACAACAACTAGAACAAACATTGAGATATGAAATAATGAGGAACCTGTGTGTACAACTATTGTGTGGCTTTAAATTTCTGAGAATTGAACCAACATGATAAAACCAAACAATTAACATGATACTTTTTTTTGTCATGTTGTGCCAAGTGGATCAGTTCTAAGCCAGGCTTTCCCAGTTGTTAGGATCGATTTTTAAGGAGGCCTTCAGGGTTTCTTTAAACCTCCTCTTTTGCCCTCTGCGCAAGTGCTTTCCTGCGACTAGTTCACCACAGAAGATCTTCTTGGGTAGACATCCTTCTGGCATGTACTCAAGATGACCTGCCCATCTGAGCTGGACTTTTTCTATTTGGGTATAGATGCTTGGCGCAACATGACTTTCAATGGAGCAGCAGCAGACAAAGAGAAAAGGTGAAAGGTCGCAATGGAAAAGTGACACCTCAGAAGATACAGCAAAGTCACTGGCCATCAAGCCACGCTATCACTGGCTATCAAGCCACGCTATCACTGGCCATCAAGCCACGCATCTGTGCTCCAAACGCAGACAACACTTTTGGGCAAGAAAAGAGGCCTTATCAGCAATCTCCAAACCCACCATCAATTATGACTTTGTCAGAGGATGGTCTTCATTGAAACCAATAAACAAGCATCGTCATCAACATGATACAATAGACTCAACATTATACAAGAAAAGACTTAACATGATACAACAATAGACTCAACATGATACAATAGACTTAAAATGATACAACAAAAGACTTAACATGATACAACAATAGACTCAACATGATACAATAGACTTAACATGATACAACAATAGACTCAACATGATACAACAATAGACTCAACATGATACAATAGACTTAACATGATACAACAAAAGACTTAACATGATACAACAATAGACTCAACATGATACAATAGACTCAACATTATACAACAAAAGACTTAACATGATACAACAATAGACTCAACATGATACAATAGACTCAACATTATACAACAAAAGACTTAACATGATACAACAATAGACTCAACATGATACAATAGACTTAACATGATACAACAAAAGACTTAACATGATACAACAATAGACTCAACATGATACAATAGACTTAACATGATACAACAATAGACTCAACATGATACAATAGACTTAACATGATACAACAATAGACTCAACATGATACAATAGACGTAACATGATACAACAATAGACTCAACATTATACAACAATAGACTTAACATGATACAACAATAGACTCAACATTATACAATAGACTTAACATGATACAACAATAGACTCAACATTATACAACAAAGACTCAACATGATACATCAATAGACTTAACATGATACAACAATAGACTCAACATTATACAACAATAGACTTAACATGATACAACAATAGACTCAACATGATACAATAGACTCAACATTATACAAGAAAAGACTTAACATGATACAACAATAGACTCAACATGATACAATAGACTTAACATGATACAACAAAAGACTTAACATGATACAACAATAGACTCAACATGATACAATAGACTTAACATGATACAATAGACTTAACATGATACAACAATAGACTCAACATGATACAACAATAGACTCAACATGATACATTAGACTTAACATGATACAACAAAAGACTTAAAAAGATACAACAATAGACTCAACATGATACAATAGACTCAACATTATACAACAAAAGACTTAACATGATACAACAATAGACTCAACATGATACAATAGACTTAACATGATACAACAAAAGACTTAACATGATACAACAATAGACTCAACATGATACAATAGACTTAACATGATACAACAATAGACTCAACATGATACAACAATAGACTCAACATGATACAATAGACTTAACATGATACAACAAAAGACTTAACATGATACAACAATAGACTCAACATGATACAATAGACTCAACATTATACAACAAAAGACTTAACATGATACAACAATAGACTCAACATGATACAATAGACTCAACATTATACAACAAAAGACTTAACATGATACAACAATAGACTCAACATGATACAATAGACTCAACATTATACAACAAAAGACTTAACATGATACAACAATAGACTCAACATGATACAATAGACTTAACATGATACAACAAAAGACTTAACATAATACAACAATAGACTCAACATGATACAATAGACTTAACATGATACAACAATAGACTCAACATGATACAATAGACTTAACATGATACAACAATAGACTCAACATGATACAATAGACGTAACATGATACAACAATAGACTCAACATTATACAACAATAGACTCAACATGATACAATAGACTTAACATGATACAACAATAGACTCAACATTATACAACAAAGACTCAACATGATACATCAATAGACTTAACATGATACAACAATAGACTCAACATTATACAACAATAGACTTAGCATGATACAACAATAGACTCAACATGATACAATAGACTTAACATGATACAACAATAGACTCAACATTATACAACAAAGACTCAACATGATACATCAATAGACTTAACATGATACAACAATAGACTCAACATGATACAATAGACTCAACATGATACAACAATAGACTTAACATGATGCAACAATAGACTCAACATGATACAATTAACATGATACATCAATAAACTCAACATGATACAACCAACTATCCAACACAACTATCAGCTACTCACCTGATGGGTGTCCACTATTTCCCCAACAGAAATATACACAACTGGTTTAGTAATCATGGTGACATCACTGTACTGGTCAACATTAAATCTGACCTCTGGCTCCTCCACATCACAAGCTGCCAGGCAATACTTTCTGAAATAAACAACAACATCGGTTTTATCTAGGTTTCTAAACATTCCGTTTACATAGATTTACAGCTAGAGAAATCATTGACAATAGTTCTATTGAAAACTTACTTGAATTTTTCATGAGCATTTCTAATGTAATCATTCATACTGGCCAGGTATGCACTCTCACCTCCAAACTGAAAACCAAATAAACAAAAGTTTTACTGCCATAATGATTAGAATGTTAACAAAGAAAAATGAGTAGATGCGTGTTGAGTTTTAACAAGACTGTGCCTGTTTTAAGACAACGTAAGACTATGTGTGGCTATACATGTGTCTATAAGACAATGTAAGACTAAATGTGTGTGTGACTATATGTGTGTGTGACTATATGTGTAAGTGACTATATGTGTGTGGCTGTAAGACAATGTAAGACTATATGTGTGTGGCTGTAAGACTATATGTGTGTGTGACTTTATGTGTGTGTGACTATGTGTGTGGCTGTAAGACAATGTAAGACTATATGTGTGTGTGACTATATGTGTGTGGCTGTAAGACAATGTAAGACTATATGTGTGTGGCTGTAAGACTATATGTGTGTGTGACTTTATGTGTGTGTGACTATATGTGTGTGGCTGTAAGATAATGTAAGACTATATGTGTGTGTGACTATATGTGTGTGGCTGTAAGACAATGTAAGACTATATGTGTGTGTGACTATATGTGTGTGGCTGTAAGATAATGTAAGACTATATATGTGTGTGACTATATGTGTGTGGCTGTAAGACTATATGTGTGTGTGACTATATGTGTGTGTGACTTTATGTGTGTGTGACTATAAGACAATGTAAGACTATATGCGTGTGTGACTATATGTGTGTGTGACTATATGTGTGTGTGACTATATGTGTGTGTGACTATATGTGTGTGGCTGTAAGACAATGTAAGACTATATGTGTGTGTGACTATATGTGTGTGTGAATATATGTGTGTGGCTGTAAGACAATGTAAGACTATATGTGTGTGACTATATGTGTGTGTGACTTTATGTGTGTGTGACTATATGTGTGTGGCTGTAAGACAATGTAAGACTATATGTGTGTGTGACTATATGTGTGTGTGACTATATGTGTGTGTGACTTAATGTGTGTGTGACTATATGTGTGTGTGACTATATGTGTGTAGCTGTAAGACAATGTAAGACTATATGTGTGTGTGACTATATGTGTGTGTGACTATAAGACAATGTAAGACTATATGTGTGTGTGACTATATGTGTGTGTGACTATATGCGTGTGTGACTATATGCGTGTGTGACTATATGCGTGTGTGACTATATGTGTGTGTGACTATATGTGTGTGTGACTATATGTGTGTGTGACTATGTGTGTGTGTGACTATGTGTGTGAGTGACTATATGTGTGTGTGACTATGTGTGTGTGACTATGTGTGTGTGACTATGTGTGTGTGTGACTATGTGTGTGTGTGACTATGTGTGTGTGTGACTATATTTGTGTGTGACTATATTTGTGTGTGACTATATGTGTGTGTGACTATATGTGTGTGTGACTATATGTGTGTGTGACTATATGTGTGTGTGACTATATGTGTGTGTGACTATATGTGTGTGTGACTATATGTGTGTGTGACTATATGTGTGTGTGACTATATGTGTGTGTGACTATATGTGTGTGTGACTATGTGTGTGTGTGACTATGTGTGTGTGTGACTATGTGTGTGTGACTATATGTGTGTGTGACTATATGTGTGTGTGACTATATGTGTGTGTGTGACTATATGTGTGTGTGACTATATGTGTCTGTGACTATATGTGTGTGTGACTATATGTGTGTGTGACTATATGTGTGTGGCTGTAAGACAATGTAAGACTATATGTGTGTGGCTGTAAGACTATATGTGTGTGACTTTATGTGTGTGTGACTATATGTGTGTGGCTGTAAGACAATGTAAGACTATTTGTGTGTGTGACTATATGTGTGTGGCTGTAAGACAATGTAAGACTATATGTGTGTGGCTGTAAGACTATATGTGTGTGTGACTACATGTGTGTGGCTGTAAGATAATGTAAGACTATATGTGTGTGTGACTATATGTGTGTGGCTGTAAGACAATGTAAGACTATATGTGTGTGGCTGTAAGACTATATGTGTGTGTGACTATATGTGTGTGTGTGACTATAAGACAATGTAAGACTATATGCGTGTGTGACTATATGTGTGTGTGACTATATGTGTGTGAGACTATATGTGTGTGTGACTATATGTGTGTGGCTGTAAGACAATGTAAGACTATATGTGTGTGGCTGTAAGACTATATGTGTGTGTGACTATATGTGTGTGTGACTATAAGACAATGTAAGACTATATGCGTGTGTGACTATATGTGTGTGTGACTATGTGTGTGTGACTATATGTGTGTGGCTGTAAGACAATGTAAGACTATATGTGTGTGTGACTATATGTGTGTGTGACTATATGTGTGTGTGACTTTATGTGTGTGTGACTATATGTGTGTGGCTGTAAGACAATGTAAGACTATATGTGTGTGTGACTATGTGTGTGTGACTATATGTGTGTGTGACTTTATGTGTGTGTGACTATATGTGTGTGTGACTATATGTGTGTGGCTGTAAGACAATGTAAGACTATATGTGTGTGTGACTATATGTGTGTTTGACTATAAGACAATGTAAGACTATATGTGTGTGTGACTATATGTGTGTGTGACTATATGTGTGTGTGACTATAAGACAATGTAAGACTATATGTGTGTGGCTGTAAGACAATGTAAGACTATATGTGTGTGGCTGTAAGACAATGTAAGACTATATGTGTGTGGCTGTAAGACAATGTAAGACTATATGTGTGTGTGACTATATGTGTGTGTGACTATAAGACAATGTAAGACTATATGTGTGTGGCTGTAAGACTATATGTGTGTGTGACTATATGTGTGTGTGACTATATGTGTAGACTATAAGACAATGTAAGACTATATGTGTGTGGCTGTAAGACAATGTAAGACTATATGTGTGTGTGACTATATGTGTGTGTGACTATAAGACAATGTAAGACTATATGTGTGTGGCTGTAAGACTATATGTGTGTGTGACTATATGTGTGTGTGACTATATGTGTGTGTGACTATAAGACAATGTAAGACTATATGCGTGTGTGACTATATGCGTGTGTGACTATATGCGTGTGTGACTATATGCGTGTGTGACTATATGTGTGTGTGACTATATGTGTGTGTGACTATATGTGTGTGTGACTATATGTGTGTGTGACTATGTGTGTGTGACTATGTGTGTGTGTGACTATGTGTGTGTGTGACTATATGTGTGTGTGACTATGTGTGTGTGTGACTATGTGTGTGTGTGACTATGTGTGTGTGTGACTATGTGTGTGACTATACGTGTGTGTGACTATATGTGTGTGTGACTATATGTGTGTGTGACTATGTGTGTGTGTGACTATATGTGTGTGTGACTATGTGTGTGTGTGACTATGTGTGTGTGTGACTATGTGTGTGTGTGACTATATGTGTGTGTGACTATATGTGTGTGTGACTATATGTGTGTGTGACTATATGTGTGTGTGACTATGTGTGTGTGTGACTATGTGTGTGTGTGACTATATGTGTGTGGCTGTAAGACAATGTAAGACTATATGTGTGTGACTATATGTGTGTGTGACTTTATGTGTGTGTGACTATATGTGTGTGTGACTATGTGTGTGTGTGACTATATGTGTGTGGCTGTAAGACAATGTAAGACTATATGTGTGTGACTATATGCATGTGAGACTATATGTGTGTGTGACTATATGTGTGTGGCTGTAAGACACTGTATGTGTGACTATGCAAGTAAAAGAAACTCACCCCTTTATTAGAAGCTGCAAACTGTAGAATTTTGGCAATGGAGCCGAGATTTCTTCTTTGATCATTGGTCAAGGCTTTCTCAGCCCCAACATTGACAATGTCAAAGGCATCAGGAGCCACAATGGCAGAATTGATGTATCTGTAGTACAACAAGTTACCAACAATCTGCACAACAATTACACAGTAGGGAATAAAACAAAACCAGATCAGGACAAATAAAATACATATTGATAACAAAATGTTAACCCTTTCAGACCCAAAATGTGTGTTAACTCATTTGCTACTAACCTAGTTTCCAAAGACACCCCGGAAAATACTAGCCAAAGGGAAGGAACTCCGTATTAAATTTAGTAAATTATTTTTTAATATTTTTTTTAATGACTAAATATTCCCAAAGTGAATAAAAATTACATCATAAAATAGATAAATATCTTAGCTTTCTGGAAATGTATACTTTTATACATAAAAAATGCCAAATTATCGATAGAATCTCATTCGCTGAGTGTTGAGACCCTAGGATTTGGCTAAATATTTTCACTAGCCCTAGCGACAAAGTCTGATAATGTATCATAAAGCTCATAAATCGAGTTGTAATGGAAATTCATCTAAGTCTATATCTGCAGCATCCTTATTATCAGAACTGTTGTTAAATGTTATATTTGGAGGTATAGAGCTATTGATAAATAAAGTAAAAAATTAAAGGCGAAAGCTATAAAAAAAAGTATTACAAGACGAAAGGCCAGTGAAAACTACCCGTATTTTGAACGCGCAGCGCAAAAAAACGAAACTTAATAAAAACATCCGGTTTTTATTAACAAAACAGACTATGTTTCTACTTTTTAAAAGCCGTGCTTGCAGTATTAAAAAAAAACGGAACGCATGGCGAAAAATCAGGTCGCATTGAGTCGCAGTAGTAGCAAATGAGTTAAAAACTATTTATGTCAATTTGTATCGTGATCTTAGAGTAATGTTGAGCTGGAAAGGGTTAAGATAGTCACTACTTACTGAAGTATTTAGTTTACATCTAGTATCTAGGTTAAGATAATGTTAGTTTACATCTAGTATCTAGGTTAAGATAATGTCAGTTTACATCTAGTATCTAGGTTAAGATAATGTCAGTTTACATCTAGTATCTAGGTTAAGATAATGTTAGTTTACATCTAGTATCTAGGTTAAGATAATGTCAGTTTACATCTAGTATCTAGGTTAAGATAATGTTAGTTTACATCTAGTATCTAGGTTAAGATAATGTTAGTTTACATCTAGTATCTAGGTTAAGATAATGTCAGTTTACATCTAGTATCTAGGTTAAGATAATGTTAGTTTACATCTAGTATCTAGGTTAAGATAATGTCAGTTTACATCTAGTATCTAGGTTAAGATAATGTTAGTTTACATCTAGTATCTAGGTTAAGATAATCTACTTGAACAGACTAAATAAACATTAATGTTTGATCTACACAGACAATAGAAAGTTTGCTGATCCAGCTGAATGTTGCAAATATTTTGTCAAAGCAAGTGAATGAAAAACGTACCTTAAGAACATCTTTATCTGGAGCATCGGGAAATTTCTTCATCAAACATTCCCTCATGACTTTAGCCATGTACCTCATGCCATACCTGTACAATTACACAATGAACACACACAGTTAGATTGACACACTTAGATGACAGGTAGACAAACATTCCCTCATGACTTTAGCCATGTACCTCATGCCATACCTGTACAATTACACAATGAACACACACAGTTAGATTGACACAGTTAGATGACAGGTAGACAAACATTCCCTCATGACTTTAGCCATGTACCTCATGCCACCTGTACAATTACACAATGAACACACACAGTTAGATGACAGGTAGACAAACATTCCCTCATGACTTTAGCCATGTACTTCGTGCCATACCTGTACAATTACACAATGATCACACACAGTTAGATTGACACACTTAGATGACAGGTAGACAAAATGTTCCAACAGACAGACAAGACTTACGGGATGCTGTCTAAAGATGTCAGTATTTTGTTCAAAAATAGGTCAGTGATGTCCTGTAGACGTTTGATGGTTTCCTCAATTTGAACTCTGACCTCTTCATGTGCTAGAGCTTGTTCTGTGGACACGTCATAAGGAAGTTCACTGGAAAATACAAACTTGATATAACTATGCAGGTATTACTGACAAATCTATATTGACTTAGTTGGTCAAATCTATATTGACTTAGTTGGTCAAATCTATATTGACTTAGTTGGTCAAATCTATATTGACTTAGTTGGTCAAATCTATATTGACTTAGTTGGTCAAATCTATATTGACTTAGTTGGTCAAATCTATATTGACTTAGTTGGTCAAATCTATATTGACTTAGTTGGTCAAATCTATATTAATTTAGTTGGTCAAATCTATATGGACTTAGTTGGTCAAATCTATATTAATTTAGTTGGTCAAATCTATATTGACTTAGTTGGTCAAATCTATATTGACTTAGTTGGTCAAATCTATATTGACTTGGTCAAATCTATATTGAATTAGTTGGTCAAATCTATATTGACTTAGTTGGTCAAATCTATATTGACTTGGTTGGTCAGATGATATAACTATACAAGTACTACTGTCAACTCTATATCAGACATGCCTACCCCTAAGGTCTAAAAAGAGGAACAATCTTGATGAAAAAGAGGATTTTTCAACAAAAAAGCGGAACACTCATTATCTAACAATCTTTTATAACAAAAAACAACTACAATAAAACAACAACATTAGCTATTTAAAATGTAGGTAGACCTACGTTTTACAGACAATTTGCAACGGATCTAGTTCTAGTAGGCCTACAAAAAACATTAAATTCATTTGTTTTCCTATGCTGAATAAACTCCATTGAATATTTCTTCCCATAACACTGAATTAGTTTTTTTACAGTTTGAACAATTCATACTTAAACTTTTGAGGAAGGACGTTTAGATATATTCTCAATCTTAGCAATACAGTAAAGGAAAAGAAAATTCATTGCCAAACACGCGTAATACCGTCAGAAAAGCCCAGAATATATCTTTTCATAAACCCAGAAAACTCCAAGTAATGATAATTATAGCATGTGACCTTATTTGTGCCTTTGTTTTATCAACCTAGACACAAACTATATTTCAACACAAGAAAAACCCAAACTTTCCAATTTGGCGTAACAAAACTAGTAAAAAGCGGAACGGCGGAACAAAGTGTGTTTTTTTTAATAAAAAAGCGGAACAAATACGCCAAAAGCGGAACGGTAGGCATGTCTGCTATATGTATATCAAGTCCACTATTGATTCAACTGCCCTACCTGGCCTTCCCAGTACTGGATTCTGTCTGATTGACCCAAGCCTTGTAAACTTCCACTGGGTTTGTGTTGATGCGTAAATTTCTGTCTTCAATCACACGAGTGATGAGTGGATTCAACATTTCTTTCAATGCGTTTTGACCTCTTTGATTTCTGGAACACCAACAAATTGATACTTCAATGGACCAATTGCTAAATAAAACTAAACAATCTCTAAATCTATATACACAAGACGCTGTATAGTGTCTGCAGACACACTAATTGATTAGTTTAGTAACTGGCTGCATGTAACTGGGATATTAATATAGTTATTTTATTCAAAAACAATTTTCAGTTCTCAAAATCAAATTTTAAACAGATTTCCTGTTCTAAAAATTTAATCTTAAACAGATTTTCTGAATTAATAAAAGTCCAGACACATTTTAAGGAATTTTTTTTGTGCAAATCAAACATGGTTTTAAAATATTTCTTCCATAAAAAATAAATTCCATCCAACAAAACAGAAAACTATTGTATTTTTGAACTTCTGATTTTTGGTTAACATCCATACTGCAGACAGACAAGTTGTACTGCAGACAGACTAAATTTACTGCAGACAGACAAGTTGTACTGCAGACAGACTAAATGTACTGCAGATAGACAAGTTGTAATGCAGACAGACTAAATGTACTGCAGACACACTACATGTACTGCAGGCAGACTAGTTGTACTGCAGGCAGACTAGTTGTACTGCAGGCAGACTAAATGTACTGCAGACAGACTAGTTGTACTGCAGACAGACTAGTTGTACTGCAGACAGACTAGTTGTCCTGCAGAAAGACTAGTTGTACTGCAGACAGACTAGTTGTACTGCAGACAGACTAGTTGTACTGCAGACAGACTAGTTGTCCTGCAGACAGACTAGTTGTACTGCAGACAGACTAGTTGTACTGAAAGACAGACTAGTTGTACTGAAAGACAGACTAGTTGTACTGCAGGCAGACTAGTTGTACTGAAAGACAGACTAGTTGTACTGCAGACAGACTAGTTGTACTGCAGACAGACTAAATGTACTGCAGACAGACTAGTTGTACTGCAGACAGACTAAATGTACTGCAGACAAACTAGTTGTACTGCAGAAAGACTAGTTGTACTGCAGACAGACTAGTTGTACTGCAGACAGACTAGTTGTACTTCAGGTAGACTAGTTGTACTGCAGACAGACTAGTTGTACTGCAGACAGACTAGTTGTGTATTTAGTTATGGAGGGCGACTAGGATGGAAGTATACAAACCTATTGAAGCCAACAATCATCTTGACTACCAGAGGGTTTCCTGTCACAATGTCTGTCATTTTATCCACTTTAGAACTGGGGAGAAAATAACAAATACATGTTTCATAGAACTATCTCATGATGTAGACAATAGAAACATTGAAACAATATGTCATACAGCTGGCTTTTTACTGTAGAATCATTATGTAATTCCCTCAATTTTCCCCAAATCTTTCCCATTCCCAAACTTTATACACAATAATTTACACTGTCACTGATATTAAAAGTATCCCCTCGGACCAAATTGATCCATAGGGTATATGGATATTGGTACACTGATATTGGTACACACTGATATTGGTACACACTGATATTGGTATATGTATCAAGGTTCTAATTGTTCATTATAGTCCAGATAGAAAATCTTACTGAAACATGAACCATTTCTATAAACCTTATGTTGTCCTTAATATGTTCATTGATTAGTGTAAGTTGTTTTTTTATCATAAATATTTGTCAATATGCATAGTCCAAATATTATCTACAAGCTTTCCCAAACTTCAGTCGTTTTCCCCAAACTTTAAACAAAACAAAAGTTTTTGCAAACTTTCTGAACATTATGAAATCTGTCAGACAGTGAGATTGTAACAAACTGAACAAACAAATCAATGTATTTTTCAGTGGGGAATAGTCCCAGGTATTTGTGTACAACTCTAACAGTAAAATGTGATTTCTGCTCATTGAATGAAACAAAAACATTTCATTTAGTTTAATGATGTCCAAGATCAGTTTAAAAAACTCAGTAGAATCAACACACAAGAATTATTGTTACTCTGTCATACAATAATATATAGACAAGTGCCACAATGATGTATCAGTATTAGTATCTGTTTAAAATAGTTGGGAGTGGTTTTAATTATAAATGTATAAGCTCAAAATATAATTATTTTAGTAAGCTAAGTTTAAAGATCATAGTTCAAGGTTAAACTTCAATGAACATTTTTTATACATTCAAAAGTTTCAAGCTTTCATTTTTTTTTTTTCCTACTTTTAATTTTGTTCTAAGATCAAATTCTAAATTCTAATTTTTACAAGTTTCTTGAAATATATCTCACTAGAAAGTATTCTTCACCCAACAAATAGTTCTTTTAATTGAACTACAAAATTGTTTTTTATTAGATCCATTTAGTTATTAATAATTGTTGTCTGCATCATTAGCCAACCACATCACTAGCCAACAAAATTGCCCTACAGTTCAAAGATGCCAAGAGTGTAGACTTAAAACTATATTAACATTCTCCTTCAATTAAATCTAAAGTACACAAGGGAGAAAAAGAAAATGGAATTGAATATTTACCATTTAGGTCTAGATAGATAGATATTATTATGTTCAATATAGACAGAAATATTATTATTATGTTCAATATAGACAGAAATATTATTATTATGTTCGTACATATGTTCATATTATTATTATGTTCATACATTGTTTGAATTTCACTTGAAGTCTTTCTTTATACAACTCTCATTTAATTTTTAAAACTTTCAATTATTTATTTCTCAATAAAACATAAAATGGTCTTATGACAAAACACACCCACAATAAATGTGTATATATACAAAACAAATTATAAGAATAAATTTTTTGTATTGAAATTTGAGACTATTTGGCAATTCAAAGTGAACTAAGACTATAATAATTTTCAGTTGAAGGATTTACAATTTTTTTTTTTAAACAACACCGTAATTTAACATATAATATACCTTGAGATTGATATTGTTTTTATAGTATATTGTTTATAGCTAAATTGGATCAAGTAGTCGAGTGTTTTAAATGTTATTTATAGTATATTGTTTATAGCTAAATTGGATCAAGTAGTCGAGTGTTTTAAATGTTATTTATAGTATATTGTTTATAGCTAAATTGGATCAAGTAGTCGAGTGTTTTAAATGTTATTTATAGTATATTGTTTATAGCTAAATTGGATCAAGTAGTCGAGTGTTTTAAATGTTATTTATAGTATATTGTTTATAGCTAAATTGGATCAAGTAGTCGAGTGTTTTAAATGTTATTTATACTATATTGTTTATAGCTAAATTGGATCAAGTAGTCGAGTGTTTTAAATGTTATTTATAGTATATTGTTTATAGCTAAATTGGATCAAGTAGTCGAGTGTTTAAATGTTATTTATACTATATTGTTTATAGCTAAATTGGATCAAGTAGTCGAGTGTTTAAATGTTATTTATAGTATATTGTTTATAGCTAAATTGGATCAAGTAGTCGAGTGTTTAAATGTTATTTATAGTATATTGTTTATAGCTAAATTGGATCAAGTAGTCGAGTGTTTAAATGTTATTTATACTATATTGTTTATAGCTAAATTGGATCAAGTAGTCGAGTGTTTAAATGTTATTTATACTATATTGTTTATAGCTAAATTGGATCAAGTAGTCGAGTGTTTAAATGTTATTTATAGTATATTGTTTATAGCTAAATTGGATCAAGTAGTCGAGTGTTTAAATGTTATTTATACTATATTGTTTATAGCTAAATTGGATCAAGTAGTCGAGTGTTTAAATGTTATTTATAGTATATTGTTTATAGCTAAATTGGATCAAGTAGTCGAGTGTTTAAATGTTATTTATACTATATTGTTTATAGCTAAATTGGATCAAGTAGTCGAGTGTTTAAATGTTATTTATACTATATTGTTTATAGCTAAATTGGATCAAGTAGTCGAGTGTTTAAATGTTATTTATAGTATATTGTTTATAGCTAAATTGGATCAAGTAGTCGAGTGTTTAAATGTTATTTATACTATATTGTTTATAGCTAAATTGGATCAAGTAGTCGAGTGTTTAAATGTTATTTATAGTATATTGTTTATAGCTAAATTGGATCAAGTAGTCGAGTGTTTTAAATGTTATTTATAGTATATTGTTTATAGCTAAATTGGATCAAGTAGTCGAGTGTTTAAATGTTATTTATAGTATATTGTTTATAGCTAAATTGGATCAAGTAGTCGAGTGTTTAAATGTTATTTATACTATATTGTTTATAGCTAAATTGGATCAAGTAGTCGAGTGTTTAAATGTTATTTATACTATATTGTTTATAGCTAAATTGGATCAAGTAGTCGAGTGTTTAAATGTTATTTATACTATATTGTTTATAGCTAAATTGGATCAAGTAGTCGAGTGTTTAAATGTTATTTATACTATATTGTTTATAGCTAAATTGGATCAAGTAGTCGAGTGTTTAAATGTTATTTATAGTATATTGTTTATAGCTAAATTGGATCAAGTAGTCGAGTGTTTTAAATGTTATTTATAGTATATTGTTTATAGCTAAATTGGATCAAGTAGTCGAGTGTTTAAATGTTATTTATAGTATATTGTTTATAGCTAAATTGGATCAAGTAGTCGAGTGTTTAAATGTTATTTATACTATATTGTTTATAGCTAAATTGGATCAAGTAGTCGAGTGTTTAAATGTTATTTATACTATATTGTTTATAGCTAAATTGGATCAAGTAGTCGAGTGTTTAAATGTTATTTATACTATATTGTTTATAGCTAAATTGGATCAAGTAGTCGAGTGTTTAAATGTTATTTATACTATATTGTTTATAGCTAAATTGGATCAAGTAGTCGAGTGTTTAAATGTTATTTATAGTATATTGTTTATAGCTAAATTGGATCAAGTAGTCGAGTGTTTAAATGTTATTTATACTATATTGTTTATAGCTAAATTGGATCAAGTAGTCGAGTGTTTAAATGTTATTTATACTATATTGTTTATAGCTAAATTGGATCAAGTAGTCGAGTGTTTAAATGTTATTTATACTATATTGTTTATAGCTAAATTGGATCAAGTAGTCGAGTGTTTAAATGTTATTTATACTATATTGTTTATAGCTAAATTGGATCAAGTAGTCGAGTGTTTAAATGTTATTTATACTATATTGTTTATAGCTAAATTGGATCAAGTAGTCGAGTGTTTAAATGTTATTTATACTATATTGTTTATAGCTAAATTGGATCAAGTAGTCGAGTGTTTAAATGTTATTTATACTATATTGTTTATAGCTAAATTGGATCAAGTAGTCGAGTGTTTAAATGTTATTTATACTATATTGTTTATAGCTAAATTGGATCAAGTAGTCGAGTGTTTAAATGTTATTTATACTATATTGTTTATAGCTAAATTGGATCAAGTAGTCGAGTGTTTAAATGTTATTTATACTATATTGTTTATAGCTAAATTGGATCAAGCTGGTGTTCAATAGAAAGTCAATGTGTTTAACTTCCATTCTGAGAAAGTTTTAAAAAAAACTACTTCAAAATATTTTTGGTTCAGCTTATCAAATAAAGAAGAAGTTGTTATGGAGTACATTGTAATAATCATAATGTAACTGTCCTTGAGACCCCCTTCCCCCTAACTTAGCATAAACTATTAATCAATGCAAATGAATCTACTTCATTCAACATGCTCAACACTCTTGTCTAACTTCATCTATACCATCTACCAATTACATAGGCACTACCCAGTACATGTCCACAGAAACACACATTTCTACTATCTATATATATATTGTCCATTTAAACACACATTTCTACTATCTATATATATATTGTCCATTTAAACACACATTTCTACTATCTATATCGATGGTGTCAGGCGCAAACCGGCCAAGTCCAAAAAAGCAAATTTTTCAGGAGAAGCAAAAAACTGCATAGGTCGAATAAAAATGATTTATTTTCAAAGAAATTTGGTATACATATTTGAAAGCTATATAGTGTTTTGATGAGTTTAAAATTTTACAATAAAATATTGTTTAAACAGTGTTTTTGGATTTGGCCGTTTTGGCAATGAAGAAAATGAAATGAGTTGGCCGTTTTGAGCCTAACTCTTGAGTTGGCCGGTTTGCTCTGAGAGAGTGGATATCTATTTAAAGACTTGGCCGGTTTGTGCCAATAAATATTAGAGTGGTTGATATATTATATTGCATTAAAGCTAAGCTATTAATATTAATTTTCGCTAATATAATATAAACAACAATTAATTAACCAGTTTAACAAAATTTATTCATAATGAGAAAAAACGATACATGTTTTAGATTTTATAAAAGTTTGACTTTTATTTTAAAACTTTCAACTTACGAACACAAATTGTATTAACATTTATAAAAGACCAATTTTATTTAGTAGGAGACAAGAACAGTTCGCTTGTATTTAGATGAAAAAATTTGGTATAAAATCATAGAAACATAATTAAGAACAATAACGAATGTATTACTTTTTGTTTTAGTACAGTCTAAAAGCATAAAACATGAAACAAAAATTCAAAACAATTGTTAATGTACTAAAGAATTTTAGCAATGGGGAAGAGAATCATAGAAGTTGTGTACATCTGAAGGAAGAACAGCTTTCATTGACTGCAAATGCTCATATTTTATGCTTTTTATTTTTCTCCTGCTTTGGTAGAGTGTATGGGGATCGGATGTTGGAAGCTTGTCTCTTCGACCCAATGATAATGTTTGCCAGTCTTCTGGGTAACTCAATTTGAAGAATAGTGACCCATCTGATTCGTACTTCAAAGCACAAACATCTGTGACCTTGGCGTCTTTAGAAGGTTTAAGTGATTTTAAACCATTTTCAATTTTTTCAAAATTTTTGAAAAAATCAAAGGTCAAGTACTTTACTTGATAAGGTCTAGGGTTCATACGGGAGGCTTTAATAAGATGCACATAATCAAGTGGTAAATAAATGTCCTTGTTTTTTAGGCGTCTTTCAATTGTTGCATGAACACTATCGACCTCCATCTGAGTATGTCCACGCTCCAAGATTTTTTGCTCCACGCTTTTTGTATGTTTCACACAAAAATATCTTAAAGCTGTAGCAAGTACACGGTTTCTGTTCTGATATGTGCATCCATCAGAATAGATGATCACCTTGTCGAAAGAGTTCACATTTTCTTCTATATATGCTACAAGACATGATGCAAATTCATTAGCACTGAGTCCCCCTTCTGCTTCATTCCAAACGAAGCATACAACATCTTTTGAAACCATGTCATAGATTGTATGAGAGTCTTCTATTGTTGTACTTTCCCTTCTCTCATCACTAGCAACACTTATTGGCTGGACTTCAGCAACATCAGTAATAAAAGTAGGCTCATTTTGTACTATTTCAATTTGATCTTCAATATTTTTGTAGTAACTTTCAGTAGAATCAGTTTCGCTCAAATAATTCCTATCATGAACAACTTCTGTAAGTTCTGTATAGTCTTTATCTTTGAAAAAACCATCAGTGTTTCCCTGAATAATATGGGTGTTATCTGTGACAGTATCTGTGCAATGATGCATAATATAATTAGCCACTTTCATTGATGATGATATTATGGAAGGAAAATCATTAAAAGACGACATGTCAGCATCTGATATAGATAAATCAACCTCATCTGATAGGTTGACGAGTTGTGAGGTTGAGATGTCTAGTACAGAAGGTTCTTTCTCTAATGACTGTGAACAGTAACTAGGTTTTAGTTTTTTCTCCTCAATGTCTTGTCTCTGCATCTCTAAACTAAGATCAAAAATTCGTTTACCTCTGCTGTATGGATCCATGCTTACCTGTAAATTACAACAACAAAACTACACTATAATATTATGTGTATGCTGATGTACCTTTTATAAACGAACACTTTAAGCTACTAGTTTTTATAACTATTAATTTGTACTAAACATCAAAAGTAAAACTAACATTAATAATTTAAACATTAACAAATATTTTCAAAGCACGGATAGCTATATACTATATGTTATTAATTATGTTATTAAATAACATAAATATAGTAAAAACTAATGGCCTTACCGTGATAACTTGCTCTGTAAATCTTTAATTCAAATTATTTATGTGCAGAACAAAGAAACTGCTTAGGGTCGCAATGAAAATGACGCCTAAGTGACTACACATACCGGTGGTTAATTAGGTCATGTAAATACATGCTGTCAACCGACTTGGCCGTTTTGCACCGTCAAAAAAAAAATAGAATCGACATAGCCGTTTTTTTCACAAATTATTTGTAGAAAATCTATTGGACAATGCTGCAAGATATTTTTAGACATCATGGGGGATATCCTAAGGAAGGGTCTGATACAAAAAAAAAAAAATTCAAAATTTCCGACTTGGCCGGTTTGCGCCTGACACCATCGATATATATATTGTCTATTTAAACACACATTTCTACTATCTATATATATATTGTCCATTTAAACACACCTGTTTATTTTATACTATGTCAACAAAATACAAATCTCTACAAAGAAGGTTACCAGTATAGAAAACAAAAGGGAATACAATTTCTTATTAAAGAAACAATCAATAATACAAACAATCCATAATACAAACAATCCATAATACAAACAATCAATAATACAAACAATCAATAATACAAACAATCAATAATACAAACAATCAATAATACAAACAATCAATAATACAAACAATCGATAATACAAACAATCGATAATACAAGCAATCAATAATACAAACAATCAATAATACAAACAATCAATAATACAAACAATCAATAATACAGATATTCAAAATCAATATACACAAACTGTTGAAAGAGAAGATAAATAAAATATTTAGATATAAATTATAAAGATAGTTTATGTAATTGTTTAAAATATATGGAAAGTGTATTTGGCCTGACCGTCACCATGGTTACACAAGTGTACACTATGTCATGCTGTACTTACATTCTTCTGATGTTATTGAATCACAAATAGAAAAATACATTCACAGCATTAGTCAATGGGAGTCACTTTAAACTCTTTTCTTTTTCATTTATAAACATTTTACTTGGGGCTTTGATGTATTACCTTCTTTTTGAAAACCATCACTAAACATTACTGATAAATTGTATAAAGTAATACAGTTATTCATTCTTTAAACTTCTTTGTAATAGAACAAATGTACTGTTTCAATCAAATAAAATCTAGCTACAAGGGAAATAAGCAAAGCGGGAGACAAACAACATAGCAAGCAAAAAGCATTATTGAATTAATCTGTTTTTTGTGTAGTCTACACTCTGTATAACTAATCTATATTAACTAATGAGAGAAAAAAATTCACACATACTGGAATAGTAAATCTATTAAGTGTAAACTGAATCTTACATTCAAGGTCAAAGTAAAGAATTTAAACTAGACTCTTGAAGACTAATTGAAGGTTTATTCCTATGAACAATATTCAAAAGCATGTAGGGATGGCCTAAAGAAAATCACGGGCTATGTATCCAAGTGTAACACACTGTGTGTGAATGAAGATATTAATACTTTTATCAACCAGCTAAATAATTTTTACTTCGTTTTGACTGTCACGATTTTAGATCTATTCACCAAGACATAATGTCATCTTTTAACAATTTAAATTTAACTCTAGATGACTGTCAAGAAGGTTTCATTGTAGATGTTGTGACGTCACTGTTTAAACAAGTAAACATAGCCAAAGAGTCAGGACCAGACAGAATAAGTGGGCGACAAGTAAAGCTTTGTGCAGAACAGCTGTCCTTTATTTTTTGCTACATTTTTAATCAATCTTGGGAAAATCACACTATTCCTATTATCTGGAAAACCTCAGAGATTGGGCCCGTACCAAAGAAAGGAAAAGTCCTTTGCAACAATGACCTACGTCCTGTCACTTTAACATCTATTATCATGAAATGTTGTGAGAAAATTATTCTCAGACGTATACTAAAAGAGGTGCACACAAGCCTTGATCCCCACCATTTTGCCTACAAAAAAGGCAGAAGCACTGAGGATGCTATATTATTAATGTTAGATAGACTGCACCACCATCTGGATACGCCGAAGAATTGCGCTCGAATACTCTTCGTTGACTTTTCATCTGCCTTCAATACCATCCAACCACACCTTATGATACAGAAACTATCTGCTTTAAATGTCAGTCAACGCATCCAAGCCTGGATCATGCAATTTTTTATAAACCGCCCTTCATTTGTGAGAGTAGAGGGAGTACCTCACAAATAAGAGAAATAAGCACTGGAGCGTCTCAAGGGTGTGTCTTCTCTCCCATTCTATACACAATTTACACCAATGACATTCAAAGTTCGGCAATCGATACAGTATCTGTAATCAAATACGCCGATGATACAGCCATTGTCGGCCTTGTTTCCAGTGACGACAGTCTCTATCACAGGACGACCTCAGATTTCTACAATTGGTGTGGAGAGAACTACCTGATATTGAATGAACATCACAAAAACGAAAGAAATGATTGTAGACTTCCGGAAGGAGAAACACAAGCTGGCTGATTTGCACATAAACAACCAAATAATAGATCAAGTCTCGCAATATAAATATCTTGGCGTCACAATTACTGACAAACTGACTTGGTCTGACCACTGCCAAAGTCTCTGTAAGAAAATGCACCAACGACTTTTCTGTCTTAGTAAACTAAAAACATTTCAAATAGAGAAAACCATTATGAATCTCTTTTACTCAGCGACAGTTTGAAGCATCATAACCTTTGCAATTACCTGCTGGTATGGTAATTCCACCACATTGAACAAACACCGGATAGACTGCCTAATAAACAAAGCCTCTCGTACTACACAGACAGAATTACCATCTCTTGCGGATATTTTCAGTTCAAGGTGCCTGTCTATGATTGATAAAATCCTCCAAGATCGTGCACACCCGCTTCATGATAGTTACATAATATTTAGTCGAAGTGGTCAGCTTCTTTCAATAAGAGCAATAACAGAAAGATTTAGGAACTCTTTTGTTCCACTATCAGTGAGACTCTTTCAAAAGAATCATCTTTCAGCCAGGAAATACAATGGCTCAATAGCTGACTCCTAAATGATAGGCCTACTTTTTTTTTGTATGATAAATGGTATGATAGTTTGCGCGAATGTCTATTGTGTTTGAGTACATGCTGAAAGACGGAACTTATGTAATAAAATCAAATTGCCATTTATTTGGATCAATAAAGCAATCTATTCTTATCTTCATTCAAATTAAGCAAATTAAGGCTTTGGATGTCACCAGCATTGGGAACTAGGGAGAAATCATTAACACCCAACTATGTGTCCAAATATATAAATAGTTCAATAAGAGTGAATAGTCTAGCAAGTGCTGTAGAAACACAGAGAGAGAGAGAGAGAGAGATAGAGAGAGAGGAGTTTTACTGCAGATACCATCCCAGTTTATTGAAGCTTTTAAAGTAAGTCACCTAGGGTGAATATATTTCATAGTTGTCAATGGAAATAAATTATTTCTTCTTTTCCTTTCATCAAGACAAAACAAGCCAAAACAAGACATTGTGTTCAAATGATCAAATATTTTTATAAGTCACTCACTTGATTTCTTCCTCCAAGGCTTTCTGAAAGAGTTTAGTCAGGAGGTACTCCTCTCTCTGATTGGCTCCGTAGTTGAAGAGGGAGTAGATGACAGCTTCCATGAACTTGGTGGTGCGGATGTGCGGCATCTCAAAGATCAGTTTGGCCAGGTAATTGGGTGAAGTTTGCAGCAGGTAAAACAGGTGTTGGTAGGTCTCTAAGCGTTCATGATTTTCTTTACTCAAGGCTTTTAGTCCACCACCACGAGAACTCTCTTCACCACGTTTGGCCAGTTTTTTATTGTGTGTAACTACATCCTGATTGGATAATAAGACAAACGTAAGAATAACTACATCCTGATTGGATAATTAGACAAATTTGTAACTACATCCTGATTGGATAATTAGACAAATTTGTAACTACATCCTGATTGGATAATTAGACAAATTTTTAACTACATCCTGATTGGATAATTAGACGAATTTGTAACTACATCATGGTTGGATAATTAGACAAATTTGTAGCTACATCATGATTGGATAATTAGACAAATTTGTAGCTACATCATGATTGGATAATTAGACAAATTTGTAGCTACATCATGATTGGATAATTAGACAAATTTGTAACTACATCCTGATTGGATTATTTGAAAATAATTATGTCTTGATACGATATTATATAGGATAATGAGACTAATTTCTCTTCAGCGTGAAAACAATATTCTCTCAATGAAACTGTGTTAATTGACACGGAGAACTAATTCAATGCTGTGCTAAGAATTTCAAAGTTCTTTAAATTTCAAAGTTCTTTAACATCTCTTACCTGCAATGTAATTCTGTTTTTGATCAAGAGTCCAATTTTTATGTCCATTTGGTCTAAATCTTGTTCTAGTTGTTGGTTAGACCTGATCTCTGCAACAACTTGCTGACGAAGTTTTTGAAGTTCTGAAAATATTTTTTTATTTTTTTTAAATTTAAATTTAAGTTTATTATACAAGAAATCCATTAGGTGGTGCAGCGATTAAAAAGTCTAGATATAAGCAACTTACCTAACTCCTCAGTATAGTCATTGTCACTGGCATCTAACAGATGAACAAACTTTCTGACCACAGCTAGAGATGGATTTTTATCTGTTGCTGGAAACAGAAACAACAACTTGTTGAAAAACTTGGCTGTTACAAACTTATGGGAATTGGGATGAGCAGATTTTATTGAATCACCAAATCTCAAGGTGAAAACATTTATTACAGAGATTTGTTTTCTACTATGTAGTTAATAATAATGTAGTGGCTGTACAGCAGTGCGTTGGGCTGGCGTACTGAAGGTCCTGGGTTCAAATCCTGGTGCGGGTTAGAATTTTTTTCCCAGGTCTGTAGGCGGTCCCCGAGTCTACCCGGCTCTGATGGTTACCTGACCTTAGTTGGGGAAAAGTAAAGGCGGCTGCATAGTGCTGGCCACGCAATCACATGGTATACCCTGGCCACAGAAAATGGTGAACGCTGCTTCACCGGCCCTATGGATCAATTTGGTCCTATGGGATTCTTTACTATTTTTTTTTTATGTAGTTAATAAAATATTTCAAAAAAGTTTTCTGAAACACTGAGCAATGAACATATATTGGTCTAAAAAGAAAAGTATCATTTCATTATCACTACAATGACTGTCTTTCATTAACTCGACGCTTCCGTGCCAATCAACGATATATAGTGGATTTGGTTTTCATAGCTAATTTTGTTGCTATTGCCTATTAATTTGACTTTTTATTTTATCAAACAAATTACAACTGTTTCTGCTTCCTTTCTGCTTGGTTTACTTTTGGTTTTTAAATAATAATGACAATTTTTAATCGATTTCTGTTTAAACTTTTGTACACAAAGCATAGCCACGCCTACTCAAAATGTTTCTAGGCCTTGGAACTTGTCAAAATTGATATTATAATAACTTTTATTGCTAATTATTAATTTCTATTCATCAGATAATAACTTTAAATCATTTAAATCTGGTTTTGAGGACTGTCGGTTTATTTACTAATTAAAGATTCCGACATTGGTGGTTAGGCCTAGATCTATGTAAGCTACATAGAAATGTACCGATCAGTGTTTGCCAGCCGATACTAACATAACAAAAATGCATATAACTCAGTAACTATATGGGATATTTTCAAAATTCAAAATGCATTCTGATCTGGAATAGATATACTTTTAGTTGTTTCAAGCCTTATAGGATATCTGAACTGCATACCATATACAAATCTGTCAAGATTGATTTTTTTTTTGCTCCTTTGTTTTTAAACAAAAAATTAATTTGATCTCTAAAAATAACTAATAAAGATGTAAATATTATTCTACATTGTTTTAACTTCTTCTTATCATTATTCCCTCTTTAATTTCCTTTAATTTGATATGAAATGCAGGTATCTTGCTAAACAAATACCTTTAGAAATTTATGAATAAATAAGGGCACCCTAAAAAAATTATAGCGGCTTAAAAATGGTCTGGCACAAACACAGTAAACCCCCCGGCACAGAATGAGTTAAGATGACTAGATTTTTATTTCTTAAACCAACCCCTGAAGTTGATGATGAATCTGTTTGTTGACTTAGAGATATAACTTACTTAAAGCTTTATAATCTTGTCGTGCCAAGTTGGATCTAAAGAAAGCTTGAATTTTAATAATGGCATCTTCCTGTGGGAACAAATGAAAAGTAACAATAGTATGAAATCTTCCTGTGGGACAAAATGAAGAGTAACAATAGTGTGAAATCTTCATGTGAGAACAAATGAAAAGTAACAAAAGTGCAAAATCTCTTATAGAGTTATAGGATATATGAACAATAGTTAAAATACTTTTACATAATCATGTTGGACTTACATGTTGTTTGAAATACTCAAGTCTTTTCCTGTAAGCAGTCCTAGCCCTCCACATTCTCACATAAGACTGAAGCTGAAAGTATTATATACAATTGATTCATTAGTTGTTGTTGTTTTTTGTGTTATCTACAAGATGATCATGAGAGATAAATCTTTCATCAATACTTACAAGTATAACAGAGTCAGTATTATCTTTTAAGTAATTCACACGGTCTTGGTACTTGTGACGTTGTTTGGCTCCGCGCCAACATGCCTGAAACATTATTGGATGAGTCAGATGGGGCTCATATATATAAATATATATATATATATCATGTACAAATTAATTGACAGCAGTACAATGAAATATTTTTTATTTCTTCACTAATCGATTTACACCGAGACATACCAGGCCACGTACAGACAGACCAGGCCACGTACAGACATACCAGACCACATACAGACATACCAGACCACGTACAGACATACCAGGCCACGTACAGACATACCAGGCCACGTACAGAAAGACCAGGCCACGTACAGAAAGACCAGTCCACGTACAGAAAGACCAGTCCACGTACAGACATACCAGGCCATGTACAGACAGACCAGGCCACGTACAGACAGACCAGGCCACGTACAGACATACCAGGCCACGTACAGACATACCAGGCCACGTACAGAAAGACCAGTCCACGTACAGACATACCAGGCCACGTACAGACATACCAGTCCACGTACAGACATACCAGGCCACGTACAGACAGACCAGGCCACGTACAGACAGACCAGGCCACGTACAGACAGACCAGGCCACGTACAGACAGACCAGGCCACGTACAGACAGACCAGGCCACGTACAGACAGACCAGGCTACGTACAGACAGACCAGGCCACGTACAGACATACCAAGCTACGTACAGACATACCAGTCCACGTACAGACATACCAGGCTACATACAGACATACCAGGCTACATACAGACAGACCAGGCCACATACAGACATACCTAGCCACATTCAGACTTACCAAGCCACATACAGACATTCCAGTCCACGTACAGACATACCAGGCTACGTACAGACAGACCAGGCTACGTACAGACATACCAGGCTACATACAGCAGGGGTGTAAATGGCAGTCGAAAAAAAAATCTGAAAACGCAGGGTTCCAGGGGCCGTGAAGGCCCCTGGCAGGGTCAGTGTTTTAACACTTGAAAATTAATATCTTTTTATTAAAGAATTTTCACTCAACTATAACATCAGTAGATAATATTCCATGGGAAATGCAACCCAGTAAAATAACAGAATGAAAGAAGATTAACAGTGATAGTAAATAAAAAACAACTTACCTTCAACTGTTTACTGAATTACATAATGTCAATGTGTATATATATTGTCCTCCACATTTTCATGATTTCATCAAATATGGAACCAATGTATGACAGTGATTGGTAAACATTATAAATACAGTATAGGCCTACAGATCTTCATTTTACATGAAAATATGTTCTAAAGCCACAAGCGGCCAAGCCCAAGTCAAGCAGTCAAGCTAGTGACGCTAGTCTCTCTTTTTCTTATTGATTTTTTAGAAAATACAGTATAATAATTCTAACATAAGACACACACAAAATCTTCATTTTCATCCTTTAATACCAACCACTACCATTTGAATTTGTTTCTAGATGTAAGATCAATGCTGTCAATATCAGAATTACGCTCAACAAACACAATTCCCCTCCTAGCATTGGCAGCCATTTTATCAACTTTTCTCAAGTAAATTTGTTTGATTAGATTATTAGAGTTATTTCCCTTAATCTTATTTTCACACTTTTTTAAGGCTATTTACCTAATTTTCCCTCTGACAAATCTGAACTCTCTGAAATAATCTGAATGGCAAGCTCCATACACAATCAGATTTTCAGATTTTTTTCCTCTGACAATGAGTTGTGGGAATAGCAAACTATGTTTCAGAGTGTAAATAAGACATTTTAATTGTGTAAGCAATGTAGTGTGATTGTTAGTACTTTATATGCTTCGACTTTTTGCTTATCTATATAATTTTTTTTTCAGACTTTAAAAAAAAAAAAAAAAAAGATGTAAAAGTACTAGAGATGTAAAACACACACAAAAAATCACATCAACACAAAAAATCTGATTTCAGAGAAAATCTGAAAGATTTACACCCCTGATACAGACAGAC
Organism: Anisus vortex; assembly: GCA_949126835.1. NCBI lineage: Eukaryota > Metazoa > Mollusca > Gastropoda > Planorbidae > Anisus > Anisus vortex. Next base: position 1,201,195 of record OX421492.1, read on the forward strand.
CAGGCCACATACAGACATACCAGGCTACATACAGACAGACCAGGCCCCATACAGACATACCAGGCCGCGTACAGACAGACCAGGCCATGTACAGACATACCAGGCTACATACAGACAGACCAGGCCACATACAGACATACCAGGCTACATACAGACAGACCAGGCCCCATACAGACATACCAGGCCGCGTACAGACAGACCAGGCCATGTACAGACATACCAGGCCACATACAGACAGACCAGGCCCCATACAGACATACCAGGCTACATACAGACATACCAGGCTACATACAGACAGATCAGGCCCCATACAGACATACCAGGCCGCGTACAGACAGACCAGGCCACATACAGACATACCAGGCTACATACAGACAGACCAGGCCACATACAGACAGACCAGGCCACATACAGACATACCAGGCTACATACAGACAGACCAGGCCCCATACAGACATACCAGGCCGCGTACAGACAGACCAGGCCATGTACAGACAGACCAGGCCATGTACAGACACACCAGGCAGACCTGCCAAGTTGAAAACTTCAAAATTCGTATTTTGACCCCCAAATTAGTATTCCTTAGACACCCAAATTAGTAGTAATATTTGTAAGCATTTTTACACATTTTACACGGTGTATTTATGTCACTCAAAGAATCCTAAGAAGCTTCATAAAGTATACACTATTTAATATAACATAGAATAGGCTCATAGGGGCCTACTATTTTAATTCAATTGTAAATTAAATGAGTTACTAGAACTTTAGAGTTAGACTCAATTTCAATTAATTTTTTATTAGAGACTATGCCAGCCAAGAAATTGAAAGAAACCCTTAGCCGGGCTTGGGCACTTGGCTTATCAGCCTAGCCTTGGCCTTAGTCATTGTATAGTCTATTCCATTAGTCATTAGTAGGCATTAGCATGATTAGCGCATTAGGCTTCATGGCTTTAATAGTCCTACTCTCTTGCCTGGCCCTTGGAGCGAAAAATAATGCTATTAAATTAATTCATTTGTTGATAGAAACGATACAGTATCCCAGAATAATCCCAGTTTAAAGCATGTGAATTTTTTTTATATAGATCAGTGAGGGACACAAATATTTATCAAATGCAACTTCCTGACGGAAATTGTAATTTTAACTTTGAGAGCGTCGGCATGTGTCCGATTCGCATTTTTATTTACCAAATTTTTATTTTTCTTAGAAAATCAGAAAAAAATCGTAGTTTTGTGCTTTTTAGCGAAAATCTGAGAAAATTATACGTTTTTTTGGCCCATTTCGTAATTTTGTAGTCGGACCTTGTTTTTCGTATAAACTACCAAAAATTCGTAGTACTTGGCAGGTCTGCACCAGGCCACATACAGACATACCAGGCGATGCACAGACATACCAGTCCATGTACAGACATACCAGTCCACGTACAGACAGACCAGTCCACGTACAGACATACGAGGCCAAGTACAGACAGACCAGGCCACGTACAGACAGACCAGGCCACGTACAGACACACCAGGCCACATACAGACAGACCAGGCCACGTACAGACATACCAGGCCACATACAGACATACCAGGCCACGTACAGACATACAAGGCTACATACAGACAATACTAGTAAATATTACCTGAATCTTAATGATGGCAGGCATTTGTTTCTTCATGAAGTTCACTCTCTCCTTGTAAGCTTTTCTGGCCAGATGTCCTCTTACATTGGCTTGTATTTTAGTGATCAAACCTTCATTGGATTTGAACAACATTTCTCTGTCATGTTTAGCTGTCACTTCAGACACAACACGCTGCAGATGGCACACAAGAAAAACTACATATTATGGCTGATATTTACATGACAATTCAGGGTTTCCTACTCATTTTGGAAAAAGAAAATTCCAGACCTTTTCAAGGTTATTTTTTTTAAAGTACAGACTGGAAACAGATAATGGTTAGTAAAAATAAATCTAGATTGACGAAATCTACATAGGGCTGTAATTTTTAGAGATATAAAAAAAAACTGTTGGAATGAAATGTATCAATAACATCAAATTTCTTAGCTTTTAAATGTGAAAAAACTCTACTATTATAACAGGCTACTTGTGTATGTGTCAGGAAAGTCATATTCAAAGTGAATACACAAACATTTGTTGTATAAAAGTACAACCATAGACTATAATATACATGGACCGCTTGCTTTAGTTTTGTATGCTATTATCTTCTTTTTTTTGCAATTCCCGATTCCAAATGAAGTAATTGTTATACAAGTTCCGTTTTATTAAATCGCATTTTTTTCGACTTTAAATGAATACTTGTAGGCCTATTAATCCTATTATCATTGACTATAGTAAGATGGACCGCCTGCTCTATTTTAAGAGCTTATGATCTTTTTCCGTGCGCACACAACACTGATCTATAAATGTTTCCGCTCTGTACAACTTTTGATTTTAATGTTTCATTGAGAAAAACATAACAATTAAATAAAACGGAACTTGTATATCAATAACTTTATTTCCTGTATAGCAATTACATTATTTAGAATCGGGAATTCCGAACATCAGTGTTTCAAGTCATCATATAGCAGAAATACTAAAGCAAGCGGTCCATGTATATTATAGTCTATGGTACAACCTGTCATGTCTCATATATTTGCGTAGTCAATCATAATTTATTTTACTAACATTTTCAAAACAAGAATATCCAAATAAGAAAGTTATAAAGTCGGCTGCCTTTCCAATATACAGATTAAACGACAAAAAATGTTATGAAAAAGTATACACGAAAGGAGATAACTCAGTTTAAAAAAAAACTCATCACTGTCACTAGGACTACAGAGCGAGCTGGGTTAGAGCATTAGTCTTCATCATAGTCATCTCCCTTGTGGCTTTCTATTGGGGGATGGAAGATATTGGGGAAAAATGTGGTTGTTATTTTTTAATCAGTAAGTACATTATACTTATTTAAATTCATTTACAAAGGTAACATAAGAAAAATCTGCAATATTTTGTCCTTTTTAAAACCATGTATATTGGGGATAGTCTGTTAGCAAGGGAAAATTTGGCCGTACAATATTGAGCTGAATATAGAGTTTATATAGAAATATATATTGAAAGAAACAGTGAAAGATAGAAAAAGAGATAATTTATATATAGGTATTATTCTGTCTATTAAGTACAGACTTAGATTTATTTATATATACATACATTCTTCTGTCTATTAAGTACAGACTTAGATTTATTTATATATACATACATTCTTCTGTCTATTAAGTACAGACTTAGATTTATTTATATATACATACATTCTTCTGTCTATTAAGTACAGACTTAGATTTATTTATATATACATACATTCTTCTGTCTATTAAGTACAGACTTAGATTTATTTATATATACATACATTCTTCTGTCTATTAAGTACAGACTTAGATTTATTTATATATACATACATTCTTCTGTCTATTAAGTACAGACTTAGATTTATTTATATATACATACATTCTTCTGTCTATTAAGTACAGACTTAGATTTATTTATATATACATACATTCTTCTGTCTATTAAGTACAGACTTAGATTTATTTATATATACATACATTCTTCTGTCTATTAAGTACATACTTAGATTTTAATCAACAGTTTAGCATGCAAATATACCTTTTATATTGGCTTATAAATCAAATCAGCAAAAATGTTAACGTAAAATCTCAAATATAAGCGGACCTGTGTATAAGCAACAGGTATACTTCAGAAGGCAAAAAAGCAAGTAAAATTGAAGTTCACGTACATTAGCCTCACTCAAAATCTATTTGGTGTACTTGTATAATTTCTTGATCCATATTTTAATTTTTCACTGTTGCTGTTTGTGAATTTTTATTTAGTTGTCGTAAGAAGATGAAATATCAGCTTTATAATATATATATTATTATTATTACAAGGCAATTTATTCACCATAATAAATTATGGATGAGACCTTCTATTTATCACACAAGTATAATTATAATTTATAATGTTATTACGGCTAGAGCCCCCATTCAATTTATGAAAATAATAGTTATAGTATTGTTATTATTAGTGTGAGTATCCTTGTATTAGTGAAGATCTTATTATATCATTCTGAAGTTTATTTGTAGTTGTCTAGAGTATTCCGTGGTTCTTAGTATCCCCTGGCAATTCACATAACGTGGCTTTAGAGTTTTCAGTTGATTTACTTCATGTATAATTATTGGTGTGGCTCATATTATACAGCAAGAACCTCGATGTTGAGTGGTAGTGTAGATTATTAAAATAGTTGTATAAATATTACACATACACACATGTATATAACTTTGAAATATTGACGTTAACCAAGTTGTGTAGAAAGCAACGATAAATTTGGTTTAATTTACAACATCAATCCAGTAGGAATCCAAATAATATTATATACACAATCAAGAAATACACATATTCCAATTAGTAATGAATATCCTCAATGAACATATAGCATTGTAGTTAATAGTAGAATAATAAATTTTCCATAATACAAATCAAATAGAAATGATACTCAGAGCGGAGTATATTTGATGTTACTAGATCGAATGCAAGCCAAGAACTGACTAAAGTGTCGAATTGCGTAGAAATATATTACGGGTCAATCGTTGGAAAAACCCGACAGCCTAGTGACACGAGAATTTTAATCAAGCCTGCGTGCTGACTGCGTGAACAGATACTTTTTATTAAGAAGAAGCAATAATGCTCTAACAAAATAAGGAGAGACCGGACGACCTTGACATGCTGTATTCGCGTGCACAGTTCATGTTTTTATCGAGGTTAATAAAAAAACAATAATGCTTTAATTAGGTTAGGAAAAACCCGGGGAAAACCGTGAGCTGAGAAATATTTTGTATCGTTTAAACGCAATTCGCTTAAATGGTTTAGTTGGTTTATTAACATTACAATGTAGGGAATTTACGTTTCGTAACAGTCGCCCATACCAAAAGGAAAAGAACATTGCATACTAAACAATAGAAGTGTGCAATTTCTTTTAGAACCGCCTGCACTTAACTTTAGTTCTAAACAATATACAAAAAAAAACTGACTCCACCTGGGTAGTCCGTTAAATAAGACAAGTGAGGGAAATAATTTATTCTATTAAACCCTCATCATATAGGATCTCAAGTTATCCTTAGACCATAACACATGTTCGCGTTATTCTAAAATTATACTCTCTGAGATATCATTCCTTATAAACATCATCATCTTATTTATAAGGTAAAAATCAACATAACTAATGTTATCATATTAAACAATTCAATCATTAATTGATTCAACTTAAATGAAATTAATATTTAAATAAACTTAAGAGTAAGAATTTAATCTTAAGTGTGTAAGCATGTGAAGTGTATGCACATTACTCTATTTTGGTTTTTACATAATCACAACTATAGTTTGATTGTTTCAAAATAAGGATGTACATTTCTGTTCATTCATTATCTTACTAATAAAGAAAATTATGTCCATAAATCAATAATACTTAAAAGTAACTTATTAGGTTTTTTTCCTTTTTTTTTTTTTTACAACAATAATAATATTTGTTTTAGCAAATGGAAATATTCATGGCATAAAATAAGGCATAAGATATTGCATAAAATAATCACAACATATTCATATATTCATGCATTTATATTTTAAATGATCCAATTCTCTTAGTTAGGATTACCAGAATATATACATGTAGTTATCTATCCCCTTATACATTTGTTACATGCGCGATAGGGTGTCCGCGACGATGTGATCTTTTACCAATACGTAAGTTATTCTTAAGTCGTATGGGATTAACCCTATACGGATGTTGTTTGACAGGTTTAACATTATCATCTTTTAAAACTACATCATGGGTAACCAAAGTTGTTTTGTTAGGAACATCACTAAACAAATTTACATGATCATAGATTAAACCCTTGATAGAAGTCTGTTCACCTGAGTCTAGATGTGCCAGTTTATCATTGAGGTTTTTAAGTGCTTCAGTGTTTTGAAGTTTACTTTCTATGATTGTCTTTTTAAATTTAGGCGGGGGTGTTTCAACAGTTTTGATAGCACTCACTGGCCTAATGTCAGTTTGTTCTTCCCTAACAACATAAGGTTTTAGCATGTTTATATGGCACAGTCTCTGTGTTTTCCTTCCATCAGGGGTTTTTACAAGGTATGTTACATCACTGATTTTATCTAAAACCTGATATGGTCCTGTATATTTTGCACTCAGGGGTTGTCCAGACAATTGGGTCAACATGAGGACTTTATCACCAGGATGGAAACATCGGGATCTGGCCTTGACATCATAGTACCCTTTCATTCTTTTCTGAGCCTGCAAAAGATTATCTTTAACATGATTAAAAGCATGATAGATTCTATTGCTAAATTGTTCCACATAAGCTACGAGTCCAGTCTCTTCATCAGAATTTAACAAGGTTTCCTGCAACAGTTTTAGAGGTCCTCGAACTGAATGTCCAAACACTAACTCGAACGGACTGAATCCAAGAGATTCCTGCACAGTTTCTCTAGTCGCGAAAAGAGCGAATGGAATACCGCGATCCCAGTCTTCAGTGTTCTCAAAACAGTATGTGCGGAGCATGGTTTTCAGAGTCTGATGATATCTTTCTAGGGCACCTTGGCTTTGCGGATGGTACGCAGTTGAAGTTGCATGTTGGATGCCTAGTTTCTTTAAGACCTGGTTAAACAGCTTTGATGTAAAGTTAGATCCTTGGTCTGACTGTATAGTCTTTGGAAGACCGTATCTTGAACAAAATGCAATCAATGCGTCAGATATCTTATCTGCGTTAATGGTGCGTAGCGGAATAGCTTCAGGGTATCTCGTGGCAGTGCACATTATAGTGAATAAGTACTGGTGTCCTGTCTTTGTTTTAGGCAAAGGACCTACACAGTCTATTAGCAAGTGGCTAAATGGTTCTGCAAAGGCAGGTATTGGCTTTAGAGGTGCTACCGGTATAGTCTGGTTAGGTTTACCAACTATCTGGCATGTATTGCATGACTTGCAGTATTTTGTGACGTCACGATGTAGTCCAGGCCAATAGAAGTACGGAAGAATTCGGCGGTAAGTCTTGTTCACTCCTAGATGACCAGCATATGGCGTGTCATGAGCCATGTGTAAGATGTCATTGCGATATATGGCTGGTACCACAATCTGACTTCCTTCTCTGCAATTGTCATTATCACATTTCACATCTCTCCATTTTTGCATTAATATTCCCTCCTTCAGAAAAAATCCATTTCCTTTAGTTTCTGCCTCCTGTTCAGTTATCACCTTTTTCTTCAGGTGTTTAATTCCTGAATCTCTATTCTGTTCTAATAGGAGTAATTGTCGAGGTGACAAATTACTTTCAGTAGTCTTGACTGAGGGACCACTCAAGATGTCAGCCAGGAAAGTTGCCTGTAGGTCAATTTCTGGTTCTATTTTTGACTTTGACATGGTTTCGACAGACTTTTGTTGTTGGGCCATACCTCTCGTGACGATGCATATAGGTTTGATAAAGCTCTCACTTTTATTGAGGTATTGTTTTTTCTTGGATATGGAATGCACCACATCTCCAGCAATATCATTTCCCAGTATTAAAGAAACGCCTTTAAACGGAAGTGATTTGTATACACCCACAACTACATTTCCAGTGAAGTACGCACTCTTCAGCTGTATTTGATGCAAAGGAACTTGTACATTTTTCCTTGATACACCTTGAATAGTGAGATCCTGTCCTGTATATGTCGATTGTGACGTAGGAACAGTATTCTCTAAAAGTAGTGAAACCTCAGCCCCTGTATCACGGAGTATTCTGATGTTCTTTTCACTAGTGACACCATTTATTATGGATGACACGGTACCTTCTTCAATGAATGGTAAACAATTGCTTGGTATCTCAGTATCGATGAGATCTGTATCCAAGTTATTTTTGTAAGAGGTATGTTTAGTACTCATGGTGATTCTATCTGATATAGACTCCTTGGAGCTCAGATTAGAATTAGAATTATTGAAAACCATTGTCTCTATTTCAGGAACTATTTCTGGTTTCAAGTTTCCTAGATACGTGTGTTTTGTCAGGTTATCTGCATTAGCACTAGGTATCTCTGTTTGAGTTCTAACATCCTTCTTTACATTTACATGAGTTCTTTGTTTTGGCATTGCTACATACGATAAGACAACATTCTTTTTATTCGGGTTCCCATTCAATATCCAGCACTTTTCCTTAGTATGTCCAATTCGTTTACAATGGCTACAGGTTGGCTTGGAATTAGTTGGACCTTCATTGCTCTGCTGATGTCTCTTTGATTGATAGGATTCATTTGGATTTATGGTTTTCTTTTCTACCTTCATATCTCGATTCTGGAATTTAGATTTATCTACTGTTGTAAATTTATTGCTGGAATGGATAATAACATATTCGTCTGCCATCACTGCTGCTGTTTCTACTTGTTCTACACCTTTGTCTGCTAAATGTATTCTTACATCACCTCTGATGTTATTGTTAAAGTCTTCCATTAGCATAAGATTAGCTAATTTATCAAAGTCTTTGTTTACACCTTTGGATCGAATCCATCTTTCAAAATATTTCTTTTTCTGTCTTAGAAAATCAACATGGGATTGTTCCTGTTCTTTCTTAGACTCACGAAACACTTTTCTATATTTTTCAGGTGTCAATGCATAACTTAGCAGTACTCTATTCTTGATCAGTTCATAATCATACAATTCCTCTTCAGTAAGACTTAATACAACATCAAGTGCCTTTCCTTTGTTCAGAGCTGAGCGTAGGAGTATAGCTTTCTTGCCCTCGGGAAATTGATAGTCTCTAGCGTTTCTCTCGAAAATCATGAAGAACTCTTCCACCGAATTATCTTCAAAAACTGGAATATGTTTCTTAAACTTATACAGTTCTGCATCTGCTTCAGAGCTTGCATTCGAATGATTTGACGTACGAGACCTTGCTATCTCAATTCTTTCTTGGCTTGCTATTTTCTCTCTTGCTATTTCTCTTTCCATCTCAATTCTCTGGCTTTCTCTCTCTCTTTCCATCTCAATTCTCTTGTTTTCTCTTTCTCTTTCCATCTCTAATTCCATCTTTCTTAACTCAAGTTTAAATTTCAATTCTTCACTTAAGTCACCAGTTGTATGCTTTACTCTTTGTTTTATAGGAAACAAGCCGGTATGTGCCCGGTCCTCCGAACCGGCTAAAAGTTATGTTTACATACACTCTAACTACTCAAGCAGTTATAATGAGACTGCCCGCATGACGTACGACACGAATTTAAACGTGAGGTAATGTCTAATTTGCCCGCTACAACATAAAATTACCCGTTAAAATCATTACCCATTACCCATTATAACAATTAAAAAATTGCCCGTTATAAATTACGACGCAAATTAAAACGTAAATATATTTTGTTCTATTCATTGATAAAGAACATTCGACAGTACTTTTATTTAAAAAGAAAATGATTGTTTGATATGTTTTTTTACGACAAACATTAAGTCGCAGACCTATGTTGTGTTGTTTTTGTTATTTGCTATTTATTTATTATTGTTGCTTTGGAAGCAAATTTAGAATTAAATTTTCTATTCAACATGTAAAACAATAACAAATGAAACCCATATGAAATAATGTTTATAAAACGTATACGACACGAATTAAAACTTTAAAAAGTTAATTCCGGCAATTTGAACATTGCCCGGCAAATTAAACATTGCCCGAGAATATAAACATTGCCCGGTAATTTAAACATTGTCCGGTAATTTAAACATTGCCCGGTAATTTAAACATTGCCCGGTATTATAAACATTACCCGGTAATTTAAACCTTGCCCGGTAATTTAAACAATGGTTGTTACCAAGGCAATAAGCCTAAAGTTATAATGAGTTTGCCCGCTACACAGTTAATATATACGGCAATTAATAAAAACTTGCCCGTTAAAAAGTTTATCGATGTATACGTCACAAATTTAAATGTGAATGACATTTTGTACGCCCGCTACAACCGAAACGAACTGCAACGTGAAATATTGCCCGCTAGAAACGAATTGAAACGTGAAATATTGCCCTCTAGAAAAGAATTGAAACGTGAAATATTTCCCGCTAGAAAGATTTTAATGCGTATACGCCCGCTTCAAACTAATTGAAAAAGCTAAAAGTTATGTTTACATACACTCTTACTACTCAAGCAGTTATAATGAGATTGCACGCAACAACTACAAAAGTTTATATTTCGTATACGACACGAATTAAAACGTGAATATATTTTGTTCTATTCATTCATAAAATACATTAGCAAACATTGAAGCAAAGTTAATTTTAAATGAATACGCAAAATTTGATGACGTCATAACGAAAAGCCGGCTAGCTATCTCTGCGCAAACTTTGATGACGTCATCCTGAAAAAAATCTCAACGCCATCCTTTTTTAAATTTTTTTAGCGCGATCGATCGAAAAACTATAAAAAGTTGGAACGGCAATTTTAACATGAACCCAAAATATGTCGTTTTATTCGCGTTTTTTGACCAAACTGACCATTGCGGTCATTTAAATTTTTTTAAAACCTTGACAGTGTTCACCGCCGTAACGCAAAGAATATTTGTAGCAAATTTCACGTTTTTATGTCCAGTATTTAAAAAGATTATGCGGTATGTACATACCCAGCCAGCCAGCCAGCCACATACATATTCCTTTTGAGATTTATATATATATATGAAGGTAATTCATCATCTGATTCATCATTAATGTTATCATTAGCAGTAGTTTCTTCAATAATTAGTGTACCTTGTTTTCTTAAACACTCAGTTACCTCTTGAAGTAATTTAGTTTTTGATGGCCTAGTTTCTGTGATAGAAATGCCCAATGATTTAGCCAATTCTTTTAGTTGTATCATCGACATTTTATTAAGCTGTTCTGAGGTTAGATCAAATATCTCTGGATCCAATGTAAGATTATTTGTGGCTTCCATTTTATATATTATTAAAAGTTACTATAAATCTTGTTAATAATACAATAAAGAGTCCAACTTACTTTCTGTCCTTTGAATAATTCACTACACCACACAGTTCAGATTTGTCACAACAAGGTCATAAAAATAATACTTTCTTAGAGTTACTCTGTTTGATAAGGTAATACACAAGATAATTTTCCAGGCTGAATAGTTAAGTTTTCCGATTCTCAATAGCAATGTTCAATTCAATCACAATCTTTAGTATATTGTATATTGTTCATATTTTCCAACACAATCCATCCAAGTTACGAGTATGTATTACGGCAGTTGTAAATAGTTTGTGTAAATAGTATAACGATTCTTGAAGTTGAAGTAAATCCTCTAAACGTTTGTTAGTAAATCCCGGACGAGCCCCCATTTTATTACAAGGCAATTTATTCACCATAATAAATTATGGATGAGACCTTCTATTTATCACACAAGTATAATTATAATTTATAATGTTATTACGGCTAGAGCCCCCATTCAATTTATGAAAATAATAGTTATAGTATTGTTATTATTAGTGTGAGTATCCTTGTATTAGTGAAGATCTTATTATATCATTCTGAAGTTTATTTGTAGTTGTCTAGAGTATTCCGTGGTTCTTAGTATCCCCTGGCAATTCACATAACGTGGCTTTAGAGTTTTCAGTTGATTTACTTCATGTATAATTATTGGTGTGGCTCATATTATACAGCAAGAACCTCGATGTTGAGTGGTAGTGTAGATTATTAAAATAGTTGTATAAATATTACACATACACACATGTATATAACTTTGAAATATTGACGTTAACCAAGTTGTGTAGAAAGCAACGATAAATTTGGTTTAATTTACAACATCAATCCAGTAGGAATCCAAATAATATTATATACACAATCAAGAAATACACATATTCCAATTAGTAATGAATATCCTCAATGAACATATAGCATTGTAGTTAATAGTAGAATAATAAATTTTCCATAATACAAATCAAATAGAAATGATACTCAGAGCGGAGTATATTTGATGTTACTAGATCGAATGCAAGCCAAGAACTGACTAAAGTGTCGAATTGCGTAGAAATATATTACGGGTCAATCGTTGGAAAAACCCGACAGCCTAGTGACACGAGAATTTTAATCAAGCCTGCGTGCTGACTGCGTGAACAGATACTTTTTATTAAGAAGAAGCAATAATGCTCTAACAAAATAAGGAGAGACCGGACGACCTTGACATGCTGTATTCGCGTGCACAGTTCATGTTTTTATTGAGGTTAATAAAAAAACAATAATGCTTTAATTAGGTTAGGAAAAACCCGGGGAAAACCGTGAGCTGAGAAATATTTTGTATCGTTTAAACGCAATTCGCTTAAATGGTTTAGTTGGTTTATTAACATTACAATGTAGGGAATTTACGTTTCGTAACATTATACACCATTTTAAAGACTAAAAGCCCAGGATCCAAATAAGAAAGTGGTAAAGTCAATTGCCTTTCCAATATTTTATAATGAAGAATTTGTGATCGGGAAATTCCAGTAGTCTCTGTGTTACTGATGCTACAAAATAAACTACTGTTCTTGTAGACTAAACAACTTCTAAATAGCAGAAAAATACATAATATTGATAAAATTGCTAACTTTATTACTAATAGTCATAAAATGTACAAATATCAGTGAAAGAGTTGTTTTTTTAAACTATAATTTTTCAATTGTAAGTGGACTTTAGAATGGGGATAGAATGGCAGCATTAACTGGGTCACAACGATTGTGAAACAAACTACAGTATGTTGATTAAGTGTCTGAAATTAGTTATTAAAATAATACACATTGATAAAAATAGTTATATTGCAACATTCAATTACATTTCAGGATTTTTAAAATTTGTTTACTAATCTAGTCTTTACAGTGTCATCAGTGATGTTGCTTACTGTCACTATTTCAGTCACTATTATAGCCTTGGAAAAAAACTATTTTTTTATTTCTGCATATACAAGCCGTACCCGTTTCTCCGACCTAAAAAATTGTTTTAAAAGTGTGACTTGTACTAGAGGTTTTACTGTATTTATGTATTTTTCTGTGTACCAGACTTCTTGACTGGTCCATAACCAATAAATGAAATGCAGCCTTTATTTCTTAGTGTTGACATTATGTATAATTGAAAACTAATGTCAGGTAAGATTACAAATTAAGGTAAATATATAACAACTTGTATGATTTAAAACTAGAAAGTTGTTTTTATATTTCATAATAAACAGACTTATGCGTGTGACCCTATACACGCCAGTATAAACTACTATAAATGGTGTCATGAAAATGTATAAGCCAAAGGGATATAACTCAGTTTAAAAAAACTCATCACTGTCACTAGGACTACAGAGCGAGCTGGGTTAGAGCATTAGTCTTCATCATAGTCGTCTCCCTTGTGGCTTTCTATTAACTCAATAGCTACCATGGCATTTCCCCCCGTATTGCCCGTATGGCCAGCCCGTTTTCATGACCTTATTTTTTTACATAGGCTCAACGCAATCAAAGCTTTTTACTTCCTTTATTTTAAGTTGCATTTTCTGTCTGCCTGCAATCGTGGTGCAAAACTTTGCTTCGATTTTTCGACCACTTCCCGTGGTCCGATCGAGCTGAAATTTGGACAGCAGATTTGTGGCGCCTAACAATACATCCTATCAAAATTTCAGTTAAAACGACTTAATAATACTACACTTATGACAATATTCATTTCTTAAAAGGAAAGTATAAAAAAAATTTTGATTTCGCGTTAAAAATGCCTGTGCAACTTTTTATAGTTTTTCGGCGCAAAGCTAGAAAAAAAAATTATGCGCTACGATTATTTTTAGAACAATTCATACGGAGTAAGGAGATATTTTTGAGATTTGCGACACAGATATTTTTTCTGTACGTTTCATTTGCAGTAGTCAATCAATTATTTAATTACATGATGGTAAACTTAGTTTGCAAATAAAGGGTTTTCTTGTTTTACAGCTTTTATTATGAATGAAGCCCTAAGTGTTACACATCAAAATAAGCAGAAATAAAAGCGTATTTACAATATGCTAATAGAACATTTTTAAATTCTAGAATAAGTGTGAAAGTAAAGGTGAAAGTAAGAATGTTGTTTTAGAAACAAAGACAAACAAGAAATATTCAACTTACAGTCTAATAACTCCAAAAATAATAATCCGAATAAAAAAGAAATTTTGCGATCCTATTTAGAATTCTATTGAAAACACTCGCTTCAAATTTCATTAATTTTTTTTCACAAATAACAAAGATACACACAAAAAACTAAACACAAGTACAGTAAGAATACTAAGGGAAAAAAATGGAAAATTAAACCAGACATTGCCAAAAAATCACTTTTAAACACAAAAAACATGTGTTTTAGTTAATATTTACATTTGAAAAGAACGAATACGGAAGTAGACGATTAAAAACAAGGACGTTAGTTTATTATTTCTAAATCTTGGATTGGATTTGGACAAAATAAATATATAAGGGTTTCTGCCTCGTGGTCTTGCGAGACGGCTGGCTTGAGCCGCAAAATGCGGCTCATGGTAGTTAAAGAGTTAATGGATGACAGATGTTGGGGAAAATGTATTTGTTTTTGTTTAAAATAAGTTAGTACATTATACCTATTTAATTGTATTTACAAATGTAGCATAAAAATCTGAAATATTTTGTCCTTTTTAAAATCAAGTATATTAGGGATAGACTGTTAGCAAGGGAAAATTTAGCCCTACAATATTGAACTGAATATTATAGTTTATATTGAAAGAAACAGAGAAAGAGAGATAGAAAAAGAGATAGTTTACATATATATGAACATTCTTCTGTCTAATATGTACAGAATTAGATTTTAAAACAAAATTCAAATCAAAAACTAAAATCAACACTAGATAAAAATAAATTGTTCACATTAAAATTGTAAAGCAAAATATTGTGTCCAGGTCTTGTCAATGATATTCCATTATTATGTTAATACTCTATGTGTATGGTTAAGATCAAGTCTCAGAATGTCAATAAATCAGTGTATATCATTTGTTCTTGTCTGAAAGTACCTGTATTTCTTCTCTAGTCAACAATGAATAATCCTTGATGATGGTATCTCCCCTTGTCCAAGCATGATGGCCAGTGTTGACGTTATAAAAAAACTTTGATCCATCTCTAACTCTGTTCATCATCCACCCACTTCCAGTATCACCTGGAATAAAACACAAACACATGTCATAACTAGCACTCAGTAAGGTTGATTTTTGTACAGCTTTTAACTCTTCTGATGCAACATAAATGTCATGAAAGAAATGTACATTTTTACCAAAGCGAAAGAAAGAGAACATTGAAAGGGTTAAACCATAAAACTGAACTTCATTGTATAAATTGATCAAGTATAATGAGTCACCTTGCTGTGAAGACTTCTCTACTGCCTCTAACAGAGCCTGATGGTAACCATCAATACATTCTCCAGTCATAGAATGAATGTTGAGATCTGGTGAGGTCAAGGCTGCTAGAAGGTTCTCTCCATCTCTCAGTGACCTGTTCACTGCAGCAACACCCTGGGATACTAAACAGAGAAATCAAGACATTTACTAAATTACTATAACCAGTCAGGAAAATATAGAGAAAGTCATTCATTATATATATATACAAATAGATTTGAAAAGAAGGCTTTTGTTGATTAGGTGAATAAAAAAATAAAAATTGGGATATATTTGAAATGGACTAAAGAGAAATGAAAAGATTAAGTATAGACATAGATAAATATAAGTAGTCATCAGTCAAAATATTGGAACTGGCTTGTAGTAAAGTACATTAATTGGATTTTTGTATCTGGTCTAATCACTAGAAAACTTTATTTTTCTATTTATGATGGAGAAATTAAAATTAACTGAATAAATTGACTGTAAAAAAATAAACCTTTCAATCCTTCTATTGTGTTAGAGTTGGCCTTGTCTACACATGACTGGATCTCATCCAACCATAAAACAGCTGCTTCATCTTTGCTGGCCTATTTGGATACACACAAATATATTTCTTCAGTAAACAAACATCAAGGAATCATTTCACACAGATTCAGTGCATTGAGTGTTTGGTCGACAGTATAACACATTGCAGTGACCATTGCAGTGACCAATTGTTGGGATACACAAAAATATATTCCTTCAGTAAACAAACATCAAGGAATCATTCCACACAGATTCAGTGCATTGATTGTTTGGTCGACAGTATAACACATTGCAGTGACCATTGCAGTGACCAATTGTTGGGATACACACAAATATATTCCTTCAGTAAACAAACATCAAGGAATCATTCCACACAGATTCAGTGCATTGATTGTTTGGTCGACAGTATAACACATTGCAGTGACCAATTGTTGGTATACACACAAATATATTCCTTAAGTAAACAAACATCAATGAATCATTCCACACAGATTCAGTGCATTGAGTGTTTGGTCGACAGTATAACACATTGCAGTGACCATTGCAGTGACCAATTGTTGGGATACACAAAAATATATTCCTTCAGTAAACAAACATCAAGGAATCATTCCACACAGATTCAGTGCATTGATTGTTTGGTCGACAGTATAACACATTGCAGTGACCATTGCAGTGACCAATTGTTGGGATACACACAAATATATTCCTTCAGTAAACAAACATCAAGGAATCATTCCACACAGATTCAGTGCATTGATTGTTTGGTCGACAGTATAACACATTGCAGTGACCATTGCAGTGACCAATTGTTGGGATACACAAAAATATATTCCTTCAGTAAACAAACATCAAGGAATCATTCCACACAGATTCAGTGCATTGATTGTTTGGTCAACAGTATAACACATTGCAGTGACCAATTGTTGGAAATGTCATAAATCAGATCCAATTCACAATTAATATAGAGAGTAAAGTCAAAGCTACAGTTTTCTCTGCAAGTATTTGAAACATAATGTATAAGAACAACATTGTACAACTGGCTGGTCCTCCACACCAGACAATTATTTTATTCAACAAAATGGCGCAGGTTCTAGCCTCGAAGACCTGCAGTAATTTTGATCCTAGGAATTAATAATCTTCTATCTGGAAAGAACATTTGTAAACTTGATGTAAATATAATCTCAAACCAGCATGTACTCTTTCCAGCTGATGTCAAAACTTGGATGGAAATAAAATTGAAAAAAATCAGTAATTTAGTCATTCAGTAAATCTGTAATTTAGTCATTCAGTAAATCAGTAATTTAGTCATTCAGTAAATCAGTAATTTAGTCATTCAGTAAATCAGTAATTTAGTCATTCAGTAAATCAGTAATTTAGTCATTCAGTAAATCAGTAATTTAGTCATTCAGTAAATCAGTAATTAAGTCATTCAGTAAATCAGTAATTTAGTCATTCAGTAAATCAGTAATTTAGTCATTCAGTAAATCAGTAATAGTTTAATCCAAACCTCAGCTTTTTTATCTTTCTGCCGAGCCAAAAGAACTTGATAGTGGAAAGCCTGCTCTTTCTGAATGTCTCGAAGTTTGGCAGCAGGAAACTGGAGAACTTTCACCGTCTCATTCTCATCTCCCTTGTCTATTGCTTCATTGATTAATGAAATAGCAAGTATTCCTGCAAGTTGAAAATAAAACTTTTAAGTCAGTCAATGACTACTAGACTCTATGATACTTCTAGACACTATGATACTTCTAGACACTATGATACTACTAGACACTATGATACTTCTAGACACTATGATACTACTAGACACTATGATACTACTAGACACTATGATACTACTAGACACTATGGTACTTCTAGACACTATGATACTACTAGACACTATGATACTACTAGACACTATGATACTTCTAGACACTATGATACTACTAGACACTATGATACTACTAGACACTATGATACTACTAGACACTATGATACTACTAGACACTATGATACTATGATACTACTAGACACTATGGTACTTCTAGACACTATGATACTACTAGACACTATGATACTACTAGACACTATGATACTACTAGACACTATGATACTACTAGACACTATGATACTACTAGACACTATGATACTACTAGACACTATGGTACTACTAGACACTATGATACTACAAGACACTATGATACTACTAGACACTATGATACTACTAGACACTATGATACTACTAGACACTATGATACTACTAGACACTATGATACTACTAGACACTATGTCTACAGTAAAACTGTATAAAATGTTGCCATAGAAAGTAACCAAAGTTTCTGCTAGGTGAGTGACCTACTTTCATGTTCCTCATGAACTTGGTCATTAATGCTAACAACACTGGCCACAATTTCAGCATGTGTCAGGTAAGGGTTGGGTTGCTATGGAAACAGAAAACAAAAACAACAGGCAATTTATGAGTAAATACAAGACTTCAATGAACAGCGAAGTGATGGCTAATTAATATAAAAAGTAGCAACTCACGTCTGCTTTATTTGATTTCTGAGTTGCCAGACTGGCCTGATATTTTTCATCATTGTGTTCATCTAGGTCAGTGATGTGGGCTGCTGGGTTAAGTAAAGCATTGAATGTTGCTTGAGGGTGGCCCACATCTATAGCTTTGTTAATGGCCACAACAGCCTGGATCACTAAGAGAGACAAAAAGACATCTCAAATTACTTTCTTATTTTTCAAATTATTCTTTTTAATTACATTCTTTTTCAATTTTTTTTAATTACTTTTTTTTCAATTACTTTTTTTTTCAATTACTTTTTTTCAATAACTTTTTTTTCAATTACTTTCTTTTTCAATTACTTTACTTTTTCATGTAAACAGATTCTGAAAACAATGTTTTGATTGTTAGATTTGTTATAAAACACATGATCTACACCCTGAGATACAGCATTTCTTCCTTCCTTCAAACACTCATGATTACCAAGCAAAGCAGGATCTATTTCATCCAACTCTAAGTCCTGGTCTTTTTCATCCTTCATGTTTTTTAGTTCTTCCAGGTACAACTGAGCAGCCTCTGTGTGGACAGTGGTCAGTTTGACAGCAGGATTTTGTAAGGCCTTCATCAACAACTCAGCATTGTCTTCATCCAGAGCCTTGTTGACCAATAGTACAGTCTGGCTTTCTAAATAAAAATTTGGGACATTAAAAATAATTATAACTCTATGTGTACAGTGCTACCAACAAACAATGTAAGCTCAGAGCGCATTAAACATTGAGCAACAAATTAGCAAGAACACAGATATAATTCTCTAAGCTAAAAGGGATATATAGAGGTAATTAATAATTTCATAACTTTACAAAGAAATCAAATAAATGTAGCATTGACTTAATATAAAATAAAAGTAAAAGAATAGTAATTAGTGTAGGATAGAACAATGTTAGTCAACTCAAATAGTAATTAGTGTTGGATAGAACAATGTTAGTCAACTCAAATAGAAATTAGTGTAGGATAGAACAATGTTAGTCAACTCAAATAGTAATTAGTGTTGGATAGAACAATGTTAGTCAACTCAAATAGAAATTAGTGTAGGATAGAACAATGTTAGTCAACTCAAATAGAAATTAGTGTTGGATAGAACAATGTTAGTCAACTCAAATAGAAATTAGTGTAGGATAGAACAATGTT
Source organism: Anisus vortex (assembly GCA_949126835.1). Classification (NCBI taxonomy): domain Eukaryota; kingdom Metazoa; phylum Mollusca; class Gastropoda; family Planorbidae; genus Anisus; species Anisus vortex. The sequence goes on from OX421492.1 coordinate 1,220,805, forward strand.
AGTCAACTCAAATAGTAATTAGTGTTGGATAGAACAATGTTAGTCAACTCAAATAGAAATTAGTGTAGGGTAGAACAATGTTAGTCAACTCAAATAGTAATTAGTGTTGGATAGAACAATGTTAGTCAACTCAAATAGAAATTAGTGTAGGATAGAACAATGTTAGTCAACTCAAATAGAAATTAGTGTTGGATAGAACAATGTTAGTCAACTCAAATAGAAATTAGTGTTGGATAGAACAATGTTAGTCAACTCAAATAGAAATTAGTGTAGGATAGAACAATGTTAGTCAACTCAAAAAGAAATTAGTGTAGGATAGAACAATGTTAGTCAACTCAAATAGAAATTAGTGTAGGATAGAACAATGTTAGTCAACTCAAAAAGAAATTAGTGTAGGATAGAACAATGTTAGTCAACTCAAATAGAAATTAGTGTTGGATAGAACAATGTTAGTCAACTCAAATAGTAATGTAAAGATTTTAGCCCAAAGACCTGGCCACTTACTTTGATATTCCACATCAGCTTCCAGATTGGCTTCATTAATAGAAGTTTGTACTTCTTCTTTACTTAATGTTATGTCTGCTTCTACTCCCTGTACAAAACAATTACAAATTTACTCACATCGTACATCTAGTATTTAGTTCTATACAAGAATAGAAGGAGCATCTGTAATATATAAGATAATAGGAAGATACTTTGTTGTAGTAGCTAGAATATAAAGCTCTAAGCAAACAGTGGTTCCAAATGTGTCTATTACCTCAGACTTGCTCATCCTGATCTGTGCCAGTTTCTCAAAATAAAAGTCAATGTTCTCTGGATGGACATTCTTCATGCCCAGTGCTGGAGACTGGAGAGCTGCCAGTAAGGCTGACTTGTCATTACTCAACAAAGCCAAATGAATTTTGTTCAATGCCTGGTTAGCTGTAACAGTCATAAAGACATTTCATCAAAGTATTGTAGAGATATGTTTATAATGAATTCATATGAAAATAAACAAAACATATGACAGAAACTCTACACAATAGCTTCCAGTCGTTATTGATTTAGAAAGTTTTTCATGAAAGTTCAAAATTTTATGTCCATCAATAGCTAAATAGTTTTATTACAAAGAAATAGTTTCCCACATGGAATAAATATAATGCAATGTTGGGTCAAAAATATTCTCATGTAGTTTTCCTAATGTATGATTCCGTCAATGTGGTTTTCCTAATGTATGATTCCGTCAATGTAGTTTTCCTAATGTATGATTCCGTCAATGTAGTTTTCCTAATGTATGATTCCGTCAATGTAGTTTTCCTAATGTATGATTCCGTCAATGTAGTTTTCCTAATGTATGATTCCGTCAATGTAGTTTTCCTAATGTATGATTCTGTCAATGTAGTTTTCCTAATGTATGATTCCGTCAATGTAGTTTCCTAATGTATGATTCCGTCAATGTAGTTTTCCTAATGTATGATTCCGTCAATGTAGTTTTCCTAATGTATGATTCCGTCAATGTAGTTTTCCTAATGTATGATTCCGTCAATGTAGTTTTCCTAATGTATGATTCCGTCAATGTAGTTTTCCTAATGTATGATTCCGTCAATATAGTTTTCCTAATGTATGATTCCATCAATGTAGTTTTCTTAATGTATGATTCCGTCAAAGTAGTTTCCCTAATGTATGATTCCGTCAATGTAGTTTTCCTAATGTATGATTCTGTCAATGTAGTTTTCCTAATGTATGATTCCGTCAATGTAGTTTTCCTAATGTATGATTCCGTCAATGTAGTTTTCCTAATGTATGATTCCGTCAATGTAGTTTTCCTAATGTATGATTCCGTCAATGTAGTTTTCCTAATGTATGATTCCGTCAATGTAGTTTTCCTAATGTATGATTCCGTCAATGTAGTTTTCCTAATGTATGATTCCGTCAATGTAGTTTTCCTAATGTATGATTCCGTCAATGTAGTTTTCCTAATGTATTATTCCGTCAATGTAGTTTTCCTAATGTATGATTCCGTCAATGTAGTTTTCCTAATGTATGATTCCGTCAATGTAGTTTTCCTAATGTATGATTCCGTCAATGTAGTTTTCCTAATGTATGATTCCGTCAATGTCTAGTAGCATTGTATATAGCAGCGGTCTCAAACACAGGGCCTGCAGCTCACAGAGTGTATTCTTATGATCCACCAGTAAGCTTAAAAAAATGTTCAGACAGCCAATACTGATACACATCAAATGTTATTGTTAATTTTATATACATAACATACTTAATAATAATGATAGTTCTCTTTGGTATAATTCTTTGTGTCTAAATTGTAAATTGGCATATTATTAGTGATAAGTAGTAAATGAGATAAAATGTATGAAGTGCTTTTTGTTTACTAGGGTCGGGTTAATTTGGGACGGGGGGTGGGCCTTGACACATCTCTTAAGTGATAAAATGGCACATGCCTTCATCTGAATTTGATACCCCCTGGTATAGTGCTAGCATATGGCAAAGTTGTAGAGATTCACTTACTATTTACTTTACTAACATTGCCTTGTATCTCTGCCTGGGTCAATAATTCATCATAAGCATCAACTTCATAGGTACTTTCTGGGTCAATGCTCTGAAACACACAAAGTGTCATTATTAGCCAACATACAATCAAATCTACTAAAGTCCATACAATAACAGACATCATAAACTACTGATAAAGTTCTTATAACTTGTATAGTTATTATTTGAAATTGTATTACATATAAACTTTGAGGACATTGAAACAGTTTGAAGCCTTTGTCAAAACCTAAGAAGAGTGCCGCTATTGGATTCATAAACAGTGTATAGACGATTCATAAACAGTGTGTAGACGATTCATAAACAGTGTGTAGACGATTCATAAACAGTGTGTAGACGATTCATAAACAGTGTGTAGACGATTCATAAACAGTGTGTAGACGGTCCATAAACAGTGTATAAACAATTCATAAACAGTGTATAGACGATTCATAAACAGTGTATAGATGATTCATAAACAGTGTATAGATGATTCATAAACAGTGTGTAGACGATTCATAAACAGTGTGTAGACGGTCCATAAACAGTGTATAAACAATTCATAAACAGTGTATAGACGATTCATAAACAGTGTATAGACTATTCATAAACAGTGTATAGTGTTATGGCCCTCTATTATGATGACTATTATTACGACTCGTTAAATCGGATTCAATGAATATAGTTGTATCTTTATTAGAAGTCTCTAGATTCTGCTAATCTGTAGCCCAAGCTAGGGGTTCCTTGACTGACAGGTCTATGCAGTAATGTAGTTATATTCGTGATAATTATCTTCAACACCTTTCTCAACAACGATAGATCAAACAACTCCAGTTGTTGAATAAACAATTTTATTTAAATTGTAGACTCAATATAAACGATCAATAAACTTCATCAACTGATGGTAACATAAGTATTTAATAAAATGACATTATATGTACAAGTATTAATATAGCGACTTCACTCTACAAACGTTTAAACTGAACTCTTTAAGGAGGTCGGAACTTTACAAAGAAAACTATCATCGAAGATTCTACAGGGTCTTAATATGCATTTTCACCTCTTTCTCTATAATTACTACGATCCAGAATTATCCTCCAATTGCCACGGGATTTGAACGAATTATTTTATTTAAACTGCCCTCAGGGCATAAAGGTCAAACCTTGGTCGCTTTGGACTCTGATACGCACTTGTTAAGAGGTCAATGCCTTACTACGTCATTCATTTAGTACCGATATTCGTAACATCCCCCTCCTTCTAAAGTTTTATAATTATTTCTTTTACATTTTAACTACTAAAAATGTTAATTTTAAGGAATAATTATAAAAGAAATTTTCCGGGGAAACAATACAGTTCAATTGGCTACCCCAATAATTCAATCGAACTGATAACAATAACATATAATATATGCAATATACGTTCATCTTAGCAAATGGCTTAACTACAGTCATTCAATCATTCAATTTTTAATTCAAAACAATGGACAATTAAATTGTTTATCTAAATCTTGTATACAAGAAAAATACATAGGGTTAAACATTATACAATCTAATAATTTCCATTCCATTAACATTCCACGTTAATAAAAACTCTCTCGTTCATTTAACTATAAACTTAGCTTTTACATTTGTAGTCAAACAACAAAAGAAAAATCACTTAATGTCTATTCAGACACGACTTATTTTTTTTTTTTCATAAGGAGAAAAAACTCGCTCTTGATGAAAAAATACTACTAGACCTGACCTAATTACACGTTACAAACATTATTGCTCGTGTAGACAGTATTTTTTTTTAAGCCTGTAGGCTGACTAACACATTAGACAACTGTCTGTGGCGAGACAACAGATTTCTAGGTCAGTATTCTTTTTTTTCCTCTCTCATTCCCAATTGATTCTAACAATATTGACATCGCTATGCAAATTTTTACCTCATCACCGCTTAGGTCAAAATCTCTACGCGACCAAAACGTTATCTTGACTAAATGAGCATTATTTAACAACCATTATCTCAAAATTAAATTCATTTATGTTAGTTTAAGGAAATTAAACATAGTCTGTTCCAGAATTAAAATAGTTTATAGACAATTTCATTAAAAATATTTCAATTTCTCATTTTACCATGACCTTTCGACGTCATTATTTTCTTTTTAAAAGAGTTCACATTGAAACATTCTATCTTTCATGCAGACATGGATTTACTTGAAACAAATTTGGTTAATTTACTTAATTAACTATCAATCAAAGCAGATTATTTTATCTTCATACAATCTTAGTACTACACAGTAAGTACTTATTTTCTTTAGATTACATCAAAGACATTTCAAATACAATATTATTGAAGTACAAAAGATAAAAGATTAGAATTTAAAGAGCATAGACTATATTTTTTTCAGACTGAAATCAATTTAACAATTTTTACAAAACAATTTCTGGTCTGAATGGTTCCATCTCCCAGCTTTTCAGTTATGGTAAGGTTGGAATCCATTGCTCTTTTCCATGTTCCACAAAGGTTTTATTCATTATTCATAGATTCTAGGTTCTCCTGTTCCTCACAGTGTTCAGGTCTACCCAATCTTTTGATTGTCAGTACAATTCATTCAATCTATTTTAACTAATACAAAAAAAAATAGATTAGTTTTACAATCTTGACATGAAATCCTTAATTAATAATACATTTGTTGAACATTGGTATGTCAACATTATAAATTCTCAACCATGAATTTTCAACCATTCTGGTTTACAGTGTCAAGTCAGTGGCACATATCCTAAATTTATATAAAACAAGGATAAGTTTTATTTTACATTAGTTTCACTTCTGGTCTGCTTTTCATGTAACAGTCCTAAAAGTGAAAAATCATATATAATACATTTCTTGGAATTCTTTTTAGTCATAGTTCTGCCTTGCTGCAACTATTTTTACCCTACATTATCATACATTCAATGATAATAAAACAAATGAATAAATTCACATAGAAGAAATTTGCATACTGACTCAGTGCAATATTTCAACAACAGTACATGATAAAATAAATTTCCATAGTACAATAAAAAACATTTCTCAATACTTTAGTGATAGAAAAATTCTCTTTTCTTAAAATCATTTACATCTTTTTCAATCAAATTATCCTCTCTGCCAAATGTTTCAATTATCATTTCCAGAGATTCTCAAACATATTTTATAATCAGTCCACATTTATAATGTCCTCTGATTTAGAAACCAATTCTGCGGATAAAACTGATCTTTTTCTCTTATAGCAATTATTTTAAATGCTCAACCTAACAAGTTTGTTTAGAAATATCACACTATAATGATATTTACTCTAACAATACTTTTACTCATTCCTTTTTCATCACAAGTAAGGGATTTAGTTTTAAAATAGTAAGTTTGGTAACTAACTATCAGTGAATTTGTCATTCAATTCATCCTGTACTCCAGGTATGAATTTTACAATTAAGAGTAACAATGTTAACAACATCAAGCTTATTCCAATTGTTTTCAGAAGGTAAGGCTTTATCATTTTCAAATGATATAATATTTTTGCCTTTCTTTCATCACACAACAATGGCATCTGCATGTGAGCAGTGTACAATTTTTTTTTAACAAACACAGTTATGTCAGACAAAAAATTTATGTACTTATCTAGGTACTTGCTCAGCCCAAGGAGATCCAATTCGGTCTGCCATTCCTCTGGAAGTAGTTTGAGTGGTCCTCGGTCAGTGGGTCCAACGATTGGTCCATAGGCTCCTCGACTTTCCGGATAGGATTCAGTTGTCACCTCATGCTCCAAGCATAAGTTCTTTAGGACTGGATTGAAGAGTTCCGAGGTGAAGTTGGTCCTTCGATCTGTCGGTATGGATTGTGGTAACCCATAGCTTTTGATAGTTTCGGTCCAGCTCTCCGCACTCGTTTCTTCAGTGATGCTCCTCCAATCTTCATCTGTACCGGCAACTGCAGGTTTGCATTGTTGTTTGTTCATGCTGTGGTCTATCTGTTCATAGACATCAGTAGTAGGACTTTCTTTCTCGTCGACAGCTTTCTCATGCAACTGTAGCAACTCTGGGTCTACTTTCTGCTCAGCAATCAATTCATTTGGTGATGACTTCTTTGATTGTTCATTTCCTTTCGGACAATCATCAATCTTGGAGAAAATAGTAGTATCAAGTTCTACTTCTTCTTCCTCTTTCTTCTCTCGTGGGAGAATTTCTTCTTTCTTTTTCTTTTCTTGTGAGAGAATTTCTTCTTTCTTTTTCTGTGGTGTCATACCATTTATGACATCACCTACAGGATAAAGTTCTTTTTCTTTTCCTGTCTCCACCATAGGACTAGGGTCTGGATTTTCCTTCACAATCAGTTCAGGTCTCACCCTCCCTTTCGCCAAATCATTTGCTAGGATAACGGATATGCCCTCAACAGGAAGTTTTGATATTACTCCAACTGTCACATATCCTGTCACCAAGTCAGATGTGAGGTATATCCTATGTAGAGGTATTTCTTCTTTCCATTCAAAACCTCTCAATAGGACAGTATGTCCTGTCAATGTATTATCATTTAATGGTAATACATCTTTAAGCAGCAGTGTTAATGATGCTCCTGTGTCTCGTAATATGTTTACGGACTTCAGTGGTCCTTCCTTTTGTAAGGCCACACAACCTTCACTAATGAACGGTTGAAAACTGCACAGGGTCTCTGTGTCAATTTTATTCTTCCCTTGACCATGACTTTCGGGTGTTTTTTCATCTTTCGACGACTTTAGACTCTTTTCCGAGTCAAAAATACTTTGGTCTACTTTTTCGTCTCTGTGGACTTGGACAATTAATCCAATAGTAGCCATTCTGTATTTATTATCAGGATATTTATCCTCATTATCTTCAGTTATAGATTTCTCTACCTTCTGACTTTTGCTCTCAGGCAAATCCACCCTCAGTGTTTCTGGTTTAGAAGAATCTTTCTTCGAATTCAGTTCGTTTGTATCTTCGCTTTCTTGTACATTCTGTATTGGTGCATGTCTGACGCACATTACCACTTTATTAGGTCCTTTTTCTTTCCTTATACTCCAACAGTCTTCGATGCTATGTCCTGTTCTTTTACAAAAAGTACATTGGACGGTTTTGTTGACAGGTTTTTTATTAACATCATTTTGTTTCACAAAATGCTCTTTTTCACGATGTTGTTGTTGTGTGTTTTCTGCTTGCCGTTGTGCCCTATTAACATTCTTTTCACTAGCTGTCCTATGACACAGTGCATACTGTTCAGCTAAATCAGCAGCCTTATGTGGGTCAGTGATGTCGCGCTCGGATAAATACATTCTTATATCCGGCCTCACTTTGTTAATAAAATCCTCTAACAGAATGATATCTTTCATTTCTTTTAATGTGGAGATATTTCTGGATTTTATCCACTGATCCATTAACTTTTCTTCCGCTCTAAGGAAGTCGAAGTGTGTTTGGTAAGGGGACATTGTGTACTGACGGAACCTTTTCCGATAACTTTCAGGTATTTGGTTGTACGCTTTCAGTACAGAATCTTTGATGATTTCATAATCATTTAAATGCTCCTCTTTTAACAATAGAACACAATCTCTTGCCCTTCCCTGAGTAAAAGCTGTTCTTACTAATATTCCCCATTTATCTTCTGGGAACTTAAAATCTCTGCAAGAAATTTCAAAGGTCTGGAAGAAATTAGCTATTTCACTTTCTTTATCAATGTAGGTAGGGACTAGCTTTTTCCATCTGGCCATCTCTACATCATTATGAGATTCTTTTTTAGTAGCGCCTATCTTCGCCAGTTCTATTCTTTCCTGACTTTCTCTTTGACTTTTCTTATCTCTTTCCTGACTTTCTATTTCTAGACGTCTTTCTTCTATCTCAAGACGTTTCATTTCTAGCTGAAACCGTAACTGTTCAGACATCTGACCTTCAACTTGATATCCCTCCGCGCTTGATTCTACTTTCAACTTTCCACTCGCAATCAACACATCTTTTATCTGCTGTGTCAACACAGTCCTCGATGGTGTAGTTTCAGTAACTTCTATCTTTAAGATCTCAGCGATCTCTTTTAACTTCTTTATTGATAAAGTTTTCAGAACTTCTTCTTCTGGATTTTCAATAAATTCCATTCTTTAGTTAAGAGATTTATAAAGTGGTAAATTTTTCCAACTTACGTTTTTCCAATCGGAAGAATAATTTCAGCGTTCTTAGGCTTGCTCAGTAGGTCACTGCTCCAACACACAACACAACACAACTTGAATATATGCTTCACTATACAACTATATCGGACGCAGCCCGCAAACTGTTATGGCCCTATATTATGATGACTATTATTACGACTCGTTAAATCGGATTCAATGAATATAGTTGTATCTTTATTAGAAGTCTCTAGATTCTGCTAATCTGTAGCCCAAGCTAGGGGTTCCTTGACTGACAGGTCTATGCAGTAATGTAGTTATATTCGTGATAATTATCTTCAACACCTTTCTCAACAACGATAGATCAAACAACTCCAGTTGTTGAATAAACAATTTTATTTAAATTGTAGACTCAATATGTGACCCGTTCTGACAAAAGGTGACATAAGTCGCGATTAGCATTTTGTACTACACTAGTTTTTGTGTTGTGGGGGTCTTTCCGGTAAATTTTTTTTTTATCTTTGTAAATACTAGTTTATCCATTTCTAAATCATAATTTATATGTGTTTTATGTTTTTTTCTACTGAAAAATATTTTAATTAATTATTTTGATCAACGTGTGATTTAAAATTTAGTATAAGTTCACTAAAATTCGGCTTTATTTAACCTATAGTTTTGTATCAAACCCTTGACAGAACCCCACAACATTATATATCATTGAAAAGGGCAGACTTTCGGGAATTTCTATGTGATCACTATTTATTTATAGAAACCAATCAGAAAATATTTAAGCCTGAAGTTTGGGATAAACAATTCCTTTCTTTCTATCCAATGAAAATTCGTTTATAAATAAATCATTAGTTACGATACCATATTTTTCCAATACAAATTCGCTGATTGGCTATTGGGATACAAGGCGGTACCGTTTAGACTTTCCGTTTTCGAGGTTATGACAATTTCACACAATGGAGAGCGGCAAGCTTCAGTGCTAAATTCTTTGAGAGATGTGCTTTTTTATTAATTTTTTTTTTCAGTTTTATTATAAAATAATATTGTATATACACCACTAAAAAGATAATTGAATGCCCTTTCGAATGGTATGTAAATATAGATATTACGAATCTGGTTGCTATAGAGTTTAGACATTTTCAAATGCATTAACTTTAAAACGCCTTTTCTCGAAACTCTTGTTTTTTTGTCTGACTAGTTCTAAGTGATAGTAAGTGTCATAGAAAAATTAAATGAAGACGTATAATAATAAATTTGGTATTAAAATAAAGCCTATTCAATGCCCTTTCAAACGATATATATAACTTAAAATGTTGAAAAAACCACTTATGTCTCCTTTTGTGGGAACGGGTCACATATAAACGATCAATAAACTTCATCAACTGATGGTAACATAAGTATTTAATAAAATGACATTATATGTACAAGTATTAATATAGCGACTTCACTCTACAAACGTTTAAACTGAACTCTTTAAGGAGGTCGGAACTTTACAAAGAAAACTATCATCGAAGATTCTACAGGGTCTTAATACGCATTTTAACCTCTTTCTCTATAATTACTACGATCCAGAATTATCCTCCAATTTCCACGGGATTTGAACGAATTATTTTATTTAAACTGCCCTCAGGGCATAAAGGTCAAACCTTGGTCGCTTTGGACTCTGATACGCACTTGTTAAGAGGTCAATGCCTTACTACGTCATTCATTTAGTACCGATATTCGTAACAATAGATGATTCATAAACAGTGTATAGACTCTTCATAAACAGTGTATAGACTCTTCATAAACAGTGTATAGACTATTCATAAACAGTGTATAGATGATTCATAAACAGTGTATAGATGATTCATAAACAGTGTATAGATGATTCATAAACAGTGTATAGACTATTCATAAACAGTGTATAGACTATTCATAAACAGTGTATAGATGATTCATAAACAGTGTATAGATGATTCATAAACAGTGTATAGACTATTCATAAACAGTGTATAGACTATTCATAAACAGTGTATAGACTATTCATAAACAGTGTATAGATGATTCATAAACAGTGTATAGACTATTCATAAACAGTGTATAGATGATTCATAAACAGTGTATAGATGATTCATAAACAGTGTATAGACTATTCATAAACAGTGTATAGACGATTCATAAACATCGTATAGATATGTCAATTCAATTCTAAACATTTAAACAGACAACACAGTTATAAAATCAGTTTAAATATTCATGCTGTATTAATGAGATACTTTTAGCAGAAAGATTGGTTGTGCTTTGAATATTCAGATATGAGATACTTTTAATACTGAATCCTGACAATGCTCACCTTATTTCTGGCATTTTCTGCTTTGATAGCTTTGGCAGCGAACAATGTTTCCTGGTATTCTTGTTGACTGGCTGGCTCTAAGTTAATCAACATGGCTGAAGGGTTCAGTAGAGCAGTGAATGTATCTGCTGCTACCTGTTGGTCGATAGCCTCATTGATGGCTATTATAGCAGCATGCACTGGGGAGGAGAAACAATACATTTTTTACACACAGAGGACATGACTAAATCCAGTCTAAATATACCTTCAGGAAGGGAGATAATTCATAGACAGGACATGGTTAGATCCAGTCTAAATATACCTTCAGGAAGGGAGATAATTCATACACACAGAGGACATGGTTAGATCCAGTCTAAATATACCTTCACGAAGGGAGATAATTCATAGACACAGAGGACATGGTTAAATCCAGTCTAAATATACCTTCAGGAAGGGAGATAATTCATACACACAGAGAACATGGTTAGATCCAGTCTAAATATACCTTCAGGAAGGGAGATAATTCATAGACACAGAGGACATGGTTAAATCCAGTCTAAATATACCTTCAGGAAGGGAGATAATTCATAGACACAGAGGACATGGTTAAATCCAGTCTAAATATACCTTCAGGAAGGTAGATAATTTATAGACACAGTGGACATGGTTAAATCCAGTCTAAATATACCTTCAGGAAGGGAGATAATTCATAGACACAGTGTCATGGTTAAATCCAGTCTAAATATACGTTCAGGAAGAATGATAATTTATAGACACAGAGAACATGGTTAGATCCAGTCTATATATACCTTCAGGAAGGTAGATAATTTATAGACACAGTGTCATGGTTAAATCCAGTCTAAATATACCTTCAGGAAGGGATATAATTCATACACACAGTTGACAAGGTTAGACCAATCTAAATATACCTTCAGGAAGGGAGATAATTCATACACACAGTTGACAAGGTTAGACCAATCTAAATATACCTTCAGGAAGGGAGATAATTCATACACACAGAGGACATGGTTAGATCCAGTCTAAATATACCTTCAGGAAGGGAGATAATTCATACACAGAGAACATGGTTAGAGCCAGTCTAAATATACTTCAGGAAGGGAGATAATTCATACACACAGTTGACAAGGTTAGACCAATCTAAATAAACATATCTTTATAAACAAAGTGAGAATTGACTACATACATGCTGCATCATCCACAGTTAACTGAAATAAAAAAAAACAAGGAACAAAAGGTTTCATTATGTTTTGTAATATTGTCTTATACATTGATTTACTTCTAATCTAGACTTATGCTCAATATAATTGTCTTCATTTTCTCAATCAAATAAATATCTCTATATCAAACATATATTAGTTCTTCACTACAGTACCCATGGGACTCAAAGCGGCTTAGTGTGTAAACCGCCAGTACTTTTCTTTTAGAAAACACCGGTGGGCTAACGCATGGGGGACAGCCCCCGCAGCATGTCCGAGATTCATTGCATGGCCGAGAGGCCACGGGGTCTCGGTGGGGAGGAAGCAATGGATGCTGCAACCCCGTCTCACGACCCACCCGGTGCCTGGATGCCTATGCCTATAGTATAGAATTTGTGCTACCGGGTGACAATGCAGATATACGGGCGAGCCACCATGATAATGATCCTAAGGGGAACCGCAGCGAACGGTCACTGGCCTGCGGAAACCTTCCCTTTTACATGGCACGCCACGCCTTTGACGTGCTGTGGGGTTTGAATGGAGCCCGGACAGAGTGAATAGTCAATTCTAATGCGTTACGCCCCGGAGTAAGGAGCTTCGGCTCGTCCGGGTTTTTAAGAGACTTTCTAGTAGTATATTAGTTCTTAGATTTTATTTCTACAACCTAACATTTGTAATTGTTACACTATTTAAAAATACATTTCACAATATGAACATTGATTGTAAGGTAAAAGTAATTTCACGTTTTGTAAAAAAAAAACAGACTTTAAATTGAAAAACCATTTTATTACCCTTCAAACTCTTACAACTAGCCATTAGTAACATAGAGTTGAAACGTTTCGCAACTGTAATGAAATGGTTTATGATTGTTTATGAACACAATAGACCAAAATGCTGTACAGGATTATTTATTTAATAATTACTTGAACAACACGACTAGCCTTCAATCGTGAGGGACAGGAAGACAACGTGCATAATAATAATATAAAAACAGGAAGTGGACACAAATCTTAACTCTAATTAACGAAACATTCAGTGTCCAAATACCGATACACAAGTTATCACTACATCTCCCCCTTTTACGTTTAGTCATTCCGATATCTGGCAGGTGGATTAATGATACGTCCAGACCGAGTTGTCAAAACCGTAGAGCCAACAGGTGGGCCATGCGCCTGCTCTTGGGGTTCAAGGTGGGTTTCAGTAGTGTTATTATCCGGTTCTTGAGGGTTGGTAAAACCTGGATCTCCTTGAGGTTGAGGCATGCCATTCTGTTGTTCAGTAACAATGGCATCGTCCTTGTCAGGTAGGGAACCGATAGAGGTAGGAACAAATGTTGATGTTGGACGTAAGTGTTTTCTGTTCCTACGGAAAGTCCCAAAAGAAGTCTTGATTAGATATGATCTGGGAGCCACGCTTCTGATTACAGTGGCTGGATTTGTCCATTGTCGCTCATGGTCTAGTTTCTGTAAGACCTTGGTACCTGGCTCTAAAGGTGGAAGCTTTCTAGTACCATGACGTCTGTTATAGTAGATCTGATTTGCCCTTTTCCTTCCTTCGTCCTTTCCAAGAATAGACTTTCTTTCTATGATTTTTGGAGAGAGATTGACTGGCAATGTTGGTAGGATAGTTCTGATTTTACGACCCATCACTAACTCAGCGGGACTATACCCTGTGGCTGTAGTTGGTGATGATCTGTAGTTCATTAAAGCTAGAAAAAAGTCTGCTTGACTTAATATTTTCTTCGCTTCCTGCACTGCTCGTTCTGCCTCACCGTTGCTTTGGGCATAGTATGGCGAACTAGTAACGTGCAGGAAATTCCACTCTTCTGAAAACGTTTGGAATTCTCTGGAAGTAAATTGGCGACCGTTATCAGTGACTAGTGATTCCGGGATTCCATGATGTGCAAAAATGGATTTAAATTTAGTAATGACGACCCCTGAGGTCATGCTAGAAAGTGGCAAGATCTCCAGATATCTCGAGTAGTAATCAACCACTACGAGATAATTCTGACCTTTGAAGTCACAAATGTCAGCACCGATCATCTGAAATGGTCTGCTGGGAAGTGGTGTTGACATGATGGGCTCTCTTCTGAAAGTTGGCATCTTCTGTTCACAATGTTGGCAAGAAGAAACGAGCTGCTGGATTTCGCCGCTAATTCCAGGCCACCATACAGACTGTTTCGCTCTCTCCCGACATTTTGTAATCCCCAAATGACCATCATGGATTCTGCTTAGAATTTCTGCTCTAAGTGACCTTGGTACTACTATTTGGGAACCTCTGATAAGCATGCCTTGATGAACGCTCAGTTCAAAGCGCACATTATAGAAATCCTTGAGATATTGTTCAATATTTTTCACATATTTAGGCCAGCCATTTTCAGTGTACTTGATGGCAGTATTAATGATAGGGTCTTTCTCTGATTCACTTGCAAACTGTAAAAGTTTCGCATCGGACGCCGGCCAAGACATTCGAACTGAGTCTATATGAGAGTCAATATCCTGAATGAGGCGATCCACTTCTTTGTCCAACCCAACGTTTACTTGTTGTGGGCTGCGCGACAGTGTATCAGCAATGATAAGTTGTACGCCTGGTATGTAAGTAGCATGAACATTAAAGCGCATGAGCCTTATAAGCATTCTCTGGCAACGTATTGGTGTGTCTTGCAGGTCTCGAACATTGATCAAAGATATCAGTGGCTTGTGATCAGTCTGTAATGTGAATGATGGTAGTCCCATGAGGTACTTTTGAAGCTTTTCACAAGTCCATACTGCTGCCAAAAGTTCTTTTTCTATCTGCGCGTAATTCTTTTCTGCTGGAGTCAGGGTACGTGAGCAGAAAACCACAGGTTTGAGTTTACCATCACATTCTTGAAGAAGCACTCCACCAATTCCATAGGAACTTGCATCAACGCTTACAACACATGGCCTTAAAATGTCAAAGAATGCAAGTGTTGGTGTAGATGTGAGCATTTTCTTTACCTGTGTAAGTGCATTTATTTGAGATGATCCCCATGTCCAATGGTTTTTCTTCTCCAACAATTGTGTCAGAGGACGAAGAATTGTGGATATGTTTGGAATGTATCTGCCCATGAAGTTTACCATGCCAAGTAGGCGACGTAACTCCTCAACATCTTGTGGCTCTGGCATGTCAATAATAGCAGAAACCTTGATAGGATCTGGACTTATACCATCCTTACTGATGCGATGGCCCAGGAAATCAATTTCCTTCTTTCTGTACTCACACTTTTCTTGGTTTAGTTGAAGATTCACTTCATTCATCCTTTTTAGAACTGCTGACAAGTGTTTTTCATGTTCTTTCTCTGTTTTACTAAAGACAAGAACATCATCAAAATAGCAAATTACGTTTTGCTCTTTTTCCAGAATGTTTTCCATCACCCTCTGGAAAATCTCAGGTGCACTTGTGATGCCAAATGGTAGCCTTTTATAATAGTATCGACCAAAAGGTGTTATAAAGGTAGTCAGCTTTGCAGTGGAACTGTCTAAAGGAATTTGCCAAAATCCGGAAGCTGCATCCAATTTTGAGAATACTGTTGCACCTTGAAGCTTGTGTAGTATATCATCTAATACAGGAAGCACATAGCGTTCCCGCTTCACTGCAGAATTGAGCTTCTTAAAGTCTGTACAAATACGAATTGATCCATTCTTCTTTAAGACTGGTACCATTGGAGCACACCAATCTGTTGCTTCGGTAATAGGTTCTATTACGCCTGCTTTTTCCATCCGTTGTAGTTCAACCATGACCTTGTCAATAAGAGGTATTGGCACTCTCCTTGCTGTAGGTAAGCTATATGGCTCAGCATCTTTGCGAATTTTAATGGTAACCGGAGTGCACTTTATGTGTGTAGATAAGTCGAGAGGAACTGCTGCTCCGATTTCATTGATATTTTTCTGCACAAGACCCAGGGCATTAACTACGCCTCTACCCAAAAGACTGTCAGTCTCCTCATTAATAACAAAAAGACGAATTTGAAACTTTTTGTTTTGGAATGTAGCTGGAGCAGTAAATTCTCCCAAGTTCTGTAAGAAACCACCAGGACTTCGCAGAGTTGCAGTAGAATGAGTTAGTTTAGGACTAGGGCTTATCTTGTTATAAGTAGCTCTGGAAATAACACTAACATCAGCACCTGTGTCAATTTTAAAGTTAATTGGTAGATTGTGAATGTTAACTGTCACTCTCCATGGTGGCTCTGCAACTGTTGACAATATTGAGTCAAATGTGTATGACTGGGTAACTGTGTCATGATGCATAATACTGTGAACGTCACGATGTTGCTTTCGCTGACGACACACTGAGATGAAATGACCTAATTTACCACAGTGGCGACACGACTTGCCCTTTGCTGGACAGGCTGTCTTGTAATGGGATTGTCCACAATTTCCACATTTCTTAACAAAGTTGGCTGATTCTCCTTTATGTGAGACGAAAGTATTTCCTGTACTTTCCCTCCTTGCACTTCCTTCTCCCTTCCCACCGATCGATTGTGAATAAGTCTGGCGACGCGGAGCGCCAAACCTGACTGAGTCCGTTGACAAACCTCGCTGGTCCAACAATTGTCCCTTCACCATCTCATAGTGCCTAGCTATTTCAACAGCAGCATCCAAAGTCAGGTCTCTCTGCAGCTGCAGTTTTTGTGAGATCTCCCTATCTGTGAGTCCCAGTACGAGTCGATCTCTGATACTGTCGCTTTTATCAGAGAACTCACAATAGGCTGCTAATTCATACAGTGTTCGTATATATTGTTCTACACTTTCGCCTTCCTTTTGGCTACAGGTGTAAAATTTGGCTCTCTCATGTATGATATTTCGTTTGGGCGTAAAGTAACTATTGAATTTGCTTAGTATTAATTCAAAGTTTTCTTCAGGCCTGGATTGACCAGCCTCGAAAATAAACGTAGAATAAATTTTTTCAGCATCTGCCCCCATTGCATAGATAAGGCTGCTTACTTGTACTGAGCCTTCTTCCTTGCCTAGCTTAGTGGCCATTCTGAATCTTAAGAACCGTTCTCTCCACTCGGGCCACTTCGTAGGCGAACTGAAGTCGAATTGCTCTGGCGGGTGGAATTTAGCCATAATACTTCTGACACCATGTAATGAAATGGTTTATGATTGTTTATGAACACAATAGACCAAAATGCTGTACAGGATTATTTATTTAATAATTACTTGAACAACACGACTAGCCTTCAATCGTGAGGGACAGGAAGACAACGTGCATAATAATAATATAAAAACAGGAAGTGGACACAAATCTTAACTCTAATTAACGAAACATTCAGTGTCCAAATACCGATACACAAGTTATCACTACAGCAACTAAAGTGGCAGCGCGTCGCCACTATTGGTAGACAACTGCAGTCACTGTGGGTCGCCAAATCAGAAATGCCAATATAAGCCTATTTAAGAGAGCGATAAGGATGCTATTTTTACACGTTTGTTTGGTACTTTAAGGTATATCGATCAAATATAAGTGAGTTTTTTAAAATAATGCATTTTTAGCACTAATTCTACAAAAATTGATCGTATTTTGGTAATATTTAGGCTTATGAGAAAAAGGCTGTATTATTATTTTGATATTGTTAAGATAATAATGATATTGAAAGCATTGTAGAAGTTGAATAGGCTTTGAATAGGAGAATTTTAGTCCGATACGATGATTTCAAAATTCCATGACAAACTATCAGAATCGATCGACGTCGGCTCAGCTATTTATTTCCCTTTTATTTAATACTTTGTTTCATCTCTACTGGTTAGAATTAAACTTTTTATTTTTACTATGAAGAATTTAATTCAGTTGCTTTGATGGCTTTTTAACAGTCAATTTTTTATATATTTGTTTGTCTGATTTTTATTTTTACAATAAACAGAGTTATACAACTTGGATTATAGATAGGGGAGTTATAGGCTGGCAACTGCTTAGGGTTAAAATTGGTTAAATTCCAATGTCTAGTTGACTTACTTCATTGGCCAAAATGCCTCCAATTTTACTGAAGGCTGGCATTTGGATTCCATATTTATCAAGTTCCCTTCTCATTGCACTGATCTCTTCCTCTGAGGACAATTTAGTTTCAAGTTTATTGTGTGAATGCCATGAAGTAATTGACATTTTAAAGGTGACAATGAAAGTTTATAAATATATCCAAACATGTTGATAAGAGAAAGTTTTACCTGTAAATTTAATTTTTCCATACAAATCTTGTATTTGTGGTGCCAGGCCCAGCTTAAAAAGGAATAGACTGCACAAGAAATAAAACAATAAAACTTTATGCATGACTGAACTGGTGCCAAATTTCCTCTTATAGTATAGAAGTAACATGTATATGATGGCACTGGTACAATACAAACAAATTGTAGTAACTAACGTATGTGTGATAACATTGATTCATTACAAACTGATAGTACTAACTAAAATATGTTATATGTATGATAAAGTACCAGTCGGACCAAATTGATTGAAGCTGCAATCACAAATTTCTATGATCGCTGCATACTAGGGTAATGTGTAGCCAACACAATGCCTAAAAGCCTTTACTTTACTCCAAATAAAGTCAAGAACTCATCAGAGCTGGGTAGACTCCAGACCTTGGAACAAATCCTAACCTTCACCAGGATCTAACGGAGGACCTTCGTCCACCCTAACGGAGGACCTTCGTCCACCGTGCCCCCATATATATAACATTGGTTCCATACATAGACAGAACATCATATATATAACATTGGTTCCATACATACACAGAACATCATATATATAACATTGGTTCCATACATACACAGAACATCATATATATAACATTGGTTCCATACATAGACAGAACATGGAACATGTGTCCACCGTGGCCCCATATATATAACATTGGTTCCATACATAGACAGAACATGGAACATGTGTCCACCGTGCCCCCATATATATAACATTTGTTCCATACATAGACAGAACATCATATATATAACATTGGTTCCATACATAGACAGAACATGGAACATGTGTCCACCGTGCCCCCATATATATAACATTGGTTCCATACATAGACAGAACATCATATATATAACAATGGTTCCATACATACACAGAACATAGAACATGTGTCCACCGTGCCCCCATATATATAACATTGGTTCCATACATAGACAGAACATCATATATATAACATTGGTTCCATACATACACAGAACATAGAACATGTGTCCACCGTGCCCCCATATATATAACATTGGTTCCATACATAGACAGAACATCATATATATAACATTGGTTCCATACATAGACAGAACATCAGTTATATAACATTGGTTCCATACATAGACAGAACATCATATATATATAACATTGGTTCCATACACAGACAGAACATCATATATATAACATTGGTTCCATACATAGACAGAACATCATATATATAACATTGGTTCCATACATAGACAGAACATCATATATATAACATTGGTTCCATACATAGACAGAACATCATATATATAACATTGGTTCCATACATAGACAGAACATCATATATATAAAATTGGTTCCATACATAGACAGAACATCATATATATAACATTGGTTCCATACATAGACAGAACATCATATATATAACATTGGTTCCATACATAGACAGAACATCATATATATAACATTGGTTCCATACATAGACAGAACATCATATATATAACATTGGTTCCATACATAGACAGAACATCCTATATATAACATTGGTTCCATACATAGACAGAACATCATATATATAACATTGGTTCCATACATAGACAGAACATCATATATATAACATTGGTTCCATACATAGACAGAACATCATATATATAACATTGGTTCCATACATAGACAGAACATCATATATATAACATTGGTTCCATACATAGACAGAACATCATATATATAACATTGGTTCCATACATAGACAGAACATCATATATATAACATTGGTTCCATACATAGACAGAACATCATATATATAACATTGGTTCCATACATAGACAGAACATCATATATATAACATTGGTTCCATACATAGACAGAACATCATATATATAACATTGGTTCCATACATAGACAGAACATCATATATATAACATTGGTTCCATACATAGACAGAACATCATATATATAACATTGGTTCCATACATACACAGAACATAGAACATGTGTCCACCGTGCCCCCATATATATAACATTGGTTCCATACATAGACAGAACATCATATATATAACATTGGTTCCATACATAGACAGAACATCATATATATAACATTGGTTCCATACATAGACAGAACATCATATATATATAACATTGGTTCCATACACAGACAGAACATCATATATATAACATTGGTTCCATACATAGACAGAACATCATATATATAACATTGGTTCCATACATAGACAGAACATCATATATATAACATTGGTTCCATACATAGACAGAACATCATATATATAACATTGGTTCCATACATAGACAGAACATCATATATATAACATTGGTTCCATACATAGACAGAACATCATATATATAACATTGGTTCCATACACAGACAGAACATCATATATATAACATTGGTTCCATACATAGACAGAACATCATATATATAACATTGGTTCCATACATAGACAGAACATCATATATATAACATTGGTTCCATACATAGACAGAACATCATATATATAACATTGGTTCCATACATAGACAGAACATCATATATATAACATTGGTTCCATACATAGACAGAACATCATATATATAACATTGGTTCCATACATAGACAGAACATCATATATATAACATTGGTTCCATACATAGACAGAACATCATATATATAACATTGGTTCCATACATAGACAGAACATCATATATATAACATTGGTTCCATACATAGACAGAACATCATATATATAACATTGGTTCCATACATAGACAGAACATCATATATATAACATTGGTTCCATACATAGACAGAACATCATATATATAACATTGGTTCCATACATAGACAGAACATCATATATATAACATTGGTTCCATACATAGACAGAACATCATATATATAACATTGGTTCCATACATAGACAGAACATCATATATATAACATTGGTTCCATACATAGACAGAACATCATATATATAACATTGGTTCCATACATAGACAGAACATCATAAATATAACATTGGTTCCATACATAGACAGAACATCATATATATAACATTGGTTCCATACATAGACAGAACATCATATATATAACATTGGTTCCATACATAGACAGAACATCATATATATAACATTGGTTCCATACATACACAGAACATCATATATATAACATTGGTTCCATACATAGACAGAACATCATATATATAACATTGGTTCCATACATAGACAGAACATCATATATATAACATTGGTTCCATACATAGACAGAACATCATATATATAACATTGGTTCCATACATAGACAGAACATCATATATATAACATTGGTTCCATACATAGACAGAACATCATATATATAACATTGGTTCCATACATAGACAGAACATCATATATATAACATTGGTTCCATACATAGACAGAACATCATATATATAACATTGGTTCCATACATAGACAGAACATCATATATATAACATTGGTTCCATACATAGACAGAACATCATATATATAACATTGGTTCCATACATAGACAGAACATCATATATATAACATTGGTTCCATACATAGACAGAACATCATATATATAACATTGGTTCCATACATAGACAGAACATCATATATATAACATTGGTTCCATACATAGACAGAACATGGAACATGTTAGAGCATGGGGATAAATCTTCAAGCAGGGAGATGCTAACTATTCAATCCAGCAATGTAGAGGCCTGAGTTCAGATAACAAATGAACACACTCCTAGGAACACTACACAAATCTTAAAGTGCTTTACTGGCAACCCCAATAAAGGACCCTGGAGGGTTAGATCTAGCCCATAGACCATAATTTGAGTATTCCTGATTGAACCCATGTTTTTGTGAACTGATGAACAGATACCTTAGAGCATGTACACAGTAGACAGCACGAGGCATGTTTTTCCTGTCATAAATATCTGTAGTTTCAGGATAGAAAATCTGAAAGGGAAATCAAATCACAGGTACAGTAGTACAGATGATCACATTTAGGTCAACTGTACAATAAATAGCATAATATAAGATTTTGTATTGAATGGGAAAAAAAGAAAGTTAAGATATGTAAGACATTTTGTGGTTAAGACATCTTGTGGCTGTGTACTAAGGTGCCAGTCTGTACCCAGTGGTAGGATTTAGTGTACATGCTTTCCTAACTAAATATCTGATTATTTCAATTATTTTTATAAAATGAACTCCCATCATACAAGATAATCGGTTCAGGTCCAAAGTTTTCCAAAAAGATTTTTTAATTGTGTTTTTACATAGGAACAAATAATTGCCATTACAATGTATTTACATTTTAACCTTATATATTACAGACGCTCCTTCTATAAAGACGATTATTGTGTCCATCACTCATCCGTGGTTTGAGGCTAGTGCTGCATTTTT
Organism: Anisus vortex; assembly: GCA_949126835.1. Lineage (NCBI taxonomy): Eukaryota > Metazoa > Mollusca > Gastropoda > Planorbidae > Anisus > Anisus vortex. Next base: position 1,243,579 of record OX421492.1, read on the forward strand.
ATTAATGTTTTAGATGATGTTAAGTTACTGATTTTCCTGGTTTGTTCAAACAACCCAGTCAATGCCCAGATGCCACTCAGGAAGAAAGAGTACAAACTTATATGCATTTGTCCAAGCATAATGGATAAGAAAATAATGTTTTGTCCTTATGTTTATCTGCTATCCATTTAAAGAAAATATTATTTTATTATAAAAGCATTATCAAATTAAGTTCAGTTTGATGTATAGAATACTAGTTATCGTGTCTTTGTGAGATTAGACCTTAAAGTTCAGTATGATGTATAGAATACTAGTTATTGTACCTTTGTTAGATTAGACCTTAAAGTTCAGTATGATGTATAGAATACTAGTTATTGTACCTTTGTTAGATTAGACCTTAAAGTTCAGTATGATGTATAGAATACTAGTTATTGTACCTTTGTGAGATTAGACCTTAAAGTTCAGTATGATGTATAGAATACTAGTTATTGTACCTTTGTTAGATTAGACCTTAAAGTTCAGTATGATGTATAGAATACTAGTTATTGTACCTTTGTTAGATTAGACCTTAAAGTTCAGTATGATGTATAGAATACTAGTTATTGTACCTTTGTTAGATTAGACCTTAAAGTTCAGTATGATGTATAGAATACTAGTTATTGTACCTTTGTGAGATTAGACCTTAAAGTTCAGTATGATGTATAGAATACTAGTTATTGTACCTTTGTTAGATTAGACCTTAAAGTTCAGTATGATGTATAGAATACTAGTTATTGTACCTTTGTGAGATTAGACCTTAAAGTTCAGTATGATGTATAGAATACTAGTTATTGTACCTTTGTGAGATTAGACCTTAAAGTTCAGTATGATGTATAGAATACTAGTTATTGTACCTTAGTGAGATTAGACCTTAAAGTTCAGTATGATGTATAGAATACTAGTTATTGTGTCTCATTAGACCTTAAAGTTCAGTATGATGTATAGAATACTAGTTATTGTACCTTTGTTAGATTAGACCTTAAAGTTCAGTATGATGTATAGAATACTAGTTATTGTGTCTTTGTGAGATTAGACCTTAAAGTTCAGTATGATGTATAGAATACTAGTTATTGTGTCTTTGTGAGATTAGACCTTAAAGTTCAGTATGATGTATAGAATACTAGTTATTGTACCTTTGTTAGATTAGACCTTTTGGACAATGAAAAGTTAATTGATAAAAATAAATCAATAAAAGTTTGTTGTTTCTTACAACCTTACATACAAAGCTCCATGTTGAGAGTGTACAATACAGAGAGAACACATTGCCCAGTCAATGTGGAAAGAGAAATAAAAGAGAAAAACCTTTTAACAAAACAATGACATCAAGGTCTACTGGTCTAGTGTCATGTTGAAGTGAAAAAGAAATCAGATTACTAAGATAAGAAGAAAGTGAGAGTTACTTTACATTGAACTCAACATAATTCATTGTATGTCTGTTGTTTATGTACATTTCTATCTAGCTACACATTCCTGTTGACTGTACAGTATATTATTCTATTCAACGTTTGTGATCAACACATTCCTGTTGACTGTACAGTATATTATTCTATTCAACGTTTGTGATCAACACATTTCTGTTGACTGTACAGTATATTATTCTATTCAACGTTTGTGATCAACACATTCCTGTTGACTGTACAGTATATTATTCTATTCAACGTTTGTGATCAACACATTCCTGTTGACTGTACAGTATATTATTCTATTCAACGTTTGTGATCAACACATTTCTGGGTTAGCTCCCCTAGAGTTTTCTTTTGTTTCCATTGTTGAAGTCAGTCAAGGATTAATGAAGAAAAGTGCATTGATCACAGTTGACATCTTATTGATTTCTTGTCACATGTTTGTTGTAGTTTAGTGAAGTGACATGTTTGTTGTAGTTTAGTGAAGTGACATGTTTGTTGTAGTTTTGTGAAGTGACATGTTTGTTGTAGTTTAGTGAAGTGACATGTTTGTTGTAACTTACTGAAGTGACATGTTTGGTTTAACTTACTGAAGTGACATGTTTAGTTTAACTTACTGAAGTGACATGTTTGGTTTAACTTACTGAAGTGACATGTTTGGTTTAACTTACTGAAGTGACATGTTTGTTGTAACTTACTGAAGTGACGTGTGTGTTGTAACTTACTGAAGTGACATGTTTGGTTTAACTTACTGAATTGACATGTTTGGTTTAACTTACTGAAGTGACATGTTTGGTTTAACTTACTGAAGTGACGTGTTTGGTTTAACTTACTGAAGCGACATGTTTGTTGTAACTTACTGAAGCGACATGTTTGGTTTAACTTACTGAAGTGACATGTTTGGTTGAACTTACTGAAGTGACATGTTTGGTTTAACTTACTGAAGTGACATGTTTGGTGTAACTTACTGAAGTGATATTTTTTGTTGTAACTTACTGAAGTGGCATTTTTTTGTTGTAACTTACTGAAGTGACATTTTTGTTGTAACTTACTGAAGTGACATTTTTGTTGTAACTTACTGAAGTAACATTTTTTTGTTGTAACTTACTGAAGTGACATGTTTGTTGTAACTTATTGAAGTGACATTTTTTGTTGTAACTTAGTGAAGTGACAGGTTTGTTGTAACTTAGGGAAGCAACATGTTTGTTGTAACTTAGTGAAGTGACGTGTTTGATGTAACTGAGTGAAGAGACATGTTTGTTGTAACTTACTGAAGGTAAACCAATTTCTTCCATGGCTCGCAACCAGTGGTTGATATTATCTGTGTGACGGAAGTGAAGACCACGACTCTGGTGAGAAAATAGAATGAAACTTTCATCAACTTAAATTAAACAATCAACTCAGGGATTTTACAGTCAAATGTTACCCTTGATACAGCAAGTCAACACAATAGAGATTCTATTGATACACAAAAACAGAGATTTCAGAAATGGTTTTTGATCAAAAGATCTTAATGCAGTGTGTTAAATGACAAAAGATCTTAATGCAGTGTGTTAAATGACAAAAGATCTTAATGCAGTGTGTTAAATGACAAAAGATCTTAATGCAGTGTGTTAAATGACAAAAGATCTTAATGCAGTGTGTTAAATGACAAAAGATCTTAATGCAGTGTGTTAAATGACAAAAGATCTTAATGCAGTGTGTTAAATGACAAAAGATCTTAATGCAGTGTGTTAAATGACAAAAGATCTTAATGCAGTGTGTTAAATGACAAAAGATCTTAATGCAGTGTGTTAAATGACAAAAGATCTTAATGCAGTGTGTTAAATGACAAAAGATCTTAATGCAGTGTGTTAAATGACAAAAGATCTTAATGCAGTGTGTTAAATGACAAAAGATCTTAATGCAGTGTGTTAAATGACAAAAGATCTTAATGCAGTGTGTTAAATGACAAAAGATCTTAATGCAGTGTGTTAAATGACAAAAGATCTTAATGCAGTGTGTTAAATGACAAAAGATCTTAATGCAGTGTGTTAAATGACAAAAGATCTTAATGCAGTGTGTTAAATGACAAAAGATCTTAATGCAGTGTGTTAAATGACAAAAGATCTTAATGCAGTGTGTTAAATGACAAAAGATCTTAATGCAGTGTGTTAAATGACAAAAGATCTTAATGCAGTGTGTTAAATGACAAAAGATCTTAATGCAGTGTGTTAAATGACAAAAGATCTTAATGCAGTGTGTTAAATGACAAAAGATCTTAATGCAGTGTGTTAAATGACAAAAGATCTTAATGCAGTGTGTTAAATGACAAAAGATCTTAATGCAGTGTGTTAAATGACAAAAGATCTTAATGCAGTGTGTTAAATGACAAAAGATCTTAATGCAGTGTGTTAAATGACAAAAGATCTTAATGCAGTGTGTTAAATGACAAAAGATCTTAATGCAGTGTGTTAAATGACAAAAGATCTTAATGCAGTGTGTTAAATGACAAAAGATCTTAATGCAGTGTGTTAAATGACAAAAGATCTTAATGCAGTGTGTTAAATGACAAAAGATCTTAATGCAGTGTGTTAAATGACAAAAGATCTTAATGCAGTGTGTTAAATGACAAAAGATCTTAATGCAGTGTGTTAAATGACAAAAGATCTTAATGCAGTGTGTTAAATGACAAAAGATCTTAATGCAGTGTGTTAAATGACAAAAGATCTTAATGCAGTGTGTTAAATGACAAAAGATCTTAATGCAGTGTGTTAAATGACAAAAGATCTTAATGCAGTGTGTTAAATGACAAAAGATCTTAATGCAGTGTGTTAAATGACAAAAGATCTTAATGCAGTGTGTTAAATGACAAAAGATCTTAATGCAGTGTGTTAAATGACAAAAGATCTTAATGCAGTGTGTTAAATGACAAAAGATCTTAATGCAGTGTGTTAAATGACAAAAGATCTTAATGCAGTGTGTTAAATGACAAAAGATCTTAATGCAGTGTGTTAAATGACAAAAGATCTTAATGCAGTGTGTTAAATGACAAAAGATCTTAATGCAGTGTGTTAAATGACAAAAGATCTTAATGCAGTGTGTTAAATGACAAAAGATCTTAATGCAGTGTGTTAAATGACAAAAGATCTTAATGCAGTGTGTTAAATGACAAAAGATCTTAATGCAGTGTGTTAAATGACAAAAGATCTTAATGCAGTGTGTTAAATGACAAAAGATCTTAATGCAGTGTGTTAAATGACAAAAGATCTTAATGCAGTGTGTTAAATGACAAAAGATCTTAATGCAGTGTGTTAAATGACAAAAGATCTTAATGCAGTGTGTTAAATGACAAAAGATCTTAATGCAGTGTGTTAAATGACAAAAGATCTTAATGCAGTGTGTTAAATGACAAAAGATCTTAATGCAGTGTGTTAAATGACAAAAGATCTTAATGCAGTGGTACAATCAGGATTGCAAGCTTGTTGTTGCAGTTGTTGTAGTTGTTTATTTTTTGGTTGGGCGGGGGGGGGGGGGCACAACAAGGTAGGGTGGCATTTGGGGGAGTTGATAGTAGTCTTAGGAGGTGGAGCTAAGAGTACAAGAAAAGTGAAAATAAAACTCTTTAAGGGGGAGGGATTTTAGGTAAAAACAACAATAATTTGTTTGTTTATGTAAGCAGTAAACATTGACAGGGCGACAAATCTATAATCCATCATGAATGGGATCTTTGACATACCTTGTACCTGGTCTGCTCTTTATCATAGATCTTCTTAAGTGGAGCCACATTTGGGGCAAAGAAGTGAGCCAATAAACCCAGATAGACACCATTTCTTAGGCCTTCCTCTAGCTCTGTTGTTGGTGGCAGCTCCTCATTGATGCAGGCTTCTATCCAACTGTTGACAAGGGACATAGCAATCATAGAGAAACATACAGTTGTAGAAAGGTAATACAGAAACACACAAGCACAAGAAAGCGTATAGTGAATAAACATAGATACTAAGATAAATGTTGCATGTATGGACTAATGAACATGAACTACATGTAGACCAGAAACATTGGGATATGTCATTGTAACTTTAAATGTTGGCAATAGTGGCATACATTCTGTTTTAAAAATTCTGAGTAGATAGTTAGGCCTATTTCTGGTGGGAATATCTATACACATTTGTTTGAAACTACTAAGAATAAACCAGACACATGTCTAAGGCTTACACCTTATCACATAATGTTTTAACAACTCAGTGGTGGACTCCCAAACACTAAACATCAGGCAGACAACAATGACAGTTTTCAATTAAAATAAAAAACATTCTTATACATTTATTTTTAAAACTAAAACCTACCTTAATGTAAATTGCATTTGTGTTAATGTAAAGTGCATTTGTGTTAATGTAAAGTGCATTTGTGTTAATGTAAAGTGCATTTGTGTTAATGTAAAGTGCATTTGTGTTAATGTAAAGTGCATTTGTGTTCATGTAAAGTGCATTTGTGTTAATGTGACGTGCATTTGTGTTAATGTAAAGTGCATTTGTGTTAATGTAAAGTGCATTTGTGTTAATGTAAAGTGCATTTGTGTTAATGTAAAGTGCATTTGTGTTAATGTGACGTGCATTTGTGTTAATGTAAAGTGCATTTGTGTTAATGTAAAGTGCATTTGTGTTAATGTAAAGTGCATTTGTGTTAATGTAAAGTGCATTTGTGTTAATGTAAAGTGCATTTGTGTTGATTGAAAGTGCATTTGTTTTAATGTAAAGTGCTTTTGTGATCATGTAAAGTGCATTTGTGTTAATGTAATGTGCATTTGTGTTACTGTAAAGTGCATTTGTGTTAAGTTAATGTAAAGTGCATTTGTTTTAGTGTAAAGTGCATTTGTGTTGATGTAAAGTGTATTTGTGTTAATGTAAAGTGCATTTGTGTTAATATAAAGTGCATTTCTGTTGATGTAAAGTGCATTGTATGACATTAAATAGCAGTATAAAACTGTGTAATTTGTATCAGCATGTTTTAATAACCTTTTTTGTGTTTGTTATAATGCAAAGTGTATAACTATTTATAGCTTCTCGTAGACTATTTATGTACAATTTAAGCCAATAAATCATACAGTCTAGCAAATGTTCGAAGCCATCTGTTCCCAGTGTGATGGATAGCCCTGAATGCCTGTGTCCTCTGGAGCTAAAGGGGTGGGGCTATTTTTAAGCCAGTCTTAGTGACATATGTTATGGGGTTAAATGGGGTCAGTCCTAATTAAAACTACATGCAAGCCAAGCATTAACTCTAGGTAGAGCTCTGCCTCTAAGAAACACTCATTGCCTTTTATTCTAGCTCAGTCAATAGTTTGGCGTTATTTTTTTAATATTTGTAGTCTCCAATGTTACTTTTAAACAGTTATATTTTTAATATCCTTAACAGACATTTGTATAAAAAACCAAAACAGTAATACAGTACAGTAACAGTAATACAGTACAGTAATACAGTAATACAGTAACACAGTAATACAGTACAGTAATACAGTAATGCAGTAATACAGTAATACAGTACAGTAATACAGTAATGCAGTAACACAGTAATACAGTACAGTAATACAGTAATGCAGTAATACAGTAATACAGTACAGTAATACAGTAATGCAGTAATACAGTAATACAGTACAGTAATACAGTAATGCAGTAATACAGTACAGTAACAGTAATACAGTACAGTAATACAGTAATACAGTAATGCAGTAATACAGTAATACAGGTTTATGAGTCCTTCGTATGCTAGGGGGTTAGGTGGTCACCAGGAAACCTAGCCATTATAATTTAGCCCACGTTCTAAGTACTGAGTCAAATCTTCTAGAGCCAGGAGAACAATATTTGAACAATTCACCAAGAAATCAAATCAACTTTTTGTAGTTGTATCCATTCTAGCCATCTTTCATGTAATCATGACGTAATACAAACTGAGAGATGGTGACGATCATAAAATACATGAGATATATATGTCAGGCCCACAATGCCTTAAGGGCAAAGATACCATAGTGGCTTTAATGGGGGCAAAGACAGTCTATATTCAGTTCACAATTATTATTGTAGACATACACTTGGGTAAAGTTTTAAACTCAAACTCAAAAGAGAGAGAGAGAGAGAGAGAGTCCTACTTTTAGTGGAAATCAAAACAAGTGTTGGAAGTGTGGTAGCCGTGATATTTTATCATATGAGAATTATTCCACTTTCATAAGTGTGCTACCAACGGCCCATTGTGCCATTGCCCCACACTGCCAATGCCCAATAGTGTCGATGCCCCATACTATAAAAAACACTGTCATTGTTCCATATTGTCAATGTTATGTAGTGTCGGTATTTTCCATGGCCCCTCAAGTAAGTAGATATTAGAATGAGTTAACCTTCAACTGCTCATAGTTTATATTTGTGTATCCCCACGTTAATGTTTGTGTCAGTATATTTCTTCAGCGATGACCTACTTCAAAATGTCACCGGTGCTACCAGTTAAATTGTGTTACTTGAAAGGAAGGATATACACTGTACTTCATCTCAAGTAGTGTAAGGACAAGTCTCTGAATGAATAGAACCACCAAGGCAGCTACGACTTGTGCTATGTGGCTACGGAAGTTGTGACCTATACACACGAAGGAAGAACAACACAGCAGGAGGGGGGGGGGGGTCTTGTTTGTAGCCAAAGTTATGAAAGTAATGTAAGATGGATAGAATGATCTGTCAATAATTGGTATAGACACGAAGCTCTGGCCACGGGTCAGTACAACAGAAAGAAAGTTATGTGAATGTTTGAGTTATTACAAATACACACCACACTCGTACATACAACGTTGTTCACAGACCACACTCGTACACACAACGTTGTTCACAGATCACACTCGTACACACAACGTTGTTCACAGATCACACCCGGTACCTTCCAGCACAAATGACACACCCAGTAAGCCTATACTCGTGCACACGTGAACCATTGATAGGTACACGACACACCAATGCCTCTACGACACACCAATACATCCTGCATATAAAACAACCCCATACTTCTCACCCACAGAAGGACCAACAACAAACAACAAAAACCTAGCGATAGAGAAAGCGGCAATTTGTCATCTAAATGTAAGGTTTATGTGGACTAAGTAAGTGGTCCTGACAGTCACCTCGTCGCCACTTGAACATCAGAAACCACGTCCCACCAGTTGACTAGGGAGCTAGAGACACAATAAGTAGATTCTCTCCCCGCCCCATCTATTTGTCTCTTGTGTTATTTTTCACTACCGTAATGCATAATAATATGTACGTGTATGTGTGTAGACTATTAAAAAAACTACACATGTGTATCTATAATTTGCACAATGGCCATGGCTTTGAAATAAAAAGGTTACAACGGGTTTCTACAAAAGAGCGGAAGGGGACGTCATGAACACAGGTAAACAAAACAAGATTATCCCCCTTTCAAACTCAACATTTATTGTAACAACAACGAATTGAAACCAAATGTGGAAATCAATAATTGAATTAAAAAGGACAGACTCTAAGCTTCCCACGTGTGTATGGGGCTCCCCTCGGAGCGAGCTGTGTTTGGTTGTTTGCGTCAGATACACACATTAAATTTGGCGTATTCACGCCAAACTGGCAAATTCAACAAGTCGTCTGCTGATTCAACATTGGACTTTTTTTTTTTTCTATAAATGTTACAGGCCTTCTATGAGCACTACACAAAAATATAACATTCTAAATATGTCACTTAATCTTTTACGCGCAAATTGGCGCCTTATGTGTTTGTGAAAAACAATTTCTATATTTAGTCATGCTTAGCTAGGAGTGGGCGGGGCTTGCAAACGGCATGAATCACACGGAGCGTTCACTGGCCTGTATATTTTACAAATCCTGAAAACGACCTTAGTTTCAACAATCTACATTTATTTTGTAACAGCTGTTTGAAGCTGTGGATGGTAGGAAAACAAACTTTGTATCAGGAAACCAAACGATGCCCGGGTGTCCTTACTTTCAGGTGACACATGAGACATGGCCCATGGGTCTAAATGTATACAACCAGTTAACATACATCCAGATTATATATTTGTTTGACAGTGTAGCCAGAGACCTCTAGAGATGAAGTGTGCTTGATTAATGACCAGCTGGGTAGAAGGCCTACCACATGCTTCGTTTTTTGTACATAAAGATAAATTTAGAAATGTATTTACTGACAAAATTATGTAAATTTATTTTCGTGTGAATATATCACGTGGTACACTAAGCACTATAGGTCTACAGTGAAACAATTTTACATCCCACGATGTAGACGAATGTCTTTGTACTTCAGTACTCTACTTCTCTGTACTTCGGTAGTACAACTTGGAACTTGTATTGGCCACACAATCTTTGTGTGCGTTGACCATGGGATTCATAAAGTCTGCTAAAAGTCTTGGTATGGGACTAAAGTCAAGTATGAAAGTAAAATCTGACCCCGGTTCACACACTGATGTCTGTGTGTTGCGCAATAGTCACCACCGAAATACCCGGAGGACAAGGAAACCTGTGTGGATGTGTTTGTGTGGATGTGTTTATGTGGATGTGTGAAGTGAAAGGCTGTCAACAAATACCTGCCGCCCTCTGTGTGTATGGGGCGTGCTTTCATTTCCAAAACAAAGTGTCAATCAATGAAAGTCTACAGTGGATCTGACATTGTCAAATAGACCAATGACTTATTAATACACAGCTTGTGTAACATTTAATTCACACACAGTACTTTACATAACAAAGTGTCAATCAATGAAAGTCTATAGTGGATCTGACATTGTCAAATAGAATAGACCAATGACTTACTAGAATACTAGTACACCGTACACAACTCTGGTGTAGCTATCAATTCATGCACAGTGTATACAGAAATAAATATAATTGTGTCAGTAGATTTAAAGTGTGAAATGAGTTAATTACATAGAATACAATGCTAGGTATAGGAATACAACTATGTGGCAGCATCCCGACTGATTGAGTTCTAGAGACTGAGTCTACCAGAACAAGAATGTCTACAGAACCAGTCACTGGGATAAACCAAACCAAGCTTGTAAACCAAAGGAAACTAAACACTATGGCATTTAAAAAGATACTATCCCTAGACGCTAGTAAGGGGTTCTTGGCGTGGTGGACCTGTGTTCCAGCCCCAGACCTGATTATTTCAATATCTACAACACCGCCAAATCGTGCTTTAGTTCATTATACAGACCGATTATAACATGAGTTAATAGGAGAAGGTGTGACTAAGTGTGCAGAATATAAAGTACCGGTAAATTGGACTAAGACCAAATCCTATAATTGAAAATCTTGCCTTCTCTATGGTGTGACACGTGACACTAAGCAAGAAAAGTTCAACAACAACAATAAGTTGACACAATAAGCTTTCACTGGTGGCGGAGAGTCACAAAACCCATTGTTGTTAGAAACATGTCCTACTGTATAGTGTATACAAATAGCCACCAACATAATGAAAGCCTAGCATAAGACAGTGACCCAAGTCTTTTTCATGAATTACTGGGTTCGTTTTAAATACATTGTAGTATTTGTAGGCTACAATGATGAAATTATACTTTCAAAGATTAGAAATATTTTGTCCAGATTAAAGGTTAACAAACATGTATTATGTAATTTTTATGTGTAATAAAAGAATGTGTCATTTGATTGAATGATGATATCTAGGAATATTCCTAAGAAAACAACAACTGAACTGTCACCTGCAGATTTATCTTGTTCAAATGTTGGAGAATTTATTTTCTACACAATCTGAACACAACAAACTCCTTTGTTACAGGTCAACACGGGACAGTGGAGGGGAGGGGAGCCAACTCTTGAGTCTGGTGTTATTTAAATCAAAGCAAAAACCAAAACATTGACAGCATGCAATGAAAACTACCAGTATGCAGTGTGTGCTGGTCAGTTTCTACTATACTATTTACCAGTATGCAGTGTGTGCTGGTCAGTTTCTACTATACTATTTACCAGTATGCAGTGTGTGCTGGTCAGTTTCTACTATACTATTTACCAGTATGCAGTGTGTGCTGGTCAGTTTCTACTATACTATTTACCAGTATGCAGTGTGTGCTGGTCAGTTTCTACTATACTATTTACCAGTATGCAGTGTGTGCTGGTCAGTTTCTACTATACTATTTACCAGTATGCAGTGTGTGTTGGTCAGTTTCTACTATACTATTTACCAGTATGCAGTGTGTGTTGGTCAGTTTCTACTATACTATTTACCAGTATGCAGTGTGTGCTGGTCAGTTTCTACTATACTATTTACCAGTATGCAGTGTGTGCTGGTCAGTTTCTACTATACTATTTACCAGTATGCAGTGTGTGCTGGTCAGTTTCTACTATACTATTTACCAGTATGCAGTGTGTGCTGGTCAGTTTCTACTATACTATTTACCAGTATGCAGTGTGTGCTGGTCAGTTTCTACTATACTATTTACCAGTATGCAGTGTGTGCTGGTCAGTTTCTACTATACTATATGAATCAACTAAAGTAACCAATTCGTCCACATACATGTAATAACAAGACATGGGGAGGTGTGGGGGGAGGATGTGAACAACACCTCCCCCTCCCACACCAAGCAAGGCTAGAGTAAAAAGTCTGGAGGGCTTTAGAGATATTTGAATTCTTAGGTCAGTGCTAGTGGGCTCTGTGTCAACAATAGTCAGCTCAATAGTGCTCAAGTTATAAGCCAGGAATGGGAGGGGGTGGGGTGGGGGATTAAGGTCACACAGAAGAACATGAAAGGTGTAGAGTGTAGAGTGTAGAGTGTAGACCAGGGCGAACCTTTTTGAGGCAGCGTGCCCAAAGTACAATACAAGACCATCTTATTTCTTTCAAACTTGCCAACACAGCAATTAAAACCAAATACCATAACTTAGCTGTTCCATTTTTTGGTAAATGCTCGCGTGTCCGCAGAAATGGCTCTGCGTGCCATCTGTGGCACGCGTGCCATATGTTCGCCATCTCTTGTGTAGACTATATAGAGAAAACGGCGTGAAAATAAAAGTGTACATTAATGTATGCATCCAGTTCATGACACACAAAGTTTTTCTAATGACATGGGACACACTTGTTACAGCTTTCTCATCACACACTTGAACTTGAATGTTCTCTTGTTGCACACGGCACATGTGTATGTTAAACAAGTATATAGTGATACACGCGTATGTTAAACAGTTTTTACCACTATATAGATCTAACCCCTATACTCAACTAAAAAAACAAGGCATACTCAGAATGATACTTCTTACAAATGCACGTAAATACCAATCAGTTCCTTGCAAAAATCTCAAAATAGATCTAGTCCTAAGGTCCTTATGTTAACTTCTCCATTGAGACTAAACATATGTAGGATATACCCTTCATTAAGCAGGCAAGATTGTAACGCTATTACCTAATTTCAATTCAAACAGTAGACATTGTATAGTTTCGATTTGTACCGTTTCCATTTTTAACCGCTTAAGCGGCTTATGTTAGTTTTCCCATTTTACCGTTGCCTAAATGTACCGAACACCCCACCATTCACGTAAAGTGGAGAGAACACAAAGCTGAAACTTTTCCTTAGGTCTGTACAATTTGTTCCACCCAGCTGTCCACACTTTCTGATTGCACTCACTAGTAGTAAGTAGTAGGCCAACTTCCGGTACCCACCACTGTGGGCTGTTTTACCACATGTGACTGTGCTAATCCCAACTTCCGCCGACAACACACACAACAACGACACGCAGGTAAAGTGGTCACTACGGAGGTGGCACTGAGGAATGACCAGGCCGTGAAGTCAAGGGGATGGACAGCACGATCCAATGTTGTCACAAACATAAAAGAGATGTGGCTCTTTTTTTTCTTCTTCATCCAAGCAAACATTGCCAGAGTGACCAGATGGTGGACGGGTTGAGAAACTAATGTTTTTCTATTCAAGGACAGGTGTGGACATTGGTCAAGCGCTAAAGCCCCGGTGTTTAATCTTATAATGACAAGAATATTTCTTAATGCATTACATTTGTCTCAAAGCAAAAGTCTTTTCCCACAAGATCCCCATTTTTGTATTGCAGCGTGTTTACTGTATACAACTCTGCTCAATGATAGATTGCAGCGTGTTTACTGTGTACAACTCTGCTCAATGATAGATTGTAAGTGTGTACGAGAGGATGTGACTTAGCGAGATGTATTGCAGCGTGTTTACTGTATACAACTCTGCTCAATGATAGATTGCAGCGTGTTTACTGTGTACAACTCTGCTCAATGATAGATTGCAGCGTGTTTACTGTGTACAACTCTACTAAATGATAGATTGTAAGTGTGTAGGAGAGGATGTGACTTAGCGAGATGTATTGCAGCGTGTTTACTGTATACAACTCTGCTCAATAATAGATTGCAGCGTGTTTACTGTGTACAACTCTACTAAATGATAGATTGTAAGTGTGTACGAGAGGATGTGACTTAGCGAGATGTATTGCAGCGTGTTTACTGTATACAACTCTGCTCAATGATAGATTGTAAGTGTGTACGAGAGGATGTGACTTAGCGAGATGTATTGCAGCGTGTTTACTGTATACAACTCTGCTCAATGATAGATTGTAAGTGTGTACGAGAGGATGTGACTTAGCGAGATGTATTGCAGCGTGTTTACTGTATACAACTCTACTCAATGATAGATTGTAAGTGTGTTCGAGAGGATGTGACTTAGCGAGATGTATTGCAGCGTGTTTACTGTATACAACTCTGCTCAATGATAGATTGTAAGTGTGTTCGAGAGGATGTGACTTGCGAGATGTATTGCAGCGTGTTTACTGTATACAACTCTGCTCAATGATAGATTGTAAGTGTGTTCGAGAGGATGTGACTTAGCGAGATGTATTGCAGCGTGTTTACTGTATACAACTCTGCTCAATGATAGATTGTAAGTGTGTTCGAGAGGATGTGACTTGCGAGATGTATTGCAGCGTGTTTACTGTATACAACTCTGCTCAATGATAGATTGTAAGTGTGTACGAGAGGATGTGACTTTAACGAGATGACCATCTATTGAGTCACGTGCCAGTGTGTACAACTCTATGCCGACTAGGTAGAAATTGTATACAAAGTATGTCAATATTATATGAACAGCTGTGGTGACCCTGGGTGAACAACCCCAGCTGTGACCTGTACAACTGACTCTCGTGGTTAGTGAAAGACAACAAGTGTATCGATGGGAAGATATTTTTGTTTACCACGCGGTGGAGGGGGGTTGCTACTAAAATGGTCGGTTTCTTAAAGACCAAGTGAAGAGCTTTTTATCAAAATTGAGTTAACATTTGATTTTGATAGTAAATAGTGTATTCAGTATCTGAATGTTAAAAAAAACATTTATACAAAATATCAAAGATAAATTTTAAGTTCAATATTTGCAATTAAATGTGTGTGTTTTTCGTAGGAATACTCCAAATCTCGTAGCCATTTGAGATGTTTTTATTTCCGGCAATATAGGAAAGTGACGTAACATAAAGGATTCCGACTAGGAAAAATGAATATTGTCACGTGTTTTGAATCTATTGCCACATGTTTTGAATCTTTTAACGGTTCTTATTTTTAACAAAATGGTTAAATATAGATTTATAGCGTCTATTTTTATTTATTTATTTCCCTTGTGATACGTCACTGCCGTATGAGGCTATTCCAAATCTCGTTCCTTTGAGAAAAACCTCTTCACTTGGTCTTTAAAAGCTTCAAATCTCAGCCACAGCACCACTGGCTAGGTCAGTGCTCGTCTCGCTTCAACGACCATTTTAGACAGAATCAAACCACTGAGATATCCTGTGCACACAACCATCATCTTTCTCACTGCACCTCTGCAGTATTCTTACATTCACTCAGCGTCACAGTTTTGAGGTGAATCTGTCATCAGTCTATTCACTCAGTGTCACAGTTTTGAGGTGAATCTGTCATCAGTCTATTCACTCAGCGTCACAGTTTTGAGGTGAATCTGTCATCAGTCTATTCACTCAGCGTCACAGTTTTGAGGTGAATCTGTCATCAGTCTATTCACTCAGTGTCACAGTTTTGAGGTGAATCTGTCATCAGTCTATTCACACAGTGTCACAGTTTTGAGGTGAATCTGTCATCAGTCTATTCAAGACATTCAAGACTTCATCTTTCATAATGTGTTAAGTAAAAAAAAAACTAAAGTTTCCCGTTGGACCGAATTGATAAATAGGGCCGGTAAAGCCGCGTTCAACAATTTCTGTGGCCACGATATACTAGGGGATTGTGTGGCTAGCACAATGCACAGCCGCCTTCACTTTACCCCAACTAAAGTCAGGTATGCCCACCCATCAGAGAAGGGTATACTCAGAGACACCTCCTAGCCTAGAGAACAAGTCATAGCCTTAATCAGGATTCGAACCCAGGACCTTCGGTACGCCAGCCGAACGCGCTGCCGTTCGGTCACCATGCCCCATAACATATTTGTGTACACCTTCAAATTTTAATTCTTCCCCTTGACACACGGTCTAGTCAAGTCTGTAGAATCTATTACTTTAAGGAAAGAGGAAACAATGTGTCCTAGCCATCAACAAAAAACTCGTCAACCACTTTAGACTTAATTAAAATCTCACTTCCGCCCCAGACGGTAGCCAAAGAAGTGAAAGTGTCAGAAAGAGCAGACGAGATAAGCAGACGACATGTGGTGGCGAACACTTTATTATGGGAGGAGGGAGAGGGTGACTCTAAATAATTGAGAAGCTAAACGTGTTATGCAGATTGGATCCAGTGTGTTAAACCAGCGAATGAATCATGTGAATGTGTGTGTGTGTCAAATGTTTGCTAAAAGAAGGTCGTTTAGAATTGAATAGCGTGTCCTGCACACACACACACACACGGAGAAACAACATGACTGAAGACAAGACTCCGTATAACCTCTACAACACCGCCAGACTAGTTTAGGGTTAGGTCGCTTATCAAATGGTATTCATTCAGATATGTAGCATATTATACACTCATGTTACGGCACACTTTTAACTGTCTACGCTTTATTCAACAACATTATTATAACCCTTTGTATATCTACATACAGTCTATAATTACAGGCTCGGTATATTATATTACAAAGACGTAGGATCTGATACTAGGTTAAGGATAGAAGCTAGCGGATGTAAAATGCTGATGTGAGCTAAATTAGGCTATAGACCTATAAGTAAGTATGAGGTAGACATATAGTAAAGACCCATAAGATAGACATATAACATATATCGACTATAGACTTATAATATGGTGATACATGAACTGTGTAACTTGATGCTGGATTCATGTCTAGACACTGCAAACATTCTACACAATTTTCCCTCATCAAATGGACAACCCAAATGGGTGGACACTATTTTGTACCATGTAATTCATTGCTTCAGATGTTTTAGTTACATTAGCTGAAGCGGATACTTGCATTTAGACACCTTTTCTAAACAGTTTCCATTCTGGTTTGTTTATACATTACATCCTTCATGTTCACTAGATTATATGTAGTCTACCATTAATAGCGGTAGGCCTATTATAGGTCAAATAATGAGAACCCTTGCATGAGATTGATATCAACAAATATATATGCTTCCTGTATGGATATAAATATACAAATGCAGTCAACAACCATCTTGTGTTAAGCTATTAGTGTGTGTGTATGTATATGGAGGCCTGTGTTTGTGAATGTGTTTACCTAAACTGAGTAATGTAATATCATTAAGTATAATGAGAACAGATCCTTGTACTATACAACAGACTGAACAACACACATGAAGATCTGAAGGTTGAATCCAGCCCATGGTTTAGGATAATGTCTGCCTTAATACTGGGAGGGGGGGGGGGGGGAGATTCATGCTCTGTGAGTAGTGAGTAGTGTAATCTTGTCTAAAGCAACACTCTATGAGTGACATCATCAATGTTTCAAGAATGAATGACTGAACCCACCCAAAGGCTGGCATGAGAGGTGTGGGGAGGGAAGGGTGAGCATTCAAGTGATAGGGAGAGAGAGAAACAAAACTATTTGGTCAATGTTGACTAGGATACAGAGGATACAGTGGATACAGTGGATACAGTGTAGAAAGAGATAAGGACATTGCCAATATGATTCATGACTCTCACAGTGAACTTCTCCTGGTGCATTGGTTGCCTTATCACTGTGAGTCATACACTAATTGGCCAACTAGTTCACAAGGTGACTCCACACAGATACAACATTCAGTGATTAAAACTTTCAAAACATTTAGCAAGCAATGGGCACTATTTGAATATATGGTGGAACATTATTTCAGTATAGCCTTAAGGACTCTTTCTTGTGTGTATAAATAACTCACATCAACCTCTATTTTTATCTACAAGAGAAAAATATTATCAATGTTGAGAATGTTGAGACAATCATTAGTTCTTCACATGATTGAATCATAGATAGAAATATTTATTCAGTTAAAAAACGCAGAAAGATCAACTATTACAAACATTTTTGGAAAAACATTTTTTATTTAAAAAAAAAACTGTATTAATTTGATATTTGATTTCAACTGAGTTTACTAGTTTTATATATCCATATATGAACATGTTACACACACACTGTATTAATTTGATATTTGATTTCATCTGAGTTTACTAGTTTTATATATCCATATATGAACATGTTACACACACACTGTATTAATTTGATATTTGATTTCATCTGAGTTTACTAGTTTTATATATCCATATATGAACATGTTACACACACACTGTATTAATTTGATATTTGATTTCATCTGAGTTTACAAGTTTTATATATCCATATATGAACATGTTACACACACACTGTATTAATTTGATATTTGATTTCATCTGAGTTTACTAGTTATAGATATCCATATATGGACATGTTACACACACACTGTATTAATTTGATATTTGATTTCATCTGAGTTTACTAGTTATAGATATCCATATATGGACATGTTACACACACACTGTATTAATTTGATATTTGATTTCATCTGTGTTTACTAGTTATAGATATCCATATATGGACATGTTACACACACACTGTATTAACCCTAAATGGCCTTAGATGTCAACTAGAGCAGAAGACAATGAAACAATAATAGGATAACAATAACCAACAGTGAACAATACATCCACAAAACTATTGCCTTAACCAGCAGTGGACAATACATCCACAAAACTATTGCCTTAACCAGCAGTGGACAATACATCCACAAAACTATTGCCTTAACCAGCAGTGAACAATACATCCACAAAACTATTGCCTTAACCAGCAGTGAACAATACATCCACAAAACTATTGCCTTAACCAGCAGGTTAAAATGTTTGAAAGAACAAGTCTTTATAGTTTTTCTATTTGAATACTTTCAACTTACAAGATGAATTATTTAAAAAAGATCAGATGAAAAAACTACTTTTTTGACAACTGAACTATCATTGTATGGCCTTAAACAGACTCAAATTAGACCAAAGTAATATGAACCAAGAGAATATTAGACCACCTATGATAAATATGTATGATAAAAAAAATCTGGAATATTTCTTAATTCTCTACTTGAAATTAATTAAGTAGGTTTTTTTACAGATCCTCAGTGAATTTAAACTATATACATATTATGCACTATAACTGTTGTTTTTTTTATAAATAAAAAAAAATTTAAATTTCAAATGCCTCAAGTTGAAGTTGTCTTTAGATGAATGTTAAATGGTTTAGTTGCTAATACCCAGACACAGAATGTAAGCATCTAAGTAGTGTTATATAGTAAGGAGAGTTACTTTGTGAACTCCATATATGTGGTATAGAACATTTATATAAGCAACTACCAGTATCTTATATATATATGAGAAGACTTACATTTTGGCTTCTTCCAAATGACAAAGGTATTCATAGGCAATGTTTCTCTTTCTCTGCTCATCCATCTCATCCGCTGTAAGCCGTTCATCCTCCAATGCTGGTTTAGCAAATTACATTTTTACATCAGTAATAATACAATCTACTAGAATTTTTTACTTAAAAATAAATTTTATTTTAAGCACTAGATAATAATCTAAGCATCAATTAACTCAAAACATATATGGCCCTGTTGAATTATAAATTTTAAACTACTGTAAAATCTCAAGTATAAGCCACACTTTTTAATCCAATTTTTAGGTCCAAGAAAGGGGTACTGCTAATACCAAATTGATCCATAGGGCCAGTAAAGCAGAGTTCACTAGTTTCCGCCAAGGCATACTAGATGATTGTGTAGCCAGCACTATGCACAGCCACCTTTACTTTACCCCAACTAAAGTCAGGTACCAATCAGAGCTGGGTAGACTCAGGGACACCGTCAAATCCTCTGAAAAAATCCTACACCAGGATTCGAACCCAGGACCCTCTGGCTCGCCAGTCTATCGGGCCTGCGTGCCCCCATGTAAATAAAAACCATTTTTCCTAGGTTCAGATAGCATCTGAAATTGACTTTAACACTTTCTCATTTTAAGGCTTTGTAATTATGTATTATAATAATATTTTTAAAATAGGCTATAGGCCCTAGCTGTTTATTGATCTTCCATAGGACACAACATTTAAAACAGCAACAGTGAAAAATAAAATTCAAGAAAGTATACAAGAACATCAAATAGATTTTAAATGCGGCTTGAACACGTGAACTACAATTTTACTTGCATTTCACATTCCAATGTATACCTGCGTGTTATACATAGGTGCGGCTTATACTTGAGATTTTACGCTACATTGATTCATAGGTGGTTGAAAAAGAGCCTGTGTGAGCAATATATATGTATGTAAGCCTATTAGAAAGTGACAGGGAAATCGGACACTGTGGCTTGTCAATGTTGGATATTTTACCCTTTTTTCATTTTGGCATAACAGTAAAGTAGCCTATGAATTAGCATTGACAAGTTTCTGTGGCCATGACATGCTGGGGGGGGGGGGGGGGGGGGGAAGAGAGTTTGGCCAGCACAATACCCATCTGTCTGGGTAGACTCAGGGACAGATATAACCTCCAGATCCTTGAAAAAAACAAACTAGCTTAAACCAGAATTCAACCTAGGACATTCTGTGCGCTAGCATTTTTCTAATGTGCTGACGCCCTGCTACATAAATGTTGTTAACACATTATTGGTCAGCAGACTTACATGTTCTGTAAAAAGTAAGGTTTAATAAAAACCTAGCATAGGAAATAGGTTTAAACTATTAGGAGATAAGGGCTCAAACCTGTAGAAAGATTCTTATGGAGAAAATATTTAAATGATCCACAACCTAAAAAAGAAATTTTTAAAAAATGTAGACTTACTTCTATAATGAGGCTTAGGAGCATCTGAACTCTCCATTTTATTTGGCTACTATAAGTATATCCAGTCCTGTAATGATGAATAATATACTGCAAATAGCTGACAAGCCACTGAATAATTAGTTCTAAATCAATGAATTGTAATTCTGGCAAATCCACATTTCAATTTCAAACGTTCCAGGCTTAAACCGGAAAAGTATCCAAGAAGAATTTAAAAGAATTAAAGGATAAATGTTTAATGACTCTTTAAAATTTCCTTAGCCCTAAATTATAATTCAATTATATAATTGTTCATCATATAATTCATATAGCCTAATATAGGCCTATATATATATATATATATATAACCTGTACCTCTATACTAACTCTATAGACCTACTACAAAGTACAAAGACTTAACATTATTATTAGGATTATTAGGCAATAGTCTGCAATAGACTTGTAATTAAAAATGTGGTTTATCAATTAGTGACATTAGTCATTAGTAATAAATGTAAACAGTCTCAGTAAATAGTTATATAGGCCTATACCTATAGATTATGATTATATTATATAGGCTATAATTTATAGCCTATAGCTATAGGCCTACATATAATTTCGTCAGGTGAGAATAACAAGGTTCTAACTGCGATTTTGGGAAAAAATGACTTATGGGCCCTGTGATAATTTTAAACGACCTTTCTATAATCTGACAAAAGTTGGAATCATTTAGTTCTTTCCTTTTCTCACAAAGTCTAATGTAACATAGTTCTAACTTTAAATTGGCTTAAAGATTTCAAAATTTAAAACTCAAATATCTCCGTTTCACCAAACTGCTTGTTAGAACCTTGTTATTCTCACCTGACGATAATATGTCAAATTATTCAAAGCAAAGGGTAGCTAAACGATAAACGGAATAACTTTTAATAAATTATTATAAATAGGTCTACTTTCATATTGAATAGAGTTAGTGCCTACTACTAGTACTACACTTACTTTGACTATGTTACAGTTACTACGCAAGTCGAGTTATAGTCGTTATAGTGAATAGTGTATCATGTTTATGCCAGGCCTACTAATTACTAACTAATCTTAATACTTTTGTTTAGGGCCTACACATTCTACGTCTGTACGTTAACCCTTTTTTTTTATAATTAAGCCCATTACCATTACCTTTATATTAAACTTTAATTATTAGCCTACTAATGCAGCAAAAGACCTATAGTCCTAGTCCTATAGTCTATAGCCTACACTATCGGGCCTACTCATTATACAATATTCACTCTACCACACAATTACTATCAATAACAATCCCTCTCATTCCCCAAAGCAATCAACGAGTTAATGACTCAGACTGTGTCAAAGGTAATGCTTCAACTTGAAAACAACGAAGCCTACCTCACTACCTGCTACTTGTTACTTATTATAGGCCTACTTATAAACTGTTATAAAATTGTTACACGGACATAAAATGTAATATCACAAAGTTCGCAAACAAGACTAAGTGATTTACTAGGCGTAAGAACGGTAAGAAGATACGGTATTAAAAAAATGTGTGTCTTAAGTTTAGGATAGCCGAATAGCCGGTCTAACACTGGTCGCAACACACACATTCACACAGCAATTTAAACTCCAGTATTTTATTTATTCACACAAAAACTTAATTTACTTCATGAATATTTTCCGCTAGAATCCAATCGCTTCACACAGAACTGGTGGGAAATCACACCATTCCATTGGGCAGTATTTACTAGCATTTAACAGAATTAAGTTTTTAAACAAAGTTTGTCATGAATGGTCGCATCAAGATGCTTTCCGCCAACTCACTCGAAATGTTAAACCAAAAGATGTGCCATTTTTAGAGGATTATGGGATTGTAAACAGTGGTTCGTGCCACTGCTGTCCTAACCTAGATCGCAAGTTTTTTTTATGCTTTGATCTTCTGCAGCGTGTAGCGGCGAATAGCCCGCCACTTTAGTACGCAGCTCTCACTGACCCATATATTGTAACATTTACTTGTTGCTAGCTTTGTTTATAACAAATTTAAAGTGATGGCGTAGATCTATATTCTGTCTGTCCCTTCTCCTTTTTTGTGTTTAAAGTGATGATTGGGAGTGGGCTAAATTATTAGATCTATGTCTGTGTGCAAAAACATTTTTTAATTCAACATCCAACTTAGTTTTAGATTAGAATATAGTAGAAATAGCGTCACATGTTTATTTTCTCATATAGCCAGAAGTCACGTAGTGATCGCGAGATTTTACAAATGTTTACAAATGGCGGTTATGGTGAACTAAGCAACATACACTAAAAGGGAATATTACACAGAAAGCAATTTATTAAGTATTTATTAAACATTAGATCTACGTTTTCAATGATTTAGTTTAGTAGCATTAAATGTTATCCTTTTTATGGTCACAACATCTTCTGAGAGGTGGATATCTTTGACAAATAAAAAAGATAATTTATAAATTTTAAAGTTAAAGTAAGTAAGTATAAGAAGCCTATAACTATAAGAGAAAATAAATACAAAATTACAATATTAGGCCTATTGATCAAATTCAATATCAATAAAGAAGTGATTTTATAAGAATTAGGTACGTCCATATTATCATACTCATATTATATTAGGATTAGCCATATTAAATTTATTTACGGACACTATTATTACACTTATATTAATTATAATAAATATTATTAGATTATTAGGCCTATAAATACTATACTATAATATAAAATATACATACTAGTATAATTATTATCTTTTTTCTTGATATTCATTATAATGATATATAATAATATTCATATGAAGTTAATGCAAGGCCTAGGCCTGTATGATAAACAATGTTTAGTAATGATAATTTCCTTATTAAATTCATATTCATAGAAAATATCTCTATAAATCTTAGCATTCTTAGCCCATCTTACATCAACCCTTGTCTTGTATGTTATTGCCACAGAAACTGGTATTCCCTGCTTCACTAGCCCAATGGACGACATGGTTTTTAAATGATACATAGGCCTATATTATATATAAGATAAGATAAGATTGCTCTATTGATCCAAATAAATGGAAATTTGACTTGATTACATAAATTCCATCTTTCAGCATATGATATATGTATAATATAACCAAATTTCAAATGGCATGTTTAGATAGAGCTTGACTAATTGACTAAAGAAAATTTACATTGTTAACAGGCTCATATTCTCTTTTTACATTTTTGTTTAAGTTCAGAAAAGAAGAAGTTCATATATTTTAATTGCTTTTTATTATTCCTGTCAAAAAATGTTTCAGTTCCAATTCTTTTCTTACTCACCACAATTCATTAAAAAATATCTAGCCTCTAGATTAAAATTTGAAAATAATTCTACATATATTAAGGTGTTAAGATTAGTTTACCTTACAGTTTTGTTTGACATGTGATGTATTATATTATTAAATTATATATTTTTATTCAGTGATATTTTTAAGTTGTGTTTTTGTTACTGATCGGGGCACTGCGGCCGAGCGGCAGCACGTTTAACTGGCATACTGAAGGTCCTGGGTTCAAATTGTGATGAAGGCTAGGGTTTGTTCCTTGGTATTGAGGGTGTCCCTGAGTCTACCCAGCTGTAATGTACATGACATAAATCAAAGAAAAGTAAAGGCATCTGGGTATTGTGTTAACCACACAATCTACTAGTATGTGGTGGCCACAGAAACTTGTGAACGCTGCTTCACAGGCCCCATGGATCAAATTGGTCAGACAGGATCTTTTTTTTACTACGTTTTTGTTAGTGATAGTTTTATGAAGAGTGATATCTTCCTTTTAAAAATACTTATTCTGGAAAATAAAAAGGTCATTTATATTTCAGTAAAGGAAAATCATACGAAAATTGCTTTTAAAATGTCACTGCGTCGGCCCAATCTTCCGATGCTGAGGGCCCCTTATGACACTACACACGAATACAATGCCATCTCTGTTGGGAGCCCAAGAACACTAGCAGCAGCCGCAGCAGAACAACAGCAGCAAAGACAAATAGCTGAAATTATGCCAGTAAGAAATGATCTTCCTTCTCGAATTGATAGTATTGAAGACCGGCTGGCTATGCAAGAACGAAATACACAGGTAAATAACTATACATTTCTACATCTCTTTTTAATTCATGTTTTAATTACTATAAAGATAGACTAAGGACTGTAGTTTTTTTTTAATGTACTTTAAGACTTTTCTTCAAACCAGGAAAATTATAATTAACATCTTTTGTTACAAATTTATCTCTCTATAAATATGCTGAATAATGTAAAGTAGGAATTAGAAGAAAAGGTATAAAAATCCATTATTTCAAAATGTTTCTCAGACTTGGACCATAACTGGTGAAGTTTCAGGTTACCAAGCAACTGGTCCATCAGTAGGAGTATCTGATTGCTGCTGTGTACATTTAATATTTTATTGTGTTAGAGAAGCAATTCTGTATTGCAAATATTGATCTGCATTGTAGCCTATTTGTTTCAATAATGTAGACTATCTAGGATTAGACATGTTTCTTTAATAATATCTTTAATAATATAATAATAAAAAATACTCTAATACTGACAAATTTCATTTTTCTTTTGTTTGTTTGTTTAAGTCTCTTATTGACAAAGCCTTTAAGATAAAAGAAGATGTGGTGGAGAGTTTGAATTTCACACAAGGCTCTTGGAACGAGGAGAAACAAGCTAGAGCTTTTTTACAAGAACACATTCGTACAATAACTGCAGTGGTGAACAAACTCAATGGTGATATAGCTGTAAGTGGCAGTGAGGGAACATGTCTTAGATTCCCATGCAGTCATTTTTTCAGTTGTGCAGAATCTTAAGCCTTGTTATTATAATATATTGCAGCATTTATTGCAACATAATTAACATACTGTTACGTATCAGTGTCTAGAGGGGTTGTATATCACATATGACTTCATTTAACTTAGAAGAACCCTATTATTCACAAACTTGCACAGCCTAACTTTTAACCAACAAGAACAAATGATAGCAGCTGTATACGTCCAGTTAACAAAACTTTTTATTTCAATTTGACAAACATATACATCAAACCACTTAAAGAAAGTACAAATCATAGATGTCAAACTGTAGTGGTCGCCACAACAGTAACTCTAAAACTAACACTCGACTGAGCTCACCTCATGGGGAGAACGTACTCTGTCCAAGCAATGTGAATCCGAGTTCACATGGGAGGTACGGTAATAAGCGGGGAAGGGAGTAAACTCCTACTAAACTACGCCCCAATACATACATATCATATAGCTATAACTGTTAAATGTGTTTAAAATGTATTTCAGTATTTAGCTTTACTTTTAGTTTATATACAACATTCCATACTCCTCAGTTTCTATAGCATGATATCTTTCTAACCTGAAATTGTACACACTCTAACATCTTTATATTTTGCTGTTTCATTTACACATTCAACTCTCCCTTCTGTTGACTGCAGGCTCTGGAGACTTCCATCAAAACACGAGATGCTGCACACGTGAGTACAAACAATGCCGTGAAAAATCTGGAGGTCCACCATGTCCAGTCGCTGACAGATCTTCGTGGGAGGATAGTTCGCTGTGACAGTTCCATTTCCAAACTCAGTTCCGATGTTCGATCCTGCTTTGAGTCAATCAAACAGCTGTCCCACCAGCAACAGGAAATACAGAATCGCATGATGGACAGAATGCATGGCATTGAGGCACAGGTACAAGCAGCAAACAAAGAATAGAAAATGTCTTTTTTTTATTTCATGAATTGCTTTCATTATTTTATCAGTGATAGATACACAATTATCAATAGAAAAAGATTATAGTAACAATTTTCTTTTTTGTTTTAAGCTGGTTACTTTAAATAGCAACATTGAACGAAGCAACGGAGAGAGCAGGTTAAAAATTCAGCACCTAGAGGGCGACACAAACACGCAGATGTCCATGATCGATGCCAAAACACGACAGCTGATAGATGACCTGAAAACAAACCTGGTCACAATGCAGAGCACTTTTGACTCAGAGAGGGAGAGATTAGAACAACGACTGCTTAGTGCCGTGGACAAGGCAGAAGCAAACAACGATCTCACAGTGGTAATTGAAACAGTTATTCAATAACCAGTTTGTTTGTCCTTTACATAAAATCTTATACAGACAATTATTTTTTCCTTGAATTGAATCTCATACAAACAATTATTTCCTTGAATTAAATCTTATTATTTTTTTATGGTTCACTGAAAATGTGTATTTTCAGACCTACCAACCCTTCCGATTTTCTCGGAATTATACGGATTTTTCACCCATCATTCCGACATTCCGACAAGGCCCTTAAGAATCCAATTTTCGGCAATTTTTCATTTTTATGATTTTTTTCGTAATTTTGCATGATATCAAGTAATATTTTCTTGGAACTGGACACATTTTTAGCTCTAGGCCTACATCTCTGTACTATAAATTTAAACGCATATTACTCTCATACTGACCATTGAAAAACAAAACAGGAATAAGCCTACTACAATATTTGACAATACTAAGGAAAAATACATTTTATTGGCCAAAATAACTAGGCCTACGGAAAATATTTTATAAAAAAATACATAGGCCTAGCCTAGGCTATCATTTTGCTCACAATTATCTATAATATAGAAGTTATTAGAAGGCCTATTAGATTAGGTATAGGAGTATAGGCCATATACGGTATAAATGTGTTTAGGCCTGCTAGTCCTGCTACTAGCATGTTTAGTAGGCCTATTAGTACTAGTTACCATTTAGACTAATTAGACCTAAAACCTATCGGCCTATAGTATAGGCCTAGGGCCTAGAGCCTTTATAACAGTATTTAGCTTTATAACTGGGCCTATTGATCTTCTTTAAAGTTAATTACACAGATATTAATTAAAACGTAAAACTAATTACATTAATAACAAAAAATACTAGTTATATTCCTTCAAATTGAAAATAAATAACTTGTGCGCGCGCGCAAACCTCCCCCCCCCCCCCCCCCCCCAATACAGATTTTTTACCTTGGGAGGTTGGCAGGTCTGTATTTTACCCATTGTGAACAGAGTTATGAACACATTTGATTAAATTGATCCAATATTCTGATTCATTTCATTGTTCTATTTGTACAATCTGTAAAAAGGAAAAAATCATGAAGAAGATTGATGATGGCCAGTATGTCATTGATGCCAGAATTTCTAAACTTGAAGCATCACTTCTGGAATCTAGATCTTATTTTGATAATTCACAATCTGTAAGTATTTAGTCAACTTAACAACTACCTATTGCCAAACTACAAGATATTTAGCTTGATATGTTATTTCTCTTCAGTGCATTTAGTGAGCAATTTCTGAATGTAAGAACTTGATATGTGCCACCATAGAGAAGATAGTGAAGCAAGATAGTGAAGTAAGATAGTGAAGTAAGATAGTGAAGTAAGATAGTGAAGTAATATAGTGAAGCAAGATAGTGAAGTAATATAGTGAAGTAAGATAGTGAAGGAAGATAGTGAAGGAAGATAGTGAAGGAAGATAGTGAAGGAAGATAGTGAAGTAAGATAGTGAAGTAAGATAGTGAAGTAAGATAGTGAAGGAAGATAGTGAAGTAAGATAGTGAAGCAAGATAGTAAAGTAATACAGTGAAGTAAGATAGTGAAGTAATATAGTGAAGTAAGATAGTGTGAATTGTCCCTTACAGAGCTTGTTACTCCATGGGCTAAGGAAGCTAATTCACTAATCTATACTTTCTCATTCAACAAATGGGCGTGTCATCTGGCTCTTATATCCAGGGTGTAACAATGTAAAAGGTGGAATCAAGAGGAAGCACACCAAGATTCTTTACAAGTACTACACTTCCTCTCTCCGCCTGCGGAATTCCCCTCGGATCATTAACACAGTGGCTTGTTCGTATACCTGCACTGTCGCCTGTTAGCACAAATTCCAAACTATGTGCACCAGGGTGTGGTTGAGATGGGCTATTGCGCTCATTGCTTCCTCCCCACCGCATCTCAGAGCTTCTTGACAGTGCAATAAAATCTCTGAATTGGCTGTCCCCCAATCTTTAGCCCACTGGTGTACTCTTAATGAGAGCACATCAGTGGTTTACACACTTCACCAGCTTCTTCGAAGCTCATGGGTACAGAAGTGAATACTGTATAGAAGAAGTGTCTGTAAGATAAAACATAAACCAATTACACACAATGTTTATTGTCTATTTATGTTTTTTTAACCACTTAGTCATCAGATGGAAAGTATCTGTCCAGACTGGAGAAAACAGTTCACAGACACACAGAGGAAATTGCCAAGCTGAAAAAAGAATGCAGGGAAGGTTTCTCTACCGTCCATGAGAGCATCAGCAACATGAAGACAGTAGTGGAAGGAAAACGTAAACTTCTGGAGGATCAGCTGAGAAAGGAAATAGGACAGTTGCGTAAAATGGTCGTCTTAGTGTAACATAGCCCTGGCCATTTCCTGAAGATGAGGGACAATTTTTTTAGAGAGTAGGATCCTGTATATAAATACTTGTGTCATGCGATGTTAACGTTGCTTTCTGGCCGAATAAGAAGAAAATTGTTTTTTAGTTTTTGAAACAAATTGTTTACAAATTTGTTTAATTTGTCATATCATCTAAAACCTAGCTGAATTTAAAACTGTAATGATGATATAATTAATTAATGGATTTGTGAATTGTACAATTTAAAAGTGATATCACAAACTTTGATATTAAGGCTAGCTGATTTAAACTATAAACATTTCAATAATTGGCTTAAAATAAAGACTAATGAATCTGTCTACGTTTATTTTGCATTGATCTTAGTTGGCATCTAAGCTTCAATTTTATGTAGTCATATTATTTATTTATTTCACTCCAAAAATACAATTGCATTGTAATTTTTTTTTAACTATAGTAATGAAAGTATTAATTCTAAGACAACATCAAAGGGAAATTACTGACAAAAACATTTAGCAAAATTGAGAATGGGTTAAGTGTTCTTTGTATCACAATCAGTAAAAGAATTTACACTTTAGGAACTATGTATAAACAACATCAACTGCTTATGTGTAGGATAGTCAATATAGGGGAAACTGTGTCATGGCCACAGGGCTGCCTAAGGATATGACCTATATAAATATTAGCCACTTTAAAAATAATAGACCACAAGTTTTACTAAACTACATGGAATTATTACTGCAGTTGTTTTCATAGTTTTCCAATGAACTTAGTTCACTATGCCATACAGTAAGTTGGATGCAGGGAATGGGGTCAACAAAACTGTGATGTAATTAAATGGACTGCCACAATTTATTTTTACTGAAATATACGGTAACAAGGGCTTCCTCTTTTGTTTCAAATGAATTCCATCCAATAAACTAGGACGGAGCTCTGTTGACATTTTGTATGTTTCATTTGTTTTATTGCCTGTCTACATGCAAATATGTTTACATTTTGTGGATACGATCGGCTCATTTTTAGTTGCCTCAACATGTCTAGCCAATCCTCAAAGCTAAGAGTTTGATATATTTTTCATTTGTAATAAGACAATCTTGGTACTTATATTTGTGAAGTATATAGCCAGAACTGCATCTGTTCTCAATTGCTCTATCGGTGACTTATCATTGGTGTTAACTTTACCTGTATTATAACTCCCCCCCCCCCCCCACTTTCTTCCACTTGAGAAAAGCATAACAAAATGTATATATAAATATATGTGTAAACATTTATTGTTATATGCTTTACATTTTAGCATCAAAGTATAGAATTTTATAGAAACATTTTTCCCATTGAGTTCATTTCATATTTTATTGAAAGATCTTGTTCATAAACTTTTTCACTTTTCCATCAGATTCAATTTATCAGTGGTATTAATAGTATTATTATCAACAAATTGTTTTTTTTTAGAAATTTTACGTCCAAAAACATTTTTTATGAATGTTTTAGCATCATCATTATATTCATTTGTTTTCCTTGGTTAAGCCAAACATCTCCGCTGCATAAAACAAGTTTGTCTTTTTTAGTTAAACTGGTATATTACATTCTAAATTATCCTGATTGTAATGAAATAAATTATCATTCAATTAGTCAATGCATAAATAACAGTTCAAGATATTCACAAGAGAATAAAGTCAACACTATGAGAATAGATGTTTTCTTACTTACTGCCCATCATCACTATTGGGGTCAAGGCCAACAACTATTGATCTCCAGAGTCTTGGGCTGATTTTTACAATTTCTTTCCAGTTGTAAGCCACTCTACTGAGGCAGCTATTGATGAATGTGTGGGTATCCCTGATTGTTTTGGTTGTTCCTCAGGTTTCTATTTAGCAGACTTTACATTGCTATTAAAAAGTTGGATACTGAATTTTAGAAAAAAGGAATATTATTTTCTTGAATTAAAGTAGGGATGTTGAAACCGGTTTTGTTCCAAACCGGTTTTGTTGCAAACCGGTTTTCTGTTCTATAAAACCGGTTTAAAACCGGATTTTGGTTCCCCCCACCCCGCACAATGTCACAAGTCACAGGCGGGAAAAGCCACATGTGCGTAGTTTTGTAGGTATATTTAAAAACTAAGCTTACTTCAAACTTAATTAGTTTTTGCAGGGTATTCAAGGGGTTGATTTGTGTGAATACAATATGATTTTGTACTTTTTAACGCAAGATTATTTAGAAGTAAAAAAAAATCTGGGCTAATTGATTAAAACCGATAATAGCTTTCAATTTTTCAATAGTGATAATCAAATTCAAGAGGCATAGATCTATATGGTCATTTATAAAATAATGTATTGAAAGGTTTTGCGTAGCACAAATCAAAAGAATGTGTTTTTAATAGTGCCGTTAATAATAAAGCACAGACGCGATGTGTAGCCGAATTTTCAGGGTCACAGGGAAGGGCTAGTTTGCGTCTCTCCATTGCGTACATCAAAGAGCAGCGCACATCTAAAATTTGAAACTGTAACTTAACAATTGGTTTGATGTTGTTTTTATCCTACGCCATAGTTGGTATTTGGAAACACAATATCTAAGACTAAATAGTGTTAACAAGGCATTTCATGAATTGTTTTGTGCGAATCCAAAATTATTTATTAAAAATATTTCCATTACAACCAAAAAAAAGGGTCTTCTACTTAAAGTAATGATTACCTTCCAATCAACAAACCAAAATCCGGTTTTTGAAAATCAAAACCGGTTTTAAGTTTCAAAACTGGAATCCGGTATTCCGTTTTTTGTTTAACATCACTAAATTAAAGTTGACATTGCTAAAGTGGTTAAAGGAAATTTAAATTGGTATACATCAGTATGTCTATTTTCTACAATCACAAAACTGTTGTCTTCAGCAATTTTAAAGTACTTACTGAACTATTGATCCACTGCTGTCAGTACATTTACTTCAATTTTACTTTTAAATGCAGAACCAGAGTCGTAATAAACATACAACTTATCTACACTTTTGGTTGCTTCTCTATAATATCAATTTTTGTATAATTGTTTCCTTTAAAGATATGGCCATGATTTCTATTTTTGAATCCAAATAAACTTCTATGTTTTATACAGCATTAATAATCTTATAAACAAATGTTCTAATGAATGCTCAAATTAATGATTTAAAATTGACTTATTTTTTTTTTTAAAGTATTTAACCAGCATTAAAAAAGTTCTGTTTTATAAAATTCTGTCTCTAATAATAGTATACTTTACTGCTGACAAACGAGCTCATTTTTTTATATAAAAAATCTATGGCATTGCATTTTATTATACAGATTTTATCCTTAACACTTTTTAGTTGAAGCACTATTTTGTTTTAAAGTTTTAACATAATTTGTTAACAATGTTTTGGTAAACGAAGGACTTTATTTAATTTGAAGACCTTATTATGTATTTTTTAATTCTAAAAGCTTTAATTTTATGTTTGAAACTATTGCTTCTTTAATTTTATGTTGTTGTTTTATTTATCCTCAATGCCCCGAATTTTAAACCTTTAGAGCCAATTTTATTTTTTATTTTAGAAACTAATCAATGTAATACCCCTTGTGATGAAAAATGTATAAATATTATTGCTGAATATTTTAAATCAATCTTCTTTAAAGTTATGACTTTCCGACAAGGTTTCAATATCGTTCAAATTATTATTATATTTTTATGTCTAATATTAGGATCTAGATTTTTGTTGATTTGTTTTGTTCATCTCATTACAAAATTCTTTCACTCCCAGAGGGTTAAAAAAAATAACAACTATATAGGCCTATATAAGACCTAAAGTAATAACAATTGTACAGAAACATAGTTAATGGAATTAAAAAAAAAAAAATTCACCTAAATAATGACCTGTATTACTCTTATCTTGTGCTAATAATGGCTGTATTACTCTTATCTAGTGCTAATAATGGCTGTATTACTCTTATCTTGTGCTAATAATGGCTGTATTACTCTTATCTTATGCTAATAATGGCTGCATTACTCTTATCTTGTGCTAATAATATATCGATCATTTATTCATTGATTGATTGCTTCCCTTACTCCCCTTGTTTGTCTCTTTGACTGCTGGAACTGTAACATTTGCCAAGGAAATTAACTCTGATATTATTATGGGGTAGAGTTATCTGAACCTGTATTTTCTATCTAATCTATATATTGTTAGTCAATATAGTAATGTACCCTGTATGTACACACATCTATATATATTTTATTTTTTGATCCTTTCAATTTTTATTGTCAACATTCCGTCCACTATAACATAAATGCAAAATATATCTATATATCTATCTATAAATGATAACATGACTTGAGTTACATCTTTTTAATAGAGTTATTATATCATAGTAAGTAACGTACCCTTCGGACCAAACTGATCATAGGGCTGGTGAAGCAGCATTCACCAGTTTCTGTGGCCAGTCATAATCATATTATACTGGTCTATCAAACTCTCTTGGTTGAATTAGTTGTATTTCTTAATAGTTTATACAGATGTATATCATCATCAGGTTATATCATTATCAGGTTATATCATTATCAGGATGCATCATTTTCAGGTTATATCATTATAAGGATACATCATTATCAGGTTATATCATTATCAGGATGCATCAATATCAGGTTATACCATTATAAGGTTATATCATTATCAGGTTATATCATTATGTTATATCTTTATTATATTATATCATTATCAGGTTATATCATTATCAGGTTATATCATTATGTTATATCATTATCAGGTTAAATCAATATCAGGTTATATCATTATCTGGTTATATCATTATCAGGTTATATCATTATCTGGTTATATCATTATCAGGTTATATCATTATCAAGTTATATTATTATTAGGATACATCATTTTCAGGTTATATCATTATCAGGTTATATCATTATCAGGTTATATCATTATCAGGATGCATCATTTTCAGGTTATATCATTATAAGGTTATATCATTATCAGGTTATATCATTATGTTATATCTTTATTATATTATATCATTATCAGGTTATATCATTATCAGGTTATATCATTATGTTATATCATTATCAGGTTAAATCAATATCAGGTTATATCATTATCTGGTTATATCATTATCAGGTTATATCATTATCTGGTTATATCATTATCAGGTTATATCATTATCAAGTTATATTATTATTAGGATACATCATTTTCAGGTTATATCATTATCAGGTTATATCATTATCAGGTTATATCATTATCAGGATGCATCATTTTCAGGTTATATCATTATAAGGATACATCATTATCAGGTTATATCATTATCAGGATGCATCAATATCAGGTTATACCATTATCAGGTTTTATCATTATCAGGTTATATCAATATCAGGTTATATCATTATCAGGTTATATCATTATGTTATATCTTTATTATATTATATCATTATCAGGTTATATCATTATCAGGTTATATCATTATGTTATATCATTATCAGGTTAAATCAATATCAGGTTATATCATTATCTGGTTATATCATTATCAGGTTATATCATTATCTGGTTATATCATTATCAGGTTATATCATTATCAAGTTATATTATTATTAGGATACATCATTTTCAGGTTATATCATTATCAGGTTATATCATTATCAGGTTATATCATTATCAGGATGCATCATTTTCAGGTTATATCATTATAAGGATACATCATTATCAGGTTATATCATTATCAGGATGCATCAATATCAGGTTATACCATTATCAGGTTTTATCATTATCAGGTTATATCAATATCAGGTTATATCATTATCAGGTTATATCATTATGTTATATCTTTATTATATTATATCATTATCAGGTTATATCATTATCAGGTTATATCATTATGTTATATCATTATCAGGTTAAATCAATATCAGGTTATATCATTATCTGGTTATATCATTATCAGGTTATATCATTATCTGGTTATATCATTATCAGGTTATATCATTATCAAGTTATATTATTATTAGGATACATCATTTTCAGGTTATATCATTATCAGGTTATATCATTATCAGGTTATATCATTATCAGGATGCATCATTTTCAGGTTATATCATTATAAGGATACATCATTATCATGTTATATCATTATCAGGATGCATCAATATCAGGTTATACCATTATCAGGTTTTATCATTATCAGGTTATATCAATATCAGGTTATATCATTATCAGGTTATATCATTATGTTATATCTTTATTATATTATATCATTATCAGGTTATATCATTATCAGGTTATATCATTATCAGGTTATATCATTATCAGGCTATATCATTATGTTATATCATTATCAAGTATATATCTGGACGTAAACAATGGTAATTTGTTCTAATATATGAAAATGACAGCAATAAATAACTAGCCCCCCCCCCCATTTCCTAATGTATATATGTTGTGTTTTCTAAATCGCGTGATAATTAATTGCCTTGATAATTAGTGACCACTTCAACAGGACTTTCTCTAAAAAGCAGAAGATGAACAGAAAAGTATCGTCGCAGCGTACGTATCACTGTGCTTGCTACCATACCATCGGACATTGGCCACGCGCCCCGGCACTTCGGGCTTTGGCCGTAACATATAGGCCTACATGCTTGATCGCCGGCTGGTCCTGCGGTTAGTTCACCGAACTGTCAACCGCGGGTTCTATCCCGGCAGCCGACCGATCCCTGTTGCCCTGCATGAGTTTTGGGCCAAGTGAATATAATAGTGTTCTAGATTCTAGAGCGCACTGAGCATGTTAAAATAACATGGATATACGCGCTATATAAATAATTATTATTATATGGAACAGCCTGCCCCCAGACACTTGGGAATTTTGAGACAAAAAGAATTCTTTAAGAAGAGTTTGAAGACCATTTCCTTTGGCTGGAACAGTCTGCCCCAGACATTTGGAACAGCCTGCCCCAGACACTTGGAACAACATGCCTCAGACACTTGGGAATTTTGAGACAAATAGAATCCTTTAAGAAGAGTTTGAAGACCATTTCCTTTAGCTGGAACAGCCTGCCTTAGACGCTTGGATTAGCCTGCCCTAGACACTTAGAACAGCCTGCCCTAGACACTTAGAACAGCCTGCCCCAGACACTTGGAACAGCCTGCCCAAGACACTTGGAACAGCCTGTCCCAGACACTTGGCCCTGGGACAGCCTGCCCCTGACACTTGGGAATTGTGAGACAAATAGTTCGTTTAAGAAGAGTTTGAAAGACTAGACTATTCTCTTGAGCTGACCATTTTGTGTCTTACCAAGCACAGGATTGGCAAACTAAATTGTTCATTATTTTGAAGCACTCTGAGCATGTTAAATACAATAGCATGGAGAATTGTGCTATATAAATAATAGACTAGTATTAATATTACTAGTAGTAGTCGCATCACTGAATTGAAAAAAAAAACATGCCAGAAAAGGTTAAAAAGCAAAGTCGTAAAGAAACATTTAATTCTAGCATAGTTAGAGAACAATTATCTTATAAAATACTTGAGGTCAAAAATTCGGGAGATAGTCTCAGATAGATTAAACAACTTGGCGATTCTTGCTATTGAGCGTGATCTATGTAGAAAACAGAATTTCGATGATATACTGTATGATTTTGCTACAAGTCCATTAATTACGTCAACAATTTTTTGGCGATTTTTACCCCCTCCCCCTTGTCAACAACTGTCAAACTTTCAGAGACCCCCCTATATAATTACGTCAACAATTTGTTACCCCGCCCCCCCCCTCAAAACAAGAAACACAATTTTAGACGCTTTCTTTTATGTTTAAAATAGATTTGAAACGGAAAGGTTTATACTATATATACTATACTTAATTGTAATACATTTTAAAACTTGTTAAAAGATTTCAAATGGACTATAACTTTCATAGGCGTAGCCACGAAGGGGGTGTAACATGATTCCTACCCCCCTCACTCGCCCCCACATTTTTTTCCGATCCGAGGATCTTAACAATATTTCTTTCCTTTTTCTTTACTATTGTTCTTTTCATATACCGGTACATATGTAATCTTTTCTAATTTTACGTTTCACTAATGAGCTTTTGGTACAATGTTATATTATTGTTAAATAGTGTAGGGGGATATCGTGCACCAGTTGTTAATTATAGCCTTCTATTTTACACCATATTATGTTCACTATTCCTTCTTGCATTATTGTCCACACACACATTATAAACACTGTAGTTGCCTATTCCCTGTACACCTACCTCTCCTACCGTGCACTATTTGCCACCCACACCTTGCAATCCTGGCGACGCCACTGATACTAATACATTTTTTTATCTCGTACAATTTTTACAGAAAATTAGAAATTAAAACGTAAAATTACTAAATAGAACTATGTAGCCTAATCGACCTAATTTTAATGTTTCACCTATTATAACGTAGTCAGCAAACCTATATGTCTATTTAGCCTATTAGAATTAATCCATCCATCCCTATGGCGCTACAGCCCATGTAGGGCTTTGGCCTCCTCCACCACCTCCTTCCGTTCGGGCCTATCTCGGGCCTTCCTTCGCCAAGCCCGCACACCAAGATTTTGTAGATCTGACTCTAGCTTCGAGCCATCGTTGTCTTGGTCTGCCCCTAAGCCTCTTTCCTCTTGGTCTCTGGTGATGTGCTGTTCTGGCTGCTCTGCCATCTGTCATTCTTTCCACGTGGCCTGCCCACCTCAGTCTGCCCTTCTTTATCTCGGCTACCGTTGGATCCTCGTACAGGGTGTACAGTTCTTCGTTTGTTCTTGACCTCCAGCCATCTGTGTCTTGTACAGCTCCATATATCCTCCGCAGCACTTTTCTTTCCCAGGTATTAAGCAAGGTCTCAATGGATTTTGTCATTGTCCATGTTTCACTGCTATACATCACCACTGGTCTTATTATCGTTTTGTACATCACCTTCTTTGTTCTTTTTGAGATATTTTTGTTGCGGAATACATTTTGGAGGCTGAAATACGCACGATTTCCTGCAGCTATTTTTCTTTTATTTCAGGTAGTATCTCATTCCTTTCATTAAGGCTTGACCCTAAGTATTTGAAAGTATTTACTCTTTCAAATGTGCGATTCTTGGTTTTGAAGTCTTCCTTCTTCTTCCTTTGTATCATCCCTCATCAGTACCATGTACTTTGTTTTGTTGTCATTGATATCAAGTCTGACAGCTTGGAGGCATCTTCAAGCTCTGTAAGAGCTTGTTGAATGGCATTTTTATTCTTTCCAAGTAAGGCTATATCATCAGCATACGCTAGGTACTGCAGAGGTTGGCTATATAGGCTATACACTGGGGTGTATGTTGGGGGCTTCTCTATTGAAATATTCTGTTATCGTCCCTCTAGTGTCTACATTAATGTTTCTAATGACTCCCTCTAATACTAGGTTAAATAGCATGCACGATAGTGAGTCTCCTTGTCGTAGTCCTTGTTGAATTGGGAATTCACGCGAGTATTCTCCCTGAGCCTTGACTTTACTCCTAGATTTACATAGTGTCATATATATTAGTCTAGTTAGCTTATTAGGGATCCCAAACAATTCCAGTGTTTCATATATATATTTTCTATTAATACTATCATAAGCCATTTTGTAGTCTATGTAGAGCTGATGTACTGGTATATTATATTTATTAAAAGCAAATAAGGTAGGCTAAGTATTTCGTAGTGGTGTATTTCGTACTTCATGTGGTGGGCCACGAATTATTTTTCTGAAGGAAATATTTTAAAATAACCATGTTGGAGATTCACACAATACACTTCATTCAATGTTGTGCAAACATTAATTAAAGTCTCAGAGAGAACCTATTGTTGTGTTTAGTTCTATTGTCAATCCCAGCCATCGCTTACATGGCTTACATAACGAACGCCAGTCTCTGGCGCTTAATTTAGATGTACTGAGCGTGAGCGGCAAACAAACTGGGTTTCTGAACGTACTATGCAGACAGTTTGTTGGTGTGTTTGTGTTCCTTTGTTATTCCAGCCACCATGTCTAGCTAGAATAGGGTTGCCAGACGTCCGGCAAAAGAAGGACATGTCCTCCTCTTTAGACTCATGTCCTCCGTCCGGCAGGCAAAATCTTTAAAATGTCCGGCTTTTTTTTATACTATTTTGTTTTTAAGCATTAAGACAAATACATTTTGAAAAATAGTATTAACATATTAAGAATATAATTGAGAAACAGGTGATGATTTGTGCAAGAAAAGAATTATCCTTTTTTTTAAAGACTCTTGCATGAGCTTTAAACTTGCCCAACCAAATGCAAGCTGCCCATCAGCCTACAGTGAATTATATGTTATTTTTAACAAAACTGTTTCTTGCTCAGTTTACCAATAGGCCTACACACTTAAACTTAGCGGCAGCTCGTGTAATAAAAATTATACGGATTGCGGATTTAATTAAAGCGAAACTATCCAATTAAAACACAATGGACAACCCGACGCTAAACAGCGAAGATGTTGTTTTCTACAATTTTGGTCGTTCACACTGCCTTGCTAACAATTGCATTAGTTTCCACCCATACATACATCTACAAACTTACAAGATAAACACACAAAGGACATGTCAACTGTAAGCTTAGTTATATGTGTATTAACGTTAAGCCATATTTTTGCATGTTATCTATGTAATTAGTGAAACATGGCACGTAGAATTTTGTAATAAATTTTATTATTATTTATTTTTTAAAAAGTAACATTGTTGACGTCAACTTTTCTTGACCTCCCCCATGTCAACAATTGTCAAACTTTTTTATACCCCCCCCATTTTGTTGACGTAATTAATGGACGTCCCCTAAAGTAAAATTAATTTGATCGTGATTTTGTACTTAGTAAATGCAAAGATGAATTTATTTTCTATTACAAAATCTTAATTTTCACTTAGGCCCTATAATCCTTATCCCTACCCAGACTGGGCCCACGCAATCCGTTTCGCATAGGAACCCGCATTTGCTAGGACCGGTCCTGATTGAAGGTTCTGTAATAAAAGGTTTATTATAGGCCTAATATTGCTTAATTTTTATCCCACACTAATCGGACTTATAATATTAGCTATATTATTTCGGTGTTGTAATTAATTATAGCGTAGGCCTGACCCTTCCTCCCTTAAGCTGTTTTACATGTTATTTTGTAATTTTGTCCTATATAACAAATATAAAGTGTAGCCCTACGAGTTTTAACAGGACACAATTTCAGTTTCGGTTTATTAATAGCAGTATAAAATATTTGCCTTCTATTCCTCTATTGATCTATATTCTATAGCCTAGGTACTTTTGCCTTTGTTTAATTTTTGTTGTATTTGCATTATTTCAACGTGAAAAAAATGCGACTTTCACACCGTTGTAATCGTTTTTTTTGTTTGTTAATCAATGTTAAGCTTCATCAAAACAATATTGCCTACTGCAGTCTGAAGTAACTTTAATCCATTTATAAGGATATTATGTATTGGGCATTGGGCTCAATACCCCCTTTGTATCCATTGCAGTACTCTGCGGGTCAAGGACAAAGATCAAAGTTACGCTCTGCGCATGCGTCAATACGTCCTGTAAAAGACTTTAAGGTGTTATCTTCTCGTACGGTTTTATCTTCCTGTAGTTTTTGCATTCTTCGCTATAAAATGTGATAGGCCTACAGGCGGTAACGTCTTAGACAATGGCACGTAGCACAGGTAAGTTTTCTTTTAAATTTTGCTTTCTTTTTTATCAAAACCAACAAATATAGTTTGCTTTATCGGACTAGCCAGAACAATCTGTGTGGCCAGTTATCATAATAATATGTATAGGCCTTATTCTAGAGAATTCATTGTTGAATCCAAAAAAAAAAAAAAATTTTTATATAGCAGCTAGTGACTGAAATTCATGGAAATGTAGCCTTTCCATGGGCACCAGACACAACTAGCGACATGGTGTAGCATATACAATCGACAAGTGTAGTGCTTCCATATGGTGCCGAGAACTTAAAGAATTTTAATGGCAAAATTGCAAAAGTAGGCCTATTTGTTCGCACAATAATAGAATATAGATTTCATGATAAAAATAAAAACACTGATACACATGACTGTATGAAATGCTTTTATCCATGTATTTATCAAACATTTTATACAGAGTCAGAGAGTAAAGATTGAACAAATTTAAAGAGCTAAAACGTTAAACGTTAAAAAAAATTGCCAACCATTCTGCAAGTGCATGAATGCCATAGTACTATAA
Source organism: Anisus vortex (assembly GCA_949126835.1). Classification (NCBI taxonomy): domain Eukaryota; kingdom Metazoa; phylum Mollusca; class Gastropoda; family Planorbidae; genus Anisus; species Anisus vortex. The sequence continues at coordinate 1,284,947 of OX421492.1, forward strand.
CAGAAATGCGATGTGTTTTTAAAATACAATTAAAATAGAAAGATCTTAAACTACTTGCTAAATAAATATAATATACATTAATCTCTTAGAAATTATAACGGTCTCGATTTTGAAACAAACGCAACAAAAATTTCGCGATGCTTATCGCAACAGTTGAAAAGAACATAAACCATTTAAGGTGCGTCACTCATGGCAGTCCCACAATGCACTTCCAGTATGCTATCACATACACACTCTTAGTTGAAAATGGCGGCCATATTTGTTGTGCTTAAATTGTGTTGGCTACACTAAAATGACAGCGTTTCGCTCATTTAGTCATGTAATGATAATATAGACTTTTATGGATGTACGTAAACATGTCTGTTTGTTTTTATTGATGTTTATTTTATAATAAACTTTATATTTATTCGAAACATATTCTTAATAGATAGGGACAAAATAGTCTTTCTTTTTACTGTGCAAGTTGTTTAAACGCAGGTTGTAAAAAAATATAAATAAAAACAAATAAACATTCCTTTGACATCGCAAACGTACTATATAAATTTATGAATGAAAACAGGGTTTGAAAAATGTTTTTCATTTGTTGTCTTACGAGTTAATGCTATTGCAATTATGTAGGAGTGCGGTTTCTTTCAGAAATAATAGCATTCTATTCATGGACGCCATCTTGAAAAATCTCAAACTAACTCTGAAATGAGCGAGGTTTTTAATTGATGTCAAGTTTTTCTGATATTAAAATAGCTTAATATATTGGTATGCTTCATTAATATTTGAAAACGTTTTTGTTTTAACAGGGTTAATTATTTCTATGGTGTACTTGCATATTTTGAGCTTGGTGAACATATTGAGAATTTCACAACTTAGAACTTCACACAAATCACTTATTTTTAAGCATTATTTTTATTAATTTATCAAATTTATGATACTTTCAGTACATTTATTTAATTTGTTGAGTTTTTCCATTCATTATGGTGATATGAAAATTTCATGTCTTTTCACTATATTCATATACAATATATACATATCTTTAAAATAAATTTCAAGCCTAAACATAACCAATATTGTTTTCATTTACAGTAAAATTAACTTTAAATTAAAGTTATTGATCAGTAATTATGTGTGTTTCAGTGTAAATCATATTTCTATTTGTTCCTCATTTGTGTGACTTTCATGTGACCTTTATTCTAAAATTTTTCTTGGGGTACCCTTTTTGACAAACATTGGTCAAATCTTGGGCGACTGAAAGTATTTAATATAGGAATTTTAAAAACAAGATATTATTAGCATCAATAAATGTACAATTATCTACTTTAAATTTCACTTTAATATGATTTTTGTTCTCTGTTCCTCAAAGACAAACATACTGTACTGTAGCCTACCTTGTTTTTAACTTAGGCTGTCTATATCAAGATGGGCTTTTATTTAATCGCAAAGTGTTTACTATTGCAGTCAAAATGAATATCATTACTGATTTAAGATGTAAAAGTCTTTTATTACATTTCTATTTATTTCACTTATTCTTCTTGCTGATATTTCTTTTATGATGTACACAGTGTTTTTAAAATATTTAAATTAAGTGGGGGAAAGAACATTTTTTATTTGAAGTGCCTCGGCACAGCTCTTTAAAAACGTTTTTAAAAAGTTACAAGTGTATTAATTTAAGATAAATTCATCATATTTATTTAGAGAGAGATTGTTATATGTTTACTAACATGATTTTTTGATCAAACACTTGTGAAAATATGATTTAAACTTTTTTTTTTTGCAAGCAAGAGTAAGTATATTGCTGAGAATACACAATTTTTGAATGAGGGTGACACACCTTTCATCATATATTTAGTGCATAATTGAATGTGTTCCATTCAAACTCTGGTGTTTTCTTATCCACTATGGTGTAAGAAGTAAAAAAAATATGTTTGTGTTAAAATATAAAGGGGACCCATTTTTGCTATTTTGTTGTAAACATGGAACTTAGACTTTTCTCTGAGATTTTTGCTTTTTATGTTTGAATGATAGTGTAGTAGAAAAATAAAAGTTTCTGCTAATATTATTAATATGTTTCATATATATTACATTGTTAGAACATACACAAACATTGTTTTTTCCATTCTTCAAGTATGTATTGTCTGTTAACTTAAAAAATATTTTTTTTTTGTTAAATAAACATGCTTTTGCAGTAACGTTCTTAACATATATTAATCAAGACAAATAAAATTGTTTTAAATTTTGAGATAGTGTATTACTCAACTACAACGGTTTAAACAGTTTGCTTGAATTATAGTGGACAGTTTATGAAGCAAAAATTGGGCCTTATTGTTTTAACCAGTATTATTTGACTTGTTGCGCGATTAGTTTGTGACGCTTTTGCTTATCATCACACATATATTGCTTTTTCACTGAAATAATGCCAGCATTTTCTTTTACTAGGTAGGGTTATCTTCACTACCTGACCTGTCTACCCCCTTATTTGGGCCCAGTGGTAGCAAGAGTAAGGCTAGTGATCACTTAGAAACGGAGCATCATTCACACTTATTAGGCAATGGCCTTGGAGATTCCATGTCTGAATCAAGGTGCTTTAGTTTTATTATCAAATATTTCTATATTAAATCTATTTTCTAACATTCATATCATATCCATTAGAAAATAAATTCATAAGTTTGATATTGATAAAATTCAAAGAGCCTTTTTATTAAAGAAAAAAAAAGTTAAAAATCTTTTTTTATTTCATTTTAGCTGACAATAAAAAGACTTTATAAATAAAAATAATATATTTGCTCTTTCTAGTTAATAGCTTTACTATTATATTTAAAAAAAATATTTTATAAACTTGTTTCTTGGTAAATCTTTTTAAGTAGTTCTTTTATAATGAATTTTAAATTGTTTTGTTTTTATGCTCAAAATTATTATTTTTTAACCTAGAAATGTATTATTTACTTCTGCCTACTATCTACATTTTCATTTAGTATATAGGTTTGTCTAAAAGATACAATCAAACAAACATATTAGGGAGTTTTTTTAATTTAACAAAAAAAAATATTATGAGATGCTTTTAAAAAAAAGCACTTAAAAGTTTTTAATGCAAAAAGAAATCAGAATTTCTGAATCGTTCAATTCTTTGACTACTTTTGAGACATTTGTGTTTTTTTTTATGTAAAGTATACTTTTTACCTGTATTGAAAAATATGACAAGAATCCTATATTTTAAAATTTGTAGTAATTACATTGTTACTTCTGACTTATGAATTACAGAAGCGCCTGGAATTTTATAAAGTTTGGAAATCTGAAAATAATATATTTGTCCTTCAGTTTCCTGAAACTTTTACTTTTAGTCAATGGATTTGTAAAAATATTTTCAAGTTTACATTTTGTCATGCTGCTGTTGCTTTTTACATTGGTCAAATTCTGCTTAAAAGTTAAAAGCCAAGCTAATACTACTTAGACTATAATAACAAAATTAAATTTATGTAGTTTCTTTTTTTAGGGTTTGAATAGTTAAGCATAGTTATTTATTAAATGCATAAGAAAATGTTGTCTTACAACCAAAGCAAATGGGAATAACTAAAAAATATGAGTATATGAAAACATAGGTGTGACATTCTTGTAGTTTGTCTCCATTGTCTAAGTCCTGGATTCTAGTCTCTGATATATTACCTCCGAGGTAAAAAAAAGTTTTGAAATTAGATACCAACCAGGCCAACAAAAGTAGAAAATATATTTTTTTTATGACTGTACCAAAAGCATTGGAATGGTAAAGATGGAAAAGAAATTTTTTAATTCCTGCTACACTTAGTTTTAAGCCATCACCACTAATGATCATGTTGAAACAGGTGGAGAAGAATAGAGTAAGATTGATACACAAGGTGACCCAAGTAGGATCCAGAAATCAAATTCTATTTATTAATTTGAATAGTACTTTTATACCGGTACTTTTCCAGTGTTAACTCAAATAAGACCGGGGTTATTTTCCTTGTTTTGCCGGAATTATTGAACTTAAATTTTTTTTTCACATACATGTGTGTTAAAAATCGATATAGCTAGCTTATTATAATTCTAAACATAGACATATCTTATACAAAAGTGTTGGCAATAAAATAAACTAAATGAAGAAATAAAAATAATTTGATAATTTATTAATTACTAAAAGTTATTTACATTCTAGCACAGGGTGTTTATGAAGATAAAAAAAAAATTCATGAAAAAAATAACTTACGAGAGGTTTTGAAAAATACAGCTATCCAATTTTAACACCAATGTTGCACGATGTTAAAGAATATACACTCAAGAATAAATAACATGTTTAACAGAAAACATTTTGAGCTTGTAAAAGGGCTACAAATGCAGTTTTAGTAATGCTAGGTCGTTTAGGCTTACTAGGACCCCAATATGGCGACGCCCACTCCTCGTACATTTTGCTTCTACTTCTAGTATTATTAGACTTTAAATCACTTTCCGATTTATTTGAAGTTAAAACTGAAATGCATTGTCCATCGAATCATTATTATCAAAATAACTATTTAGAAAAATAGATTGATCCTAATTTGAAGTCAACAGAAGCAAAGCCCACCATAAGCGGCCATGTAAACAAATACAACCGCACGGCATATAGTTTGAAACAAAATTTTTATAAAATTTCTAACCCACTATTTGCTTCCATGTGTAGAATAAAAATACTTTTAAAATGGCTGCTTAAGCGATCCCATAAGCCATTTGAGCAGCTAAAAACATCTATTAGGAGAAAAAACGAAATAAATAAGGAATTTTTCATCGGCAAAATGGACTGTCGGCGCGGCCGATCGGGTTTAATGAGTTAATACATTTTCAACCCCTTTATTTTTTTATGTTCAATTATATTACTATTCATACTTTTGTTAAATGCATTTATTGGACTTGTAGTTTAATTTTTTTACATAAATGTTCTATTACAGCGGCTCAAGTTCTGATTCTGACGGAGAGAATGATGATCTGAAAAACAAAAACATTTCTTCGTCTGAGGACGAAACAGAACTATCTAAACAAACTAACTTAACAGATGAAGATGAAGAGGATAAAAAATCGAAAGACTCTAGTTCTGATGACAATGTTGAATCTGAAAAAAATGATTCACACTCAGAATTTGGTGAAGAGAAAAAGAATTCTGATTCTGAAGCTGATTCTTCTGATGATGAAAATGATGAAGACAGGCCGGCGCAGCCGCAGAAGAAAGACAGTAAGGCAAACCTCAAGCGAGAACTCTTCGACACAGACTCGCAAGACACTTATGATAATGAGACAACAAGAAACAGCGGAGGGAGGCGAGTCTCCGCCATCAGAGAGTTAAAAGATGTAAGTACAGATTTTTTTGCATCTGGAAAAAGTTTTAATGTTATTTGATCTTTTAAAAAACACTAACTAAATTTCATCATTTCATATAACAGGGCTCCCGCACAGTTTGAAAATCAGCCTTTTGTCGAGATAAAAAAAATTCATGGCTGGTTAAACCTATAATTAGTTCATTTCAGTATGAAAACATGACCCCTTATTTTGGAATATTAAAAAAGTTTATTATTTTAAAAAAGTTATATTACACTTACACATTGTTGCGTCCTCTTGAAATTCCAAGAGGTCCTGAAAGTAACCTGAAATTTTTTATTTAGTCCTAAAAATCCCAGAAATTTGGAATTGGAATATTTTTCCTAAAATGTCCTGAAATTAGACTCTAGTACATTGAAAACCTTCGAAGTTTCACATCATGGCTGTAGTGTTTTTGGTTAGTCCTATATACTGTTGTTGCTTGTGCCCAAGATTTCTATGTCTACATATGACTATGAGTCATTTGTGATGTCTACCACTGTCACTATAGACTTTTTTAAATGTTTGTAATACATTCATAAGATGTCAAACATCTTGCTAAACAAATCTAATCCAATAGTTCTTTAAGTTACAATTTTTTTTATTCTCTGTTTAACCTATTAAGATCCAAGCAGTTGATAGCCTGTAACTCCAAAATCCCTAAGCCAAGAGGCATAACTCTGAATATTTAAGAAAACATATATATATATTATATAAAAGAAATTACAGTAAAAAAAAGTATTAAATCAACAAGTGAATTTTTTGCACTTAAAATATAAATGGATAAAGTTTAATTCAAACCAGAAAAAATTTTACTAAGCAGTTAGATAAAAGTTAATATAATTTACTGAGAATTCATCAATAATCTAATACATCAAATCCTCTAATCAAAGCCTACTGAACATCTACAATGCTTTCATTATTACTATCATCTTGGCATTATGAAAATAATAAAATGTTTTCATCATTAGCTTCTCCAGTGAATCCCTAAATATTTGTGCAAAATGTCAACTTTTTTTTACAGAGAATTTACGCTGGAAATTTATTAGCGATTGTAGTTGGGAAAAGGTTAAGTTGTCAATTTTCTGTAATAGTGTAAATCTGGAGAAATAGTTCATTTTTAGTTAAAATCCAAGATTTAAAAAATATTTTAAAAATTTGATGCAAACAATAAAAAAAGCCTTTATGCCAATTCTTATGTCACATTACATTTTTTTTTATTCAAAATATTTGTAGTAGTTGTATTTTACAAGCTGACAGACAGGATTTATACAGGATTTATACAGGATTGATACAGGATTGATACAGTTTGGGAAAGGAACCAACTTTTTTTTAGTTTGTGGAAGTTTATGAAAATTGACTATAGTTAGGACTAGTTTGTGAAATCAGCTTTAATGAAAAAGCAGCAGCAGATATAATGTCACTAAATGAAATTTTTCATTTTGGCACAAGCTTAAAATATGAACGTACAAAAATAATTTCAGATTTACATAAAATTTTTTTTCATTCTTGAAGAATAATAACTTTTTCATGTCAGAAAAAAATGTCCTTAGATTGTATCTATATATTATGTGTATATTATATATATTGATTGTATCTATATATTATGTGTATATTATATATATTGATTGTATCTATATATTATGTGTATATTATATATATTGATTGTATCTATATATTATGTGTATATTATATATATTGATTGTATCTATATATTATGTGTATATTATATATATTTATTGTATATAAATATTATGTGTATATTATATATATTGATTGTATCTATATATTATTATTATATTGATTGTATCTATATATTATATATATATTGATTGTATCTATATATTATGTGCTGATTTCTAGGCTACTGTTCCTTAGATTGTATCTATATATTATGTGCTGATTTATAGGCTACTGTTCCTTAGATTGTATCTATATATTATGTGCTGATTTATAGGCTACTGTTCCTTAGATTGTATCTATATATTATGTGCTGATTTATAGGCTACTGTTCCTTAGATTGTATCTATATATTATGTGCTGATTTATAGGCTACTGTTCTTTTAAAGAAACTGTTTCTCTTTGATTGTTTTTTAAAACAGTGAATGAACATTTTGATCCATTTAAATGTAATTGTAATTTTACTAGTATATACATGGTTTTTAGAAACCAAACCTATTTTAGGCAATATATAGAGATCTGGGATGTTTTATCCAAAGCTTTGTAATTGTACATAGGTCATGTGTGGGAAAGTTTAGGAATTTTAGTATGTTAGAAAAAGCACATAAGAAGTTACTGTCACTTGTCAGTACTTTATTTTAAAGTTTGAGAATTTTGAAATAATTGTAGAGAAATAGAATTTGTATGTGAAACTTTGTACTAGACAGGAATAATTGTACATATAGAAGTGTAGAATCTTCAATTTTGTAATACACAGGAATAATTGTACACATAGAACTGTAGAATCTTCAATTTGTACTACACAGAAATAATTGTACATATCTGTAAAATCTTCAATTTTGTACTACACAGAAATAATTGTACATATCTGTAGAATCTTCAATTTTGTACTACATAGAAATAATTGTACATATCTGTAGAATCTTCAATTTTGTACTACACAGAAATAATTGTACATATCTGTAGAATCTTCAATTTTGTACTACACAGGAATAATTGTACATATCTGTAGAATCTTCAATTTTGTACTACATAGAAATAATTGTACATATCTGTAGAATCTTCATTTCTATATTTTCCTTGATTTAACATGTATTAGTCATGTTTGAAAATTTGTTCTTCTAATTTCTAATCATGATCTAAAAAATTTTTTTTTTTTTACAGGAGTGGGATCAAAAACCAGATTTATATGGCATTAGACGTTCTGGTAGGTCCAGGAGAGAAGTTGTCAGATACAATGTAGGCGGGGTTAGTAGACTTGTTTTTCTCTGATTTAAACTTGTTTGTTGTGAATGATAGTCAGTGTAGAATTAGACGTTCTGGTAGGTCTAGGAGAGAAGTTGTCAGATACAATGTAGGCGGGGTTAGTAGACTGGTTTTTCTCTGATTTAAACTTGTTTGTTGTGAATGATAGTCAGTGTAGAATTCATCTTTTCCATTCAAAGTTTATTACAGCAGAAAGAAAGAAAAAACTGAAAATGACTTGAAATATAGAAATTTCATTTATCAACTAAATGCCTTATTTCAAATGCTAGTCAATAAAAATCAGAATAGCTTTTTCTGTAGGCCTTAAAGTAGAAAATCCAAGCATCTTTTTTTTTCTCTTACAGAACAGTGACAGTGAGGGTGAGAAGAAAAAAGGCAGAAAAAGAAGAGAGTAAGTTAAACCAAATTATTTCTCCATTTTCTAAACTTTGAGGTCTCAGCAATAGTATGGGCTGGCATTTTCTAAACTTTGAGGTGTCAACAATAGTATGGACTGGCATTTTCTAAACTTTGAGGTGTCAACAATAGTATGGACTGGCATTTTCTAAACTTTGAGGTGTCAACAATAGTATGGGCTGGCATTTTCTAAACTTTGAGGTGTCAACAATAGTATGGGCTGGCATTTTCTAAACTTTGAGGTGTCAACAATAGTATGGGCTGGCATTTTCTAAACTTTGAGGTGTCAACAATAGTATGGGCTGGAACTAACTGATTATTTGTTGTTGTATTGACAGGTCTGAAGATTGGAGAAGTCATGATGATGATAATGATGAGAGTGAAGAAGAAAGTAGTGGCAGTGATGATTTTAGACCTGCTAAGTCAGCCAGAAAGTAAGAAACAATTTTTATTTGTTTTCATTTTGTCTTGGTCTTGTTGAGGACCAAAATACTCATTTACTCCATTTACTTTCAGAACTCGGCCATCCTCACGAGCTACCAAAAAACGTCCAACAAAACTGCTGGGTAGGAGTAAAGGCCGGAGTAAAAACCTTTCTTCTACTGACTCTTCAGATGATAGTGATTCTTACAGTAGACCAATCCCACAGAGAAAAACTGCACAAAAAATCAGGTGAGATTCATGTCTGTATTGTATAAGTCCTATTATGATTCTTATATGTTTGATTTATTGACGTGTTCATGCTGCCCATTCCATATCTCAGAGCCACCTGGGGAGAAAGAATTGATGTGAACTAGTTCTGGCATATAAAATGTTTGGAAAAAAATTGATTGTGTGTTCTTTAGGCTTAGAATAGATACAGATTCAAATGTGTAGATAATGTTATTTAAAGTTTTTTTTTAAATTATTTATTTACATTTGTGTAAAACATGGGTCTGCTTGTCTATTTTTAATATACATATATTCATTTTCCTTCTGGTGTATTCATTAGCAGACCTGCCAAGTACTACGAATTTTTCGTAGTTTATACGAAAAACAAGGTCCAAATACGAAATTACGAAATGGGCAGAAAAACTACGAATTTTCTGCAATTTTCGATAAAAAGCAAAAAACTACGATTTTTTTCTGATTTTCTAAGAAAAATACAAATTTTGTATATATAAAAATGCGAATGGGACACATGCCGACGCTCTCTGAGTTAAAATTACGATTTCCGGCCGGAAGTTGCATTTAATAAATATTTGTGTCCCTCACTGATCTATATAAAAAAAAGTTCACATGCTTTAAAACTGGGATTATTCTTGGCTACTGTATTGTTTCTATCAACAAATGAATAAATTTAATAGCATTATCTTTCGTTCCAACGGCTAGGCAAGAGAGTAGGGTTAATGAAGCCATGAAACCTAATGCGCTAATCATGCTAATGTTTACTAATGACTATACTAAGGCTAAGACAAGGCGGATAAGCCCAAGTCCGGCCAAGGGTTTCTTTCAAATTCTTGGCTAGCATTCGTCTCTAATTAAAATTTAATTGAAATGGATTCTAATTCCAAAGTTCTAGTAACTCATTTAATTTACAATTGAATTAAAATAGGCCCCTATGGGCCTATTATATGTTATATTAAATAGTGTATACTTTATGAAGCTTCTTAGGCTTCTTTGAAATGCATATGACTCATGAGTGAAATAAATACACCGTGTAAAACGTGTAAAAATGCTTACAAATATTACTACTAATTGACTACTGATTTGGGGGTCTAATGAATACGAATTTGGGGGTCAAAATACGAATTTTGGGATGGCTCACTACTATTTTTGAAGTTTTCAACTTGGCAGGTCTGCATTAGTGATCTTATAATTATTTCTTTTTAAAAGTTGATTTTGATAATGACCGATATATCAAGTTCTTGCTTTTAATAAACATTTTCTGATAAATAAAGATTCAGATATAATTTTATATCAGAAGTATTTTTTTTTTACTTAGAGTAATGAAAACAAAAATTTCTGTAATTTTGTGGCCCCGATACTGAGTCATACCAAGGAACCACTGGTTTACAGAAATATACATTTTCAATAATGTGAAATTATTTGTACATCAAAAAATCATATTTTGAGTGACTATGCCAGTTAATTAAAATCTTTAAAGTCTCAATCTGTTATTGAGTCACTATGCCAGTTAATTCAAATATTTAAAGTCTCAATCTGTTATTGAGCCAATCTATACCATCTCTCTTTTGAATCTAGGAACAAGTATCATAATCGTCCAATCAGAACAAAAAGTTCTAGAAAGACGGTTAGGTAAGAGGTGGGGGTTTTATTGTAATTCAATTTTTCTGTCTATATTGTAACTGGAAGTCTGTTTCTTTTTTTAAATTATGTATTTGAATGTGTCACATTAGATTATAGTTGTCACTGTTGCAAGAGTTGTAACAGGGTTCGTACAGCTCCTGGAAACTCCTGGAAAACAAAAAGTTGTGTTCCAGGGCCTTAAAACTCCTGGAAAAACTGCATTTAGTCCTGGGAAAATACAAAAAACGCCTTATTTTTCGAGGGAGATTAATTATTAATTAAAAAATCGTAATCACTGCTCTTAGATTGTACTTGACCCTATTGGAGTTAACCCTCTTTGCCACTTTTTATTTCCACGCGCAAACATTGATGACACCAGGGATGCCACTCCATGGTTCTTTTTTTTTTTACTAGATCTTGTTTTTTTTCTCTATCCAAACTTGGGATGTAGGCTATATAAGTTCCCGTAACGTCGTAAACCAAAAAGAAACTGTGTAGCGAGGTGTCTGTTTTTTTTTAAAGAGCTCAGCTTGGCTTTTCAAAAAATTTACTCCTGAAAAACTTTTGGAACACTCCTGGAAAACTCCTGGAATTTTGAGTCAATTTGACTGTACGAACTCTGTGTAAGCTTGCTCAAATCTTTGATGGCACTAAAAACAATAGAAGTTTTATCAAACATACTGTCAATAGCAATATTACTGGCTTACTTTAGCATGTAATATGGACAGTTGAAAACTTGTGGTTTTATAGCTTGAACTATTTCTCTGTGTAAATTAATAAGTAAAATTATCAAACATAGAAGACTTTTTCACATTTGGCTTGTACATATTGGTTTTGCTTTTTGAAAACTTTAAATAACACAATGCTATATATTTTTGTATAATGATATAGAAAAACGTTAGATCAGTTTTTTTTTGTTTTTTTTTTATTAAGTTGAGTTAAAGATAGAGAATTTTAACATTTTATTTAGAATTTAAAAATATAAAAACTAAAACAATTCTAGTTTGACAGTAGTCTGGCCACAATGTTCAAATTATTGATGTCTTTGGTTTAAACAAGTGTAAAATGTACTGATATGTTTTCCATTGATCAATTTAAACATTTGTGTGTGTGTAAATTCTGAGAGTGAGGGCTGATTGTGTATGTGTGACGTTGTGTATTTATTTTCCCAAATATTTATAAATTGTGTTTAATATTTTTTTTTATCACTTCTTACCTTTTTTTCTATTATGCTAAATATTGTTAATGCAATAGTGCCCCTTTAAGAGCTTTTCTGTTGATTTTTTAGATCAGTATATGATTAAACCATTAATGCATTTTCAGGCTACACATGTGGATACATTGATACTATTGTTGAAGTGCTTTGGTTCTATTAAGCATTTAATCACACAACATACTGTTCTTCTATATAGAATTTTGATATGAAATGCATTTGACCTATTTCTTTCAAATTTAAATATTGTGTCTAAAACATTGAAATATTTCAACTAAATGGCACGTTTTCCAAACTGATAAATTCTAGTGTTTTTAAAGATTTTCTGGAATGCTTATGTTACAGTGTAAATGTATTGACTGTCCATGTCCTAAAGTTTAAATTGTATGTTCTAGTTATAAGGAAGACACAGATGAGGCAACAGATTCTGATGACATTATTGAAGCAGTCACGCCCATGGCAGATGTAGAAGAAGACAACAGAGAAACTATTGAAAGAGTGATTGAAGTAAGACAAGGCAGAAAGGGAGGTAAGAGATGAATAGGATTACTGAATTTTAGTGTTAACTTCTCTTGGCTGTCATCTAATAGAGTATATTTGTAAAAGTTGTAAAGCTTATTCATATTCTCTATTTTGATCAACTTGTATGTCAATATTCTACCAGCCACAGGTCACAAGACAACATTGTACAATGTCAAAGAAAATGGTGACCCCAATTTGAGTCCTTTAAAGGAAGGAGAAAAAGAGGAAAAGGAAACTCACTATTTAATTAAATGGAAGGGCTGGTCCCATATCCACAACACATGGGAAACAGAAGCATCCTTAAGAGAACAAAAAGTGAATGGCATTAAGAAGTTGGAGAATTTTATGAAAAGAGAAAGTGAAATAAGAGATTGGTGAGTCATTTTAATTGTGAACTTAATATGTAGACTTGATTCAAATACCAAATTAATGTTTAGGCTTGATTCAAGATAAATACCAAATTAATGTTTAGATACCGACTAATATGGTGGTATTTCTAAGGTGACATAAAATGTGAATGTTTTATCAGGAAAGATAATGCTACCCCTGAAGATGTAGAGTATTATGATTGCCAGCAAGAAATGATGCAAGATCTCACAGAGTCTCATAAAACTGTAGAGAGAATTATATGTAAGTAGAGTAAGCTATTTAAAACTATCATTGTAATGAATAAGTCTAAAGTTTCCAATAACATAACAGAGAGATATTCATTGGGTTGTCTTGAACTATTTTCTGTAGGTCACCGGAAAGAAAACAATGGTACAGCAGACTACATGTGTAAATGGCATGGCTTGCCTTATTCAGAATGTACATGGGAAGATGGGGAGCTTGCCTCCAAATTATTTCAGAGCCATATAGACAAATATTTGGCAAGGAATAAATCCCAGTGTATACCTACAAAGTTGACAAGAGTAAGTTTTATTTTTTATTTATTCAAATGTCTCAATATAAAATACTGTGTGGAGACATTACACATAATTTTGTTGTTTAGTTATATCTCTCTCTACAAGTAGTGTGGTGGGCTTATTGATATTCATTTACTGCCCGCATTAGTTAGAGTTATTTTATATCTTCCATGCGTAAAGACATGTTTTTGTGTATAAACTTACAGTAAAAGATAAAAACAGCTAAAATGTAAATACCGGTATTTCTGTTTACTGTTTATTTTATTTGTACTTGTTAGTGTTTGTTACATAAAGTATTTTGATGACATAAAATAACTTATTCATGATTGTGTCATTTGTACTTGTTAGTGTTTGTTACATAAAGTTTTTTGATGACATAAAATAACTTATTAGTGATTGTGTCATTTGTACTTGTTAGTGTTTGTTACATAAAAGTTTTTTGATGATATAAAAAAACTTATTCATGATTGTGTCATTTGTACTTGTTAGTGTTTGTTACATAAAGTTTTTGATGACATAAAATAACTTATTCATGATTGTGTCATTTGTATCTGTTATTGTTTGTTACATAAAGTTTTTTGATGACATAAAATAACTTATTCATGATTATGCCATTGCAGGTGTTGAAAGTTCGACCAAAGTTTGTCCAGTTGAAGGAACAGCCACCTTACATTGGTGGAGTAGACAACTTGATACTACGAGATTATCAGTTGGATGGTCTGAACTGGTTGATTCACTCCTGGTGCAAGTATGTACTGGCTGTTGCTTTAGATTGATCTTGTGTTTGACTATTTCATGTCCACAATTGAATAAACATAACAGCTGTTGTATTGTTTGTCAACAGAGAGCATTCTGTGATACTTGCGGATGAAATGGGTTTAGGTAAAACCATACAGATTATCAGCTTTATCTCCCATCTGTTCAATCATTATCATCTGTATGGTCCTTACCTTCTGGTGGTTCCATTGTCAACTGTGGTGGCATGGCAGAGGGAGTTTGAAAAATGGGCTCCAGAAATGAATGTTGTTATATATATTGGAGATGTGAATAGTCGGGCTGTGGTAAGTTTAAATTGACTCACATTTTTTTTATTTCTCTAACTCTGGTATAGAGTTGTAGTTCATAGTATCACTTGTATACTTTAGTGCAGCTCCAGTAATATGTCACTCTACCCCCACAAACCGGTGCAGAAGTTGGCAAAACTGGTTTTTCAATGAATCCAAAATAATGTGAAAAAACATAAGTCATTTTTTAGATTATTATTGATTTGTAATGTTGAATGCCTTAACTTATATTGCTGTGAAATTTTCAAACTAAAATTATTTTTAGAAAGTATTTAAAAATTTGTTTTGTGCAGCCTTTGTATAACTTGAAGCAAAATGTCCTCAAAAGATTAAAATGTTTTAAAGTGAAATAAATTATTTTTAAATGTAAAACTTGTACAGCTTGTGTATTGATTCAGTAGGAGTGTTTGCTAGTCTTCATTGCTATTGGTTAATTCATCATAATAATATTAAATTCTCTGTTGCAATGTTACATTTTAAAAAAATCTGTATTCATTGTTCACCAAAATGACTTTCCTTACATTTACTTATGTAACTGTGCATAACTTTTGAACTAATTAATCAATGTTAGAGATTCTTTCAGCAATGTATAGATAAATGTATCAGCTTCCATGAAACATCTAAAACTAAATATCTTAGTTTGCCTACTTGATATCATTCCATGGGTTGTTGCGTCACATAGAGTTGTATCCATCCCATGGGTTGTTGTATCCATTCCATGGGTTGTTGCATCACATAGAGTTGTATCCATTCCATGGGTTGTTGCATCACATAGAGTTGTAGCCATTCCATGGGTTGTTGCATCACATAGAGTTGTAGCCATTCCATGGGTTGTTGTATCCATTCCATGGGTTGTTGCATCACATAGTGTTGTATTCATTCCATGGGTTGTTGCATCACATAGAGTTGTAGCCATTCCATGGGTTGTTATATCCATTCCATGGGTTGTTGCATCACATAGAGTTGTATCCATTCCATGGGTTGTTGCATCATATAGAGTTGTAGCCATTCCATGGGTTGTTGCATCACATAGAGTTGTAGCCATTCCATGGGTTGTTGCATCACATAGAGTTGTAGCCATTCCATGGGTTGTTGCATCACATAGAGTTGTAGCCATTCCATGGGTTGTTGCATCACATAGAGTTGTAGCCATTCCATGGGTTGTTGCATCACATAGAGTTGTAGCCATTCCATGGGTTGTTGCATCACATAGAGTTGTAGCCATTCCATGGGTTGTTGCATCACATAGAGTTGTAGCCATTCCATGGGTTGTTGCATCACATAGAGTTGTATCCATTCCCTGGGTTGTTGTATCCATTCCATGGGTTGTTGCATCACATAGAGTTGTATCCATTCCATGGGTTGTTGTATCCATTCCATGGGTTGTTGCATCACATAGAGTTGTATCCATTCCATGGGTTGTTGCATCACATAGAGTTGTAGCCATTCCATGGGTTGTTGTATCCATTCCATGGGTTGTTGCATCACATAGAGTTGTATCCATTCCATGGGTTGTTGCATCACATAGAGTTGTAGCCATTCCATGGGTTGTTGCATCACATAGAGTTGTAGCCATTCCATGGGTTGTTGCATCACATAGAGTTGTAGCCATTCCATGGGTTGTTGCATCACATAGAGTTGTAGCCATCCCATGGGTTGTTGCATCACATAGAGTTGTAGCCATCCCATGGGTTGTTGCATCACATAGAGTTGTAGCCATCCCATGGGTTGTTGCATCACATAGAGTTGTATCCATCCCATGGGTTGTTGCATCACATAGAGTTGTATCCATTCCATGGGTTGTTGCATCACATAGAGTTGTATCCATCCCATGGGTTGTTGCATCACATAGAGTTGTAGCCATCCCATGGGTTGTTGCATCACATAGAGTTGTAGCCATCCCATGGGTTGTTGCATCACATAGAGTTGTAGCCATCCCATGGGTTGTTGCATCACATAGAGTTGTAGCCATCCCATGGGTTGTTGCATCACATAGAGTTGTAGCCATCCCATGGGTTGTTGCATCACATAGAGTTGTAGCCATCCCATGGGTTGTTGCATCACATAGAGTTGTATCCATCCCATGGGTTGTTGCATCACATAGAGTTGTATCCATTCCATGGGTTGTTGCATCACATAGAGTTGTATCCATCCCATGGGTTGTTGCATCACATAGAGTTGTAGCCATCCCATGGGTTGTTGCATCACATAGAGTTGTAGCCATCCCATGGGTTGTTGCATCACATAGAGTTGTAGCCATCCCATGGGTTGTTGCATCACATAGAGTTGTAGCCATCCCATGGGTTGTTGCATCACATAGAGTTGTAGCCATCCCATGGGTTGTTGCATCACATAGAGTTGTAGCCATCCCATGGGTTGTTGCATCACATAGAGTTGTATCCATCCCATGGGTTGTTGCAGCACATAGAGTTGTATCCATCCCATGGGTTGTTGCATCGCATAGAGTTGTATCCATCCCATGGGTTGTTGCATCACATAGAGTTGTATCCATCCCATGGGTTGTTGCATCACATAGAGTTGTATCCATCCCATGGGTTGTTGCATCACATAGAGTTGTATCCATCCCATGGGTTGTTGCATCACATAGAGTTGTATCCATTCCATGGGTTGTTGCATCACATAGAGTTGTAGCCATTCCATGGGTTGTTGCATCACATAGAGTTGTAGCCATTCCATGGGTTGTTGCATCACATTAAGTTGTATCCATTCCATGGGTTGTTGCATCACATAGAGTTGTATTTTGTTTGTATTCACCAGATGAGAGACCAAGAATGGAGGCATCCGGGGAATAAAAGGCTCAAGTTTAATGCTTTGATTACTACTTATGAAATTTTATTAAAGGACAAGGTAAGATTATTTTTCAACAAAGGAAATAACTAGAGCTGCATTTATCATTGCATACAAAGTGAATAGGTTTGATGGATTGTGTCAATAAATGTCTACATCATTCTTGCAGTCATTCTTAGCTGCAGAGTCCTGGGCATTCCTGGGTGTGGATGAAGCTCATCGTTTGAAGAATGACGACTCTCTGTTGTACAGATCACTAGAGAACTTTGATACAAATCATAGAATTTTAATCACTGGCACACCATTACAGAATTCATTAAAAGAGCTATGGTCACTTCTACATTTTATTATGCCTCATGTGTAAGTAGATTTCACTTTTTAAAAAACACATTTGTACCTAACCAGTAGACTTTATTTATGTGCATTGATACATTCTGCAGACTTTGTTAAAAATTCAGTGATTTAGAGATCAACTGATATGGTAAGGAGAACTATAACAAACTTACATAGTTTTATATTTGCTCAGGAAATATTTCTTCATTTCTATACAGGTTTGATAGTTGGCCAGATTTTGAAGATAAACACTCCAATGAGGAGGGCAAAGGATTTTTGTCTTTACATAAACAGCTAGAACCCTATTTACTTAGGAGAGTGAAGAAAGATGTGGAGAAATCATTACCTGCCAAAACTGAAAGAATTTTACGTGTGGAACTGTCTTCATTGCAAAAAACATATTACAGGCAAGCATCCAATTGTTATGTAAACAATCGTAAACAGTCTACTTTTTGTCAAAACATCTGTCACCAAATATATCAAAAGATATCTTATTCAATACAGGAGATTTTAAAGACAGGAATTTCATTTTATCTTATTGAATACAGGGCAAAATAAACAAAAGAATTTCATTTATCTTATTGAATACATGTCAATATTAACAAAAGAATTTCATTTATCTTATTGAATACAGGGCGATATTAACAAAATAATTTCCTTTATCTTATTGAATACAGGGCAATATTAACAAAAGAATTTCATTTATTTTATCGAATACAGGACAGTATTAACAAAAGAATTTCATGTATTTTTTTAATACAGGGCAATATTAAAAAAAGAATTCCGTACTTTGATGAAAGGTATGCGAGGAAATGTTTCTTCCTTTGCAAATATTATGATGGAGCTGAAGAAATGTGCTAATCATGCTCATCTTGTTGTTCCTTTAGAAGAGGAACCACTACTGAAAGAAAAATTACAGGTAAGGATTTCTTCTTCTTTATCCTGTCAAATGTTGTTTAAATGCCAAGTCAGATAAGAATGACATTTGAGATTTCCATCAATTCATTAATTTATGATTCAATTATTCTCTTCTATGTTTACAGGTCCTTTTAAAAGGAAGTGGTAAACTGCTTTTACTAGACAAACTGTTGGTCAGATTAAAGGAGACTGGACATAGAGTACTCATCTTTAGTCAAATGGTCCGAATGCTGGACATAGTAGCGGAGTATCTCCAGTGTCGACACTTTCAATATCAGGTAATTGTTGACATCACCACTTGCTATTATCATGAATTTGTTTTTTGTATTGCACTGCTCTAAATTCTTGATATAAAATGTGTATTTTCTATAGAGACTGGATGGTACCATACGAGGGGACTTAAGAAAACAAGCTTTGGATCATTTCAATGCTGAAGGTTCTCAGGTAAAGATTGTAATCTGTCTATGTCCATCAACAGTTCAAATGTATGTAGGAAGATGTACTTGTTGACACTTGAAATCTATTTTTATTCTGACAGGATTTTTGTTTTTTGTTGTCAACAAGAGCTGGAGGGTTGGGTATAAATTTAGCAACAGCTGATACTGTGATTATCTTTGATAGTGACTGGAATCCACAGAATGACCTCCAGGCACAAGCAAGAGCCCATAGAATTGGTCAAACCAAGCAGGTAAGATCATTGCTGTTTTATAAATAGACCATTTCTAGCAACATATTGGGCCCAGAATGAGTACACATTTAATTTATACACCAACCAATTCATTACAGGTGAGTGTATATCGCCTGGTGACTAGTTCTACAGTAGAAGAGAAAATTGTGGAAAGTGCCAAGAAAAAGATGGTGTTGGATCATTTAGTCATTCAAAGGATGGACACAACAGGTAGAACTGTATTAGACAGAGGTGCTGCCCCATCAAGGTAAATAGAAGACTCAGTAGAACAAGATACATATGAACTGTAGTATGTAAACAAACACATTGAGTGACTCAGTAGAACAAGATACATATGAACTGTAGAATGTAAACAAACACATTGAGTGTAACACATTAGAACAAGATACATATGAACTGTAGTATGTAAACAAACACATTGAGTGACTCAGTAGAACAAGATACATATGAACTGTAGAATGTAAACAAACACATTGAGTGTAACACATTAGAACAAGATACATATGAACTGTAGTATGTAAACAAACACATTGAGTGACTCAGTAGAACAAGATACATATGAACTGTAGTATGTAAACAAACACATTGAGTGTAACACATTAGAACAAGATACATATGAACTGTAGTATGTAAACAAACACATTGAGTGTAACACATTAGAACAAGATACATATGAACTGTAGTATGTAAACAAACACATTGAGTGACTCAGTAGAACAAGATACATATGAACTGTAGTATGTAAACAAACACATTGAGTGTAACACATTAGGACAAGATACATATGAACTGTAGTATGTAAACAAACACATTGAGTGACTCAGTAGAACAAGATACATATGAACTGTAGAATGTAAACAAACACATTGAGTGACTCATTAGAACAAGATACATATGAACTGTAGTATGTAAACAAACACATTGAGTGACTCATTAGAACAAGATACATATGAACTGTAGAATGTAAACAAACACTAACACATTAGAACAAGATACATATGAACTGTAGTATGTAAACAAACACTTTGAGTGACTCAGTAGAACAAGATACATATGAACTGTAGTATGTAAACAAACACATTGAGTGACTCAGTAGAACAAGATACACATGAACTGTAGTATGTAAACAAACACATTGAGTGACAGTAGAACAAGATACACATGAACTGTAGTATGTAAACAAACACATTGAGTGACTCAGTAGAACAAGATACATATGAACTGTAGTATGTAAACAAACACATTGAGTGTAACACATTAGAACAAGATACATATGAACTGTAGTATGTAAACAAACACATTGAGTGACTCAGTAGAACAAGATACATATGAACTGTAGTATGTAAACAAACACATTGAGTGTAACACATTAGAACAAGATACATATGAACTGTAGTATGTAAACAAACACATTGAGTGACTCAGTAGAACAAGATACATCTGAACTGTAGAATGTAAACAAACACATTGAGTGACTCATTAGAACAAGATACATATGAACTGTAGTATTAAAAAACACATTGAGTGACTCATTAGAACAAGATACATATGAACTGTAGTATGTAAACAAACACTTTGAGTGTAACACATTAGAACAAGATACATATGAACTGTAGTATGTAAACAAACACTTTGAGTGACTCATTAGAACAAGATACATATGAACTGTAGTATGTAAACAGACACATTGAGTGACTCAGTAGAACAAGATACATATGAACTGTAGAATGTAAACAAACACATTGAGTGACTCATTAGAACAAGATACATATGAACTGTAGTATGTAAACAAACACATTGAGTGACTCATTAGAACAAGATACACATGAACTGTAGTATGTAAACAAACACATTGAGTGACTCATTAGAACAAGATACATATGAACTGTAGTATGTAAACAAACACATTGAGTGACTCATTAGAACAAGATACATATGAACTGTAGTATGTAAACAAACACATTGAGTGACTCAGTAGAACAAGATACATATGAACTGTAGTATGTAAACAAACACATTGAGTGTAACACATTGTATTTTATCTTGGACAGTGCTGTGCCATTTAGTAAAGAAGAACTTTGTGCTATTCTTAAATTTGGTGCTGAAGAATTATTTAAAGAGAAGGATCTTGATGATGAGGAAGAACAACAGGTAAAGATATAGCAGCACTACGCTATTTACAGTAGATAGTAGCACTACGCTATGTACAGTAGATAGCAGCACTACGCTATGTACAGTAGATAGCAGCACTACGCTATATACAGTAGATAGCAGCACTACGCTATGTACAGTAGATAGCAGCACTACACTATATACAGTAGATAGCAGCACTACGCTATGTACAATAGATAGCAGCACTACGCTATGTACAGTAGATAGCAGCACTACGCTATGTACAGTAGATAGCAGCACTACGCTATTTACAGTAGATAGCAGCACTACGCTATGTACAATAAATAGCAGCACTACGCTATGTACAGTAGATAGCAGCACTACTCTATATACAGTAGATAGCAGCACTACGCTATATACAGTAGACTTATATAATGACTCTTTCAATGCTAGATTGATTGTGATTGTATTTGTTGTTTGAAGGTTGACATTGATGACATTCTGAACAGAGCGGAGGAACATGAAACAGAAACAAGTACAGTTGGTGATGAACTTCTGTCTCAGTTTAAAGTGGCCAGTTTTGGAAATCTGGAAGAAGAGACAGAAACTTCACGAGCTAGTTTTGGGGAAGAAGGTAGTGAAACATTTCTCTCCTAGTGAATCTTGGTTTTTGAAAACTCTTTTCTGTTGTTTTCATTGTATGTAATTGTGTATATTGCATTGCTTGCAGGCAAAGATTGGGATGAAATCATTCCAGAAGATGTCAGGCTCAAAATGGAAGAGGAAGAAAGAAATCAGAAAATGTTAGGTCTAGAATTAGGACCTAGGAATAGAAAAACTATTAAACAGGTATGTGTTGGACCTAGGAATAGAAAAACTATTAAACAGGTATGTGTAGAACCTAGGGATAGAAAAACTATTAAACAGGTATGTGTAGGACCTAGGGATAGAAAAACTATTAAACAGATAATAATATGTGAAGAACCTAAGAATAGAAAAACTATTAACTCACTTGCTACTAACCTAGTTTCCAAAGACACCCCTGAAAATACTAGCCAAAAGGAAGGAACTCCTCATTAAATTTTGTAAATTTTTTCTAAATATTTTTTTATGACTAAATATTTCCCAAAGTTAATAAAAATTACATCATAAAATAGATAAATATCTTAGCTTTCTGCAAATATCTTAGCTTTCTGGAAATGTATACTTTTATACTTAAAAAAAGAGGTTGAATTATCGGTAGAATCATTCGCTGAATGTTGAGACCTTAGGATTTGACTAAATATTTTCACTAGCCCTAGTGACAAAGTCTGATCAAGTATCATAAAGCTCATAAATCGAGTTGTAATGGAAATTTATCTAAGTCTATTATCTGCAGCATCATAATTATCAGAACTGTTGTTAAAGTGTTATATTTGGAGGTATAGAGCTATTGATTAATAAATTATAAATTAAAGGCGAAGGCTATAAAAAAAAGTATTACAAGACGTAAGACCAGTGACAACTACCCGCATTTTGAAAGCGCATCGCAAAAAAACAGAACTTAATAAAAACATCAGTTTTTTTAACGAAACATACTATATTCCTACTTTTTAAAAGCTGTGCTTGCACTAATAACACCCCCACAGAACGCATGGTGAAAAATCCATAAACGACGATAGGTTAGTCACATACTTTGCCGCCGCTTTTGGGCGCATTAGTACGGAGGGGGGGGAATGCCGCAATGGTAGCAATTGAGTTAAACAGATACATGTAGGACCTAGGAATAGAAAAACTATTAAACAGATACATGTAGGACCTAGGGATAGAAAAACTATTAAACAGATACATGTAGGACCTAGGGATAGAAAAACTATTAAACAGGTATGTGTTGGACCTAGGAATAGAAAAACTATTAAACAAGTATGTGTTGGACCTAGGGATAGAAAAACTATTAAACAGGTATGTGTTGGACCTAGGAATAGAAAAACTATTAAACAAGTATGTGTTGGACCTAGGAATAGAAAAACTATTAAACAGGTATGTGTAGAACCTAGGGATAGAAAAACTATTAAACAAGTATGTGTTGGACCTAGGAATAGAAAAACTATTAAACAGGTATGTGTAGGACCTAGGGATAGAAAAACTATTAAACAGGTATGTGTAGGACCTAGGAATAGAAAAACTATTAAACAGGTATGTGTAGAGTATAGTTATTAGAGTAGATGTTAAAGAAATGGTTAGGCTGAAATGTTATAGTGTGTAACAATATTTGATGGTTGGTTTCAGTTACAAGTTGATTATGATTCTGATAAAGACAACAAGAAGAAGCGGAGAAAGAAAGGTCAGTCCGATTCTGAAGGTAGTGAAGAAGATGAGGAAGAAGATGATGATGACCAGCCACGTAAAAGAGGTCGACCTCGAGGTGGAACCAAGGATGGTGTCAAAGGATTTTCTAATGCTGAAATTAGGCGCTTTGTCAAAAGTGTCAAGAAATTTCCTGCTCCTTTGAAAAGGTAAATCTTTTATTTCATTGTAGGGTTTATAAACTTCAGTAAGGGTGTGAAAACTGGCTTGCTTATACAAGTACATGAAAGTTTTTGAATATATATTGTGTTCTATTTGTGATTATATATTTTTTTGAGGCACATTTTTCTGAAAAAAAGGATTTCCAGTTAGGTCCTATTTTGTATTGAGATATTTTGTATTGAGATATTTTGAACTGAAATTATTCAATAGCTGTTTCTAAGAATTCTTCAAGAAATATCCACAAATAAAATATTTCATTTGGATTAATAGTAAATACTTCTGGCTAACATTAAAATACATTGGAGTTTATATTGGTTGGTGAATTTGAATAGAGTTTGGTAAAGGTTAGGACAATATTTAGCAATTTTGATATGATTTTAGAGTAAGAACCCTGCATTTAATGTGTGTAAAAAAAATCTTTACTATATGTATAACTGTTGGCACTGTTTCAATGCTTCTGCCACTCCTAACAATACCCCATTAAGCAGAAGTATATATAGTTGAATGATTCACAACTTGGTACCATTTTCAGGTTGGATGCCATTGCAGAAGATGCAGAACTTCAAGAAAAAAGTGAAGCTGACTTGAGGCGTTTGGCAGAATATTTAAAGAGAGCTTGTGAAGATGCAGTGCGAGAACACAATCAGAAACTACAAGAAAATCCAAGCACTGAAGGTAAGCAATACCTTCATCACAGACTATAGAAGTAGTAGTTGAAGGTCATCAAGTAAATATGGACTATAGAAGTAGTAGTTGAAGGTCATCAAGTAAATATGGACTATAGAAGTAGTAGTTGAAGGTCATCAAGTCAAATATGGACTATAGAAGTAGTAGTTGAAGGTCATCAAGTCAAATATGGACTATAGAAGTAGTAGTTGAAGGTCATCAAGTCAAATATGGACTATAGAAGTAGTAGTTGAAGGTCATCAAGTCAAATATGGACTATAGAAGTAGTAGTTGAAGGTCATCAAGTAAATTATGGACTATAGAAGTAGTAGTTGAAGGTCATCAAGTAAATTATGGTATATAGAAGTAGTTGTCAAGAAATGTCGTGATTTCAAAACATGCTTACAATTTTTGCCTGTGTATTTTTTAGTTGGCAAGAAAAGTCACAAAGGTCCTTCTTTCAAAATTGCCAGTGTGAACATTAATGCCCAAGCCTTACTTAAAGCTGAAGAAGATCTTAGGCCATTGGCTGAAGCAATACCAGAGGACAAGGAGCAAAGGAAAAAGTAAGAGTTTGTTTTATGCTTGTTCATTGGTTTATCAGTAAATGAATTTTTCTAGTTTGTCTCCTACTAAATGAACAACTCTTCACCAGGTGGCGTCTAAGTCAGCCTGTGAAAAAAGTCCACTGGGATTGTTTTTGGAATATTGATGATGACAGTGCTCTACTGAAAGGCATTTATGAATATGGTATTGGAAGTTGGGAGGCAATCAAAATGGATGAAAGTCTGGGAGTCTCAGATAGGGTACAGTTATTCATTCATACACTTTTATTTTATGTCTGTTACAAAAAATTAACAGTAAAAATTATGTTGCTTATCTTGACAAGTGGCAGGAAGATGATTGTTTAGGTTGAAATTATTTAGTGAAAAACTGATTAGCTACTGAATTGAAAAAAAAGACAGTCTTGATAAATTAAAGTTGACTTTTAAAACATAAATACAAAAATCAACCAAGATGTCCACAATGATTTGTATTTTCCCTTTAGATTCTCCCTGATGGTGAATTAAAACCTCAAGCTAAACACTTACAGACAAGAATTGACTATCTACTTAAAACAATGAAAAAAGATGGTGGACAATCTACACCAAATGTAAGTATTGTCACACACTTTGTTGTAATGTGAAGAAAAGTACAATTATTATTGAATGCTTGAAAAAAAAAATTATTACAATATTTATAATCAATCATATTTTGGCTTTCAATTTTTTAGAAACAAACAAAAGCAAGAAAGCGAAACCCCAAATCTCGAGCAGAAGTAATTGATAAAGATGATTCTAGCAGTTCTGAGGACAAAGACAAAAAGACAAATAATGAATCAAAGAAAAAGCAGACGGCAAACGACAAAGATATAAAGAAAGAAAATGCTCTATCTGATGTTAGCGATTTAGAACTGGAGTCAGAAACAGAAGATGGAAAAAAGGGAACAAAGAAAGTCAAATCTGTAAAGAAGCCAAACAAAGATGGGGATAAAAAAACTGTCAAAAGCAGAGCCAAGAATAAGAAAAAGGTAAATGAAGTTTGTTTTTTCACAGTGTGGCAACTAGTGAATTAGGTTTATAGTGTTAGTTTCTGTGTGGCAACTAGTGAATTAGGTTTATAGTGTTAGTTTCTGTGTGGCAACTAGTGAATTAGGTTTATAGTGTTAGTTTCTGTGTGGCAACTAGTGAATTAGGTTTATAGTGTTCGTTTCTGTGTGGCAACTAGTGAATTAGGTTTATAGTGTTAGTTTCTGTGTGGCAACTAGTGAATTAGGTTTATAGGGTTAGTTTCTGTGTGGCAACTAGTGAATTAGGTTTATAGGGTTAGTTTCTGTGTGGCAACTAGTGAATTAGGTTTATAGGGTTAGTTTCTGTGTGGCAACTAGTGAATTATGTTTATAGTGTTCGTTTCTGTGTGGCAACTAGTGAATTAGGTTTATAGTGTTCGTTTCTGTGTGGCAACTAGTGAATTAGGTTTATAGGGTTAGTTTCTGTGTGGCAACTAGTGAATTATGTTTATAGTGTTCGTTTCTGTGTGGCAACTAGTGAATTAGGTTTATAGTGTTCGTTTCTGTGTGGCAACTAGTGAATTAGGTTTATAGTGTTCGTTTCTGTGTGGCAACTAGTGAATTAGGTTTATAGTGTTCGTTTCTGTGTGGCAACTAGTGAATTAGGTTTATAGTGTTAGTTTCTGTGTGGCAACTAGTGAATTATGTTTATAGTATTAGTTTCTATCTACAGCAGACTGGTCCTATGCATTACACTGCATCATCAGAACCCAAGGAAATAGCTGAAGAAGCTGATGAGGAAGAAAGGCCTAAAATGGACCTTAAGGTGTTTGACCAGGTAATTTTTCTTTTAAACATTCTTGCAACATTTTATTTTACCTGAAATTGATTATCCTTACACGAGTTAGCCACATAAGATAGATAAGTTTTGTGTTTTGCCACACTAAAACCTCACAAACAAAAACGGTCCAATTTCTAGTATGTTAAAAAAAATAAGTTTTATCAGTAAAATGTCTTTGTCTTCAATGCCAGTGTAAAGAAAAAATGCGTCCCTTGAAGAAAGTTTTGAAACAACTGAGTGAGCCAGATGAAACATTGAGTGAAAAGGAACAAGTGGCTTTCATTCGAAGTATATTGTTGAAAATTGGTGACCACATCAACATCTGTATTGAAGAATTTTCAGATCCAGAAAAAATCAAGTTCTGGAGAGAGTAAGTGTTCATGTAGATAAAAAAGTTCTGGTTGAAGCTGGATTGCAACAACTTGCTGTGAGCCTAACTTGTTCATTTCTTCTGTGTATTGCAGTAGTTAACTTGTTCATTTCTTCTGTGTATTGCAGTAGTTTGTGGCTGTTTGTCTCCAACTTTACTACATTAAACCACAACAAACTGAGGAAACTCTATAAGGGAGCTTGTAAAAAACGAGAAAATGACAAAAATGATAAAAGAGAGGTAACTTTATATTTTGATTTATGCATCAACATAGTTCTGTAACTAGTTTGATTGATTGTAATTTGATGTATAAACTCTCTTAGCATCAATTGTCTTTAGTTTTTTTCTTTGCTATTTAGAACCATTATCATGATATTAAAATAGGTGGCTGAATTGTGTTTGTCTGACAAAATGTATCAATAGTTTCATCATTTTGAAAAAATGTTGATTTGATTTTCTAGGATGGTGACCTGAAGCACAAAAATAATCATCTGAAAAGAAGTCTAGATAAATCAGACAAAGAAATGTCCTCCAAGAAACCAGCAA
The DNA here is from genome assembly GCA_949126835.1 of Anisus vortex. Lineage (NCBI taxonomy): Eukaryota > Metazoa > Mollusca > Gastropoda > Planorbidae > Anisus > Anisus vortex. The sequence continues at coordinate 1,312,949 of OX421492.1, forward strand.
ACCCAGCACACCGCCATCATCATCATAACAGTACTCAGCAGCAAACACAACATCCTCATCATAAAGACAAGTAGGTTGCAGTTATACATTTGTATGTTATCTGTTGTTTTCATCATGCTGTTGAGCCAAAAGAAATCATAGTTTTATATTTTCAACACTGGGGACATTTTAGGCACATCTTAGTCTTTTCTATTGACAGCAGCAAGTTTTCCATCTTTGTGGGATTTTAAGGAAAACATTATGTGTCCCAATATCTTCCATCCACTGATAGAAAGCCACAAGGGAGATGACTATGATGAAGACTTATGCTCTAACCCAGCTCGCTCTGTAGTCCTAGTGACAGTGATGAGATTTTTTTTAACTGAGTTATCTCCTTTTGGCTTATACATTTTCATGACAACATTTTTTGCCGTTTCTACTGGCGTGTATAGGTTGGACCTGTGGATAGGTAGCACCCTTAGATTAGGGTTATCCAAGTTATATTATGTAAGGTCATATGCATTATTTTGTGAAGGATTACCTGGATTCTTTAATATGAAATTTCTATAAAAATAAATGACCTAGTTTTAAATCATAAAATTTACTTTAATTTAGAAACTTTCCTGACATTAGTTTTCAATTATACATGATGTCTACACTAAGAAATAAAGGCTGTATTTCATTTATTGGTTATGGACCAGTCAAGAAGTATTTCATTTATTGGTTATGAACCAGTCAAGAAGTATTTCATTTATTGGTTATGAACCAGTCAAGAAGTATTTCATTTATTGGTTATGAACCAGTCAAGAAGTATTTCATTTATTGGTTATGAACCAGTCAAGAAGTATTTCATTTATTGGTTATGGACCAGTCAAGAAGTATTTCATTTATTGGTTATGGACCAGTCAAGAAGTATTTCATTTATTGGTTATGAACCAGTCAAGAAGTATTTCATTTATTGGTTATGGACCAGTCAAGAAGTATTTCATTTATTGGTTATGGACCAGTCAAGAAGTATTTCATTTATTGGTTATGGACCAGTCAAGAAGTATTTCATTTATTGGTTATGAACCAGTCAAGAAGTATTTCATTTATTGGTTATGGACCAGTCAAGAAGTATTTCATTTATTGGTTATGAACCAGTCAAGAAGTATTTCATTTATTGGTTATGGACCAGTCAAGAAGTATTTCATTTATTGGTTATGAAGCAGTCAAGAAGTATTTCATTTATTGGTTATGAACCAGTCAAGAAGTATTTCATTTATTGGTTATGAACCAGTCAAGAAGTATTTCATTTATTGGTTATGAACCAGTCAAGAAGTATTTCATTTATTGGTTATGGACCAGTCAAGAAGTATTTCATTTATTGGTTATGGACCAGTCAAGAAGTATTTCATTTATTGGTTATGAACCAGTCAAGAAGTATTTCATTTATTGGTTATGAACCAGTCAAGAAGTATTTCATTTATTGGTTATGGACCAGTCAAGAAGTCTGGTACACAGAAGTTTTGGGAATGCATTTGTTTCTTACAGTCCTTAATCTTAGAGTTGATGGACACAGATAGAAGTTTTTTTAGACTGCGCTCTTTTGAAATGTCAGTGCCTAGAATATAGAATGTTTGCCACAGACATTGAAGGAATTAAAAAAAAAATCAGGCCAAGAAAGAGGGGTCTGCAAATCTACCGTAAAATCTCAAGATATAAGCCAGACTTTTTTAAACCAATTTTTAGGTCTGAAAAAGGTGGGTGGCTTTTACACGTATAAATAAAAAGTTTGTTTCCACGTCTAGAGTATTGATTGAAATTGATGATGAAGGCTACAGTAAGCAACATCACTGATGACAGTGTAAAGACTAGATTAGTAAAAAAAGTGATAAAAAGTATAAACTATATATTCAGTTCAATATTGTAGGGCCAAAGTTTCCCTTGCTAACAGACTATCCCCAATATACATGGTTTTAAAAAAGACAAAATATTTCAGATTTTTCTTATGTTACCTTTGTAAATGAATTTAAATAGGTATAATGTACTAACTGATTAAAAAATAAAAACCACATTTTCCCCCAATATCTTCCATCCACTGATAGAAAGCCACAAGGGAGATGACTATGATGAAGACTTATGCTCTAACCCAGCTCGCTCTGTAGTCCTAGTGACAGTGATGAGTTTGTTTATAACTGAGTTATCTCCCTTTGGCTTATAATATACACAAAAGTGAAACAATGAGAAACACAGATGTGATAAGTAGTAGTTCATTGAATTGTAAGAAATGTTTGTCTATTATCAATGTCTGTATACTGCTCATGCCAAAAATAGTTTTTACAAAATAATTATGATTTAGAAATGGATTTTATAAGTCCACATTTGTGATGACTTAGGTATAGAGATGTGACGACTTAGGTACAGATATGTAGAACTTAGAGATATGTATGTGGAATCTTACATACGGTTGGCCTATTATTGATTAGCCGGACAATGATAAGGTATTCCCTTTGCTCGGCAAAGTGTGAATGTTTTGTTGTTTGTATTATAATATATATATCTTATTTTCACATTACATGTATGCCTAAATTAATATTTTAATGAACTTTTAAATGTAGCCTATTTGTTTTATTTAAGGGAATTTTCTCACAGTCCCAACATTCCTATGCTAATGTGTGTTAGTAGTCCCTTTTGTTCTCTCTCAAAGATTTATTACCCGCCCAGTCACGGGCGATCAGATCACCCCTCGTTCCTTACACCCCCTCCCCCCCCCCTCCACAGACTCTAGCTCGTAGCACGTCTTGGGATTAAGTTTCCACCCTTAATTGAGAAAACGCCCATTCAAGAGTGCCCTTCTTTCTTTCTCTTCCTTGCAAATACTTCCATACATCACCTGTAAACGATTCCTTTGTCCAGCAAATGAGACACGACACCCTTCCCACCCACTGGTTCTCTTTTCTGTCCCCCCCCCCACCTTGCCCCCCCCCCCTTTTGTCTTCAGTGAATAGACCAATCATAGGCCAGAATGGAACTAAACTTTAACTTTATATTAGCTCCCACAGACTCGAAAAAGTCAGATTCCTATCACAGTTTCAGATTCCTATCACGCTCTAGACTAGTCAGGTCGCTTTTCCTTAGGCTTAGATTTTTCTGTATATAGCCAGACTTAGACTTAGACTTTATTGCATCGTTTATTAAACATATGTGTGTATTTGATTTAAATTGATAAACGTTTTTGCCGTCTTCTACACACAAACATTCCATCCTGCCTATTCTTCACTAGAGAATTAAACATTGCATTAGTATTAAAATTCAACCAAGTGTGTTAGTCCAGTTTTACTGTTACGTCAAGCTTGTTTGTGCAAAGAGTATTGTTTTATATGCCAGAGATAGCCACTCTGACACGAACCAGGAACTGCAAATATAAATTTACTTGCTACATGACGGTCTACTCTGAACGGGCATACCCTGTCAGACAACGTAGCCAACGAACTTACTGGAGGTAACAACCAGTAAAACCCCAATCCATCACATACATGAGGTTCTCGTCCGGCGATAAGTCCTGCAAGTATTGGATTTACGTATAGTTACGAGGAGCTGACTTAACTCCTGCAGTGGACTTTACTCCAGAAAGCACAGACTGTCGTGAACCTGCGACCCTACTTCAGAGGAAATATTACTGTCATATAGAAGTTGGGGGCTCATTATGTTCCTGGAATAAACAACACATCAACACTTGACAACCAACCAACTGTCAGTGCACACGTCATTGCCAGCGTAGATCATCACCTGTCTCCGATCATCCTGTTCGATCAACGTAGATCATAGCTTCACTACACTTAGCCAGTCCTTGCCAGCGTAGATCATCACCTGTCTCCGACCAACCTGTGCGGTCAATTTATATAACCTCTTCACTGCACATATCCAGTCCTTTCCAGCGTAGATCATCACCTGTCTCCGACCAACCTGTGCGGTCAATTTATATAACCTCTTCACTGCACATATCCAGTCCTTGCCAGCGTAGATCATCACCTGTCTCCGACCAACCTGTGCGGTCAATTTATATCACCTCTTCACTGCACATTTCCAGTCCTTGCCAGCGTAGATCATCACCTGTCTCCGACCAACCTGCGCGGTCAATTTATATCACCTCTTCACTGCACCTATCCAGTCCTTGCCAGCGTAGATCATCACCTGTCTCCGACCATCCCATCCGATCAACTTATATCACCGCTTCACTACACCTACTTCGTCCCTGCCAGTGTATAATAGCACCACCCAAAGACTGCCCAACACAAGAGAACATTGTCCTCTGCACTTACTCAATTAGCGCAGAGCACTGCTTCTCCACACATTCGTGAGCACATTCCGAAGTCAACAAGTACAGCTCAAGTCAAGCGTGTGTGTGTGTGTACGACAGAGCTATTAAATATTGCCGTGGGTGAGTACCTTTTTATTGTCTGGTTCAAGTTCTAGTCTTAGTAGGCCAATTGTCCACGTACATTTCGCTATGGCAGACTTAGTTAACTTTAAAAGGGGCGCGAAGGAAGAAGCTATTGAATATGGTTATGTGGGTGTTCAGGTAATGGAGTATGTAAATAAACAGGTAGAGATTTATTTAGAGCAGGAAAGGATGAAGGGAGATAGAGAAAGGGTCGTTTTAGAAGACAAGCAGCGGGAACGGGAAGCAAAACGTATAGAATTAGAATTACAAGATAAACAACGCGAGAGAGAGGCAAAACAATTAGAGTTAGAGAGGGATGTAAACTTAAGAAAACTAGAGATAGAGAAAGAAATACGTCTAGCAGAACTCACAGCACAGAATAGACTATCTGAAACAAACAATGGTAGCATAGACAATTTACCGTCGACTCCCTCATCCATAACCAACAGTGACACTCATCTAGTACCACCTTTCTGGACTGACATATATGATCCCTCCACAGAATCTATTGATATTTATCTGGCCCGCTTTGAGAAGAGAGCAAGCTTTAATAATGTCCCTAGAGACCTGTGGGTAAGATCCCTGGTTCAGTCATTAAGGGGGCCCACATATGATGTTTACGCCAAACTTCCCCCTTCAGACCAAGACCCTTACGACCATCTAAAGAATGCATTGTTGACAAAATATGAATTAACAAGCAAGTGTTACCAAAAGAAATTTAGAAATGCAAGAATGAGTGACATAGAGACATATACTCAATTCTCAGATAGATTGAAAGGCTATTTACTTAAGTGGGTGGAATTATCAAAGTGTGACCAGTCATTCGACGGTCTTGTTGAGATAATGCTTCTAGAGCAATTAAGGACGCTGATGACAACCAAACTAAAAACATTTTTAGCGGAAAATGGTGTTGATAGTTTGGACAGGTCTATAGAGCTCGCGGACCGCTACGTAGCGGCACACAGGGATGAAAACACACACTCTCCCACCCACAATAGTGGCAACCGGCACACAAATAACGACAGACGAAATAACGCGCACCAGGATAGGAATCAACCCGCGTACCCTGACACCCTTCCCCATTATCCACATCAGGGTACACGGCCCCATCACCAAACAAACGGTGGTGGCCACCGACCCACTCCCACCCCTCTGCTACTTCAGGGAAGGAACAGAGGCGCCCCTCCCCCAGCCCACACAGGCTGCGTCACCGCCCCCTCAAATCACACGCCCGAAACCCCGTTAGTGGATTTCTCTGATGATCCCACTGACGCCCCCACCTCCATGGCTCATGTCACTGGCACGGTGTATGTCAGCGGCCGGCGCGCCCGTTGTCTCTATGATTCAGGATGTCAGTTCGACGCCCTTATAAGCGATTCCTTCGTTAAACCAGGGGAACTCACTGGCAAGTTCGTAGAGGTCAGGCCCATAGCTAGCCCTGTACAAAAATGCCCAATCGCTCGATTGGAAATAAAATCCCCTTACGTGTGTGGTCCGGTGAATGCAGCTGTGATGGGAAATATGGAGTTCGATTTAGTTTTGGGGTGTAGATACATATTCTTAGGCACCCCCGACTCCCCCATTATGTTGGCTCCCGTAACCACGCGAGCCAACACTGACGCTGGAACTCAACAGCATGAAATCCCTCCCTCCAATAATGAATTCAGGGTGGCACAGAGGGATGACCCCTCACTGAAATCATTGTTTGCACAAGCAAACCAAACCAAACCGGGTAAGCCCCGGTATATCTTTAAGTCAAACCTACTTTACCGGTTGCCCCGGGAAGACGAACCTGGAAAAACCCAGCTAGTAGTACCCCTCCCCTACCGTCAGCAAGTAATGGAAACCGCACACGACTCTGCCATGGGCGCTCACCAAGGTCAAGCTGCCACAGTATTTAAAGTCAGATACTATTATTTCTGGCCAGGCATGTACGGTGATATTAAAAGATTTGTCTCTTCTTGTCACCAGTGCCAAGTCACTGCTAAAAAGCACCTCACCCCACCTGTACCGTTAGGTCAGACCCCTGTGGTGGACACGCCTTTTAAAAGGATGTCAGTGGACTTATTAGGCCCCCTCAATTGGACGCGAAAGAGAAACGCCTATATTTTATGTGTGGTGTGTCAGGCGACTAACTGGCCCGAGGCTGTAGCATTGCCTAGCATGGACGCTAAACATGTAGCAGAAGCTCTGTTTACAATGTTTACCAGAGTAGGTTTTCCAGAGGTCCTTCTCTCCGATAACGGTGCTCAGTTCACCGGGTCCCTCATGAAGGAAGTGTTGCAGATAATGAACACGAAACACCTTCGCACCTCCCCTTATCACCCCCAAGCAAATGGACTGGTAGAACGGTTCAATCAAACTGTGGTAGGTATGCTTAGGAAAGTCGCCTATGGCAATACCGATGAATGGGACACATATCTCCCCGCAGCCCTATACGCCTATCGCGCTACCCCTCATGCCAGTCTAGGGTACTCGCCATATGAAATGATCTACGGATCACAGCCCCGTGGCCCCCTCGAAATTTTGCGCCGCTCCTGGACTAAGGAGAATCCCGATCAGGAAGAAAAAACAGTACACACCTATGTCAAGCAACTGCAGGCTAGACTAGAATGTGTGCGTAAAATAGCCCACTCAAACCTGCTCAAAGCGCGCAAAAAACAAGCCGAACACTTTAATCGCAGGGCGAAAGAACGATCTCTCGCACCTGGAGATAAAGTATTGTTGTTGCTCCCTTCGTCCCTCAACAAGTTACAAATTATGTGGAAAGGCCCTTACGTAGTCACCGCCCGTACCTCCCCCACAAACTACACAGTCAAGGTTGGAAACAAAGAGAAGATGTATCACATACATTTGCTGAAACGATACCTTGAACGCCCCGTCCACGACACGCCGCTAATTGCCATGACCACCGCCTTGGAAACTGAACCCGACGAAACTCTTACCGCGTACCCACTAAGCGGAAAAGAGTCGGTTGAAAATGTCAACCTTTGTCCTAAACTAACCCTCTCCCAATACAGCTCTCAGACTGTCTATGTCAAAGGTAGTGACCACTGTCTCCCAGACTATCTATCAAGACACTGTGCACCGACTGAGGCCGACAATCACTGTGAACAGAAAAAAACGCAGAAAAGAAAAGGGACGGGAAATCAGAAACCGCCTTCCCCTGAGAACACAGACATTGTCGCTGTTAACTAAAGGTTAACAAATCAAGAATAAAGGAAAAAATAGAGCTGGAAAGAAAACGTGTTATTTAGATAAAACGTTTTGATCAAACGGGGGGAGATGTGATGACTTAGGTATAGAGATGTGATGACTTAGGTACAGATATGTAGAACTTAGAGATATGTATGTGGAATCTTACATACGGTTGGCCTATTATTGATTAGCCGGACAATGATAAGGTATTCCCTTTGCTCGGCAAAGTGTGAATGTTTTGTTGTTTGTATTATAATATATATATCTTATTTTCACATTACATGTATGCCTAAATTAATATTTTAATGAACTTTTAAATGTAGCCTATTTGTTTTATTTAAGGGAATTTTCTCACAGTCCCAACATTCCTATGCTAATGTGTGTTAGTAGTCCCTTTTGTTCTCTCTCAAAGATTTATTACCCCCCAGTCACGGGCGATCAGATCACCCCTCGTTCCTTACACCCCCTCCCCCCCCCCTCCACAGACTCTAGCTCGTAGCACGTCTTGGGATTAAGTTTCCACGCTTAATTGAGAAAACGCCCATTCAAGAGTGCCCTTCTTTCTTTCTCTTCCTTGCAAATACTTCCATACATCACCTGTAAACGATTCCTTTGTCCAGCAAATGAGACACGACACCCTTCCCACCCACTGGTTCTCTTTTCTGTCCCCCCCCCCCCTCCCACCTTGCCCCCCCCCCCTTTTGTCTTCAGTGAATAGACCAATCATAGGCCAGAATGGAACTAAACTTTAACTTTATATTAGCTCCCACAGACTCGAAAAAGTCAGATTCCTATCACAGTTTCAGATTCCTATCACCCTCTAGACTAGTCAGGTCGCTTTTCCTTAGGCTTAGATTTTTCTGTATATAGCCAGACTTAGACTTAGACTTTATTGCATCGTTTATTAAACATATGTGTGTATTTGATTTAAATTGATAAACGTTTTTGCCGTCTTCTACACACAAACATTCCATCCTGCCTATTCTTCACTAGAGAATTAAACATTGCATTAGTATTAAAATTCAACCAAGTGTGTTAGTCCAGTTTTACTGTTACGTCAAGCTTGTTTGTGCAAAGAGTATTGTTTTATATGCCAGAGATAGCCACTCTGACACGAACCAGGAACTGCAAATATAAATTTACTTGCTACATGACGGTCTACTCTGAACGGGCATACCCTGTCAGACAACGTAGCCAACGAACTTACTGGAGGTAACAACCAGTAAAACCCCAATCCATCACAACATTGTCAAATGCCCAAATGTACAGAACTCGGCTACATCTATTCAGCAAAAGTTTTCTCAATAATGAATTGAATACTATGAGCCCAACACTTCTTGTAGGTTAGGATTTGACCAATGTAAGAGAGCAGAATACCCAATAGTTTGGCTTCTAAAATATTTCAATGGTTTTGCAATAATAGGGAAACCAAAACAAAACTAGCTCCTGCTGGAAGTGTTTGGGATGAGGCTACACAAAATGTACAAATCCATCTAGTCCTGCGTTTTATTTAAACTGTTTTATTTTGTTGTATTATGTAGCACTGTAAATAGACATCATCAAAGAAACATCACTGCTCATCAACAAACAACACATCGTCCAGGGAATGGTAAAGATGGTGTTCTTGCTGATCAAGGTGGGGTCAGTCCAAGTAATTCATGGACACTGGCTAGTCCTTTGTCAAGAACTGAAGATGTTGCACGAAACAGGTATGTCTTGTTTACATCCAATTTGATTGTGTTCAGTTTGGCTAGTTCGATGTCTCTATTATTGGTGTTGTTTTATTTTTCACATAATTGTCTACCCTTGGTGTTTTTTATGGATCATTCTGTAATATAGTGCTGTCTCTTAGTTTACTTACTTATAGCAACACTAGACATTCATCATTCCAACATAGACTTATAGCAACACTAGACATTCATCATTCCAACATAGACTTATAGCAACACTAGACATTCATCATTCCAACATAGACTTATAGCAACACTAGACATTCATCATTCCAACATAGACTTATAGCAACACTAGACATTCATCATTCCAACATAGACTTATAGCAACACTAGACATTCATCATTCCAACATAGACTTATAGCAACACTAGACATTCATCATTCCAACATAGACTTATAGCAACACTAGACATTCATCATTCCAACATAGACTTATAGCAACACTAGACATTCATCATTCCAACATAGACTTATAGCAACACTAGACATTCATCATTCCAACATAGACTTATAGCAACACTAGACATTCATCATTCCAACATAGACTTGAGGGACACATAGCAACACTAGACATTCATCATTCCAACATAGACTTGAGGGACACATAGCAACACTAGACATTCATCATTCCAACATAGACTTGAGGGACACATAGCAACACTAGACATTCATCATTCCAACATAGACTTGAGGGACACATAGCAACACTAGACATTCATCATTCCAACATAGACTTGAGGGACACATAGCAACACTAGACATTCATCATTCCAACATAGACTTGAGGGACACATAGCAACACTAGACATTCATCATTCCAACATAGACTTGAGGGACACATAGCAACACTAGACATTCATCATTCCAACATAGACTTGAGGGACACATAGCAACACTAGACATTCATCATTCCAACATAGACTTGAGGGACACATAGCAACACTAGACATTCATCATTCCAACATAGACTTGAGGGACACATAGCAACACTAGACATTCATCATTCCAACATAGACTTGAGGGACACATAGCAACACTAGACATTCATCATTCCAACATAGACTTGAGGGACACATAGCAACACTAGACATTCATCATTCCAACATAGACTTGAGGGACACATAGCAACACTAGACATTCATCATTCCAACATAGACTTGAGGGACACATAGCAACACTAGACATTCATCATTCCAACATAGACTTATAGCAACACTAGACATTCATCATTCCAACATAGACTTATAGCAACACTAGACATTCATCATTCCAACATAGACTTATAGCAACACTAGACATTCATCATTCCAACATAGACTTATAGCAACACTAGACATTCATCATTCCAACATAGACTTATAGCAACACTAGACATTCATCATTCCAACATAGACTTATAGCAACACTAGACATTCATCATTCCAACATAGACTTATAGCAACACTAGACATTCATCATTCCAACATAGACTTATAGCAACACTAGACATTCATCATTCCAACATAGACTTATAGCAACACTAGACATTCATCATTCCAACATAGACTTATAGCAACACTAGACATTCATCATTCCAACATAGACTTGAGGGACACATAGCAACACTAGACATTCATCATTCCAACATAGACTTATAGCAACACTAGACATTCATCATTCCAACATAGACTTGAGGGACACATAGCAACACTAGACATTCAAGCATTCCAACATAGACTTGAGGGACACATAGCAACACTAGACATTCATCATTCCAACATAGACTTATAGCAACACTAGACATTCATCATTCCAACATAGACTTATAGCAACACTAGACATTCATCATTCCAACATAGACTTATAGCAACACTAGACATTCATCATTCCAACATAGACTTATAGCAACACTAGACATTCATCATTCCAACATAGACTTATAGCAACACTAGACATTCATCATTCCAACATAGACTTATAGCAACACTAGACATTCATCATTCCAACATAGACTTGAGGGACACATAGCAACACTAGACATTCATCATTCCAACATAGACTTAAGGGACACATAGCAACACTAGACATTCATCATTCCAACATAGACTTGAGGGACACATAGCAACACTAGACATTCATCATTCCAACATAGACTTATAGCAACACTAGACATTCATCATTCCAACATAGACTTATAGCAACACTAGACATTCATCATTCCAACATAGACTTGAGGGACACATTGCAACACTAGACATTCATCATTCCAACATAGACTTATAGCAACACTAGACATTCATCATTCCAACGTAGACTTGAGGGACACATAGCAACACTAGACATTCATCATTCCAACATAGACTTGAGGGACACATAGCAACACTAGACATTCATCATTCCAACATAGACTTATAGCAACACTAGACATTCATCATTGATACATAGACTTATAGCAACACTAGACATTCATCATTCCAACATAGACTTATAGCAACACTAGACATTCATCATTCCAACATAGACTTATAGCAACACTAGACATTCATCATTCCAACATAGACTTGAGGGACACATAGCAACACTAGACATTCATCATTCCAACATAGACTTATAGCAACACTAGACATTCATCATTCCAACATAGACTTATAGCAACACTAGACATTCATCATTCCAACATAGACTTGAGGGACACATAGCAACACTAGACATTCATCATTCCAACATAGACTTATAGCAACACTAGACATTCATCATTCCAACATAGACTTGAGGGACACATAGCAACACTAGACATTCATCATTCCAACATAGACTTATAGCAACACTAGACATTCATCATTCCAACATAGACTTGAGGGACACATAGCAACACTAGACATTCATCATTCCAACATAGACTTGAGGGACACATAGCAACACTAGACATTCATCATTCCAACATAGACTTGAGGGACACATAGCAACACTAGACATTCATCATTCCAACATAGACTTGAGGGACACAATTGATAGCAGAATTACTTACTTATAGCAACACTAGACATTCATCATTCCAACATAGACTTGAGGGACACAATTGATAGCAGAATTACTTACTTATAGCAACACTAGACATTCATCATTCCAACATAGACTTGAGGGACACATAGCAACACTAGACATTCATCATTCCAACATAGACTTGAGGGACACAATTGATATCAGAATTACTTACTTATAGCAACACTAGACATTCATCATTCCAACATAGACTTGAGGGACACAATTGATATCAGAATTACTTACTTATAGCAACACTAGACATTCATCATTCCAACATAGACTTGAGGGACACAATTGATATCAGAATTACTTACTTATAGCAACACTAGACATTCATCATTCCAACATAGACTTGAGGGACACAATTGATATCAGAATTACTTACTTATAGCAACACTAGACATTCATCATTCCAACATAGACTTGAGGGACACAATTGATATCAGAATTACTTACTTATAGCAACACTAGACATTCATCATTCCAACATAGACTTGAGGGACACAATTGATATCAGAATTTTAAAAATGTAAACAAGCAAAGCAAAAAAGAAAAGTGGGTTAAAAATCCAATTGCAGTTTTAACATTTCATTAAGATAAGCGTTGTCCTCAATTTCCTGTTATTCATAATGAGCATTGAAGAATTTTTTGTATTTGGTAGGCATCATTTGTTTAGATTAGAAGTTTTACAGACTATATGTTTAGATTTAATAACATTTTGCCCTAAATTAACTTAAGTGACTTGGCCTGTAAGTTATTAGGATTTAGGGTAAATTATTCGTAAGAAATCCTGTAATTATTTTTTAAAGTTTTATTTTGTTATTAAAGTAGGAGAATGTAGGTTTGCAGCTAATTTTCTTTAATCAGTAAAGGCATGCATTGTAAAGGTTAACTTATGACCTCAAAATCATAGAAGGAAGGCCAAATGTTTGTTAATGTTATGAGTATTAATAATGTCATTGGTTTAAAATCAGATCAATATAAGCTAAAAGCTGACATCTTAGTATGTTTTACTGTTTAAAGTGGTTAGTATGAGTTAGTATTTAACAGTTGTTATCTGTAGGATTAACTTAGACAATAATCAATGAATAATTCCTACATAAGTACATAGGGTGAAATACCAACCACTGGAGTCAAATATCATTTCCTTTTGTTTTGGATCAATACGACCATATTATTATTACGTTTAAAACCATGTGAATATATATTAATATTGTATTAATTATAGATATAAATCATTGGGTTGTCCCAATTCACACACATATATATATAGCATCTCAATCAAGATTGTTTCATTATTGCACACACATTCTCAATTAATGTTGTTAATATAAACATTTGGTCTCTACATGTATTATTGCACACACATTCTCAATTAATGTTGTTAATGTTAACATTTGGTCTCTACATGTATTGATCTGATTGTTTTCACTAGTTTAGTTTTATTTCATTATAAAGTTTTTATATTCATCCTTGTATGTAGTACTATGTAATGAGAAGCACAGAATAGAAATATAACAGTTATATTCATCCTTGTATGTAGTACTATGTAATGAGAAGCACAGAATAGAAATATAACAGTTATATTCATCCTTGTATGTAGTACTATGTAATGAGAAGCACAGAATAGAAATATAACAGTTATATTCATCCTTGTATGTAGTACTATGTAATGAGAAGCACAGAATAGAAATATAACAGTTATATTCATCCTTGTATGTAGTACTATGTAATGAGAAGCACAGAATAGAAATATAACAGTTATATTCATCCTTGTATGTAGTACTATGTAATGAGAAGCACAGAATAGAAATATAACAGTTATATTCATCCTTGTATGTAGTACTATGTAATGAGAAGCACAGAATAGAAATATAACAGTTATATTCATCCTTGTATGTAGTACTATGTAATGAGAAGCACAGAATAGAAATATAACAGTTATATTCATCCTTGTATGTAGTACTATGTAATGAGAAGCACAGAATAGAAATATAACAGTTATATTCATCCTTGTATGTAGTACTATGTAATGAGAAGCACAGAATAGAAATATAACAGTTATATTCATCCTTGTATGTAGTACTATGTAATGAGAAGCACAGAATAGAAATATAACAGTTATATTCATCCTTGTATGTAGTACTATGTAATGAGAAGCACAGAATAGAAATATAACAGTTATATTCATCCTTGTATGTAGTACTATGTAACCAGTGAGAAGCACAGAATAGAAATATAACAGAATGCACAATCCCTCTTTTATAGTTTCCAGAAGTAACTTTTCTGCCATACTGTTTTGACTATGCCCACCTGGCTACTCTCTATAAGAAATATAAGCAATTAGCAAATAATTTATAGGATATAGATCTAATCCTTCTTAAGCAGCACAGTCACTGAAAGTATTTGAACTTGACATCTGCCTCGCCTCACTTTTAGTTACGGTACATATAAGGATGGCGGTACATATAAGGATGGCGGTACATATAATGATGGCGGTACATATAAGGATGGCGGTACATATAAGGATGGCGGTACATATAAGGATGGCGGTACATATAAGGATGGCGGTACATATAAGGATGGCGGTACATATAAGGATGGCACCTTCTGTTCTTCATCTATTTTGTGGTGTGAAGTAAATAAAAACTATATAAAAACCCTAAACAAATCTTTGAAATAATGTTTTTTAAATGCCTGTATGAAAAAAAAAACAGAATGATTTTTTTTTTCTCTTATGCTTTCAAACTAAGTTCTTCCTTCAAGTAGTCACTTGCAGAATTAAACTATATACACCTTTTTGAATCATTGACATTATACATGTCTGTTTTTGACACTATGTTTGTTAATTTACATTATAGATGTCAGTTGATACTATATATGTAAGTTGTTGACATTATATATGTCAGTTGCCACTCTATATGTCAGTTGATATAATAATATGTCAGTTGCTACTCTATATGTCAGTTGGCACTGTCTATTGTTGAGTGTAGCATGAATGTGGTCTTGTCTGGTGTTCACAGATATGATAGTGCATACAACAGACACCCCCACTCCCATCCATCCTCCTACACTAGTCACCATGAGGCACCACAGCAGCAGCGTACAGATAGAAACTCAACAACAGAATCTAAAGATTCTTACTACAGGTGAATACTTCACTCAATTACTAACACAAATAGTTTAAGCTCCTAATCAGTTTACTAACACAAATAGTTTAAGCTCCTATCAGTAGTTTAAACTCCTAATCAGTTTACTAACACAAATAGTTTAAGCTCCCAAGCAGAGTGAATACTTCTCTCAATTACTAACACAAATAGTTTAAGCTCCCAAGCAGAGTGAATACTTCTCTCAATTACTAACACAAATAGTTTAAGCTCCCAAGCAGAGTGAATACTTCTCTCAATTACTAACACAAATAGTTTAAGCTCCCAAGCAGAGTGAATACTTCTCTCAATTACTAACACAAATAGTTTAAGCTCCCAAGCAGAGTGAATACTTCTCTCAATTACTAACACAAATAGTTTAAGCTCCCAAGCAGAGTGAATACTTCTCTCAATTACTAACACAAATAGTTTAAAATATTTTAAAGTTCTATTTCATTAATTTTCTATGTGAATTATTTCTCTACACCACATTTGATGTGAAAAATGATGTAAGTCACTGTTTGCTGATTTTGGGCAAACACAAATTTTAATTAATCATTATGGACTAGGTGCATTCTAGCATTGACATGCTTGTCTAATAACATAAGTCAGTACTTTGATTTTAAGCTTTATGAAATCAACTGCTAGCGCTAAGCCCAATATGTGTAAAGTACCATGGGCCACAACTCAAAAGTGTTTTAAAACAATGACTTACTGTTCTTCTACTGTGGCCTTACATATTTATTTCATTGTTGAGTATTGTAATCTTAGTTGTTGTGTTTGAATTGACTTAATCTATTTCATGGTGTTTTTTTCTGACTAGTTGCTTTAACTATCAATAATTTAAAATGTATCCTTCCCTTTAAATGTGTTCATATCTGCCCTGCTTTTTATGTGTAGAACATGTACATTTATGAAAGTTTGTAATTTTAGATCCAATTCTAATATAATAATATGGCAGCATTAATCTAATTGTCCACACATGTGATGACTTGTCTGCAGCTGAATATAAAATGTATAAAATATTCTATATTGATTATTTCCCCCTCACACCTCCCCCCCCCTCCTTTAAATATTGTGTACACAGTTAAGAAAAACTGCCTTTGAGGCATGCAGTGCAATGTAAACAAATGGCACATTTCAAGGCATAAACCTGTAGCAATGTGTGTGTACAATACAGAGAAGTTGAATCAACTAATGTAATGACTCGACCATTATTTTAGGTTTAACAGTGACAGGCAGGGACAACATTACCACCGTGACTTCCGTGGTAGAAATGACCACAGGCCTGGCTATCGGCCTGACTCACACAGAGGTGACCACTACCGTCCTGAATATGGCAACCATTACAGGGACCAGAGTGGTGGACAACAGCCTGCACAACATTATAATAGAAGTTCTGAAGACTGGACTTCCAATAGGTAAATAGTATGGGACTAGTTTTATATCAGTTGATTACAGTTTTTCTAAGTAGCTTTTACTGTACATAAATATTTCATTACTCTGAACATGTTCGTATTCCAGCAGTCACCATGCCTACGTAGGAGACAGAAAACGTCGAGATCGACCTGAAGACTACCACGACTGGGAAAGACGTTCTCACAAAGATCCCAGACTTGAAGTGAAGCCCAGATTTCCTCAGCCACCTCCACCAGGAGAATCACCTCCAAGTTTTCCCCATCACTGACCTTAGCTTGCCTCTGGGACAGGAAGGACATGAAAAGATCTCTTTCTTTCTTTGACTATTTCTAGTGTTTGGTTTTGAATTTAATCTGATGTACAAGTGTTGATGTAAAAAATCTAAAGAGTTAAATAGAGAAAATTGAACGCAATAGGAAAAGTATTTTCTCTCTTGTCAAAATTCAAACAAAAAATTTATTTTCTTGACTTCCTTAGAAAAACTTGAATTTGTTCCATTCTTGATAGAAGAGACAAATTGAATTTCTTTTGTGAAATACAGAGGAAGTTTTCTACTTTAAACCATTTTATAGAAGTACATTATACAAGAACTAGTAGAGAAATACTTAATGTATAGGTTGAAATATTACTAGTTGACTGAGGGGAATATTTCTACTTGTACACTGCTTCCTTACAGTGATTTTTGAATGAGCTAGGAAAGTTGAACTCATCTTGTATATAATTTGAAATAAGATTTTCCCTTTTAATGAAATTTTCACTAATTGTTCATAGGCTAGAGTTGTTCATTCCCCATCATATAGAGCTAAGACCTGTCTTGTAAAGAAACTGGACAAAACACTGTCTTGTTTGTTACACTGTCATAGAGGTATTTAGATCAGACAGTTGTCCTTTCATCTCAGTGGCATTTCTGTCAGTGGCATTTCTACCAGGCTGGTTAGTAGTGAATGTGTGTGAATCTAGTAGACGGCTGGTGGATAACTGACCAGATGGCTGGTGGACAACTGACCAGATGGCTGGTGGACAACTGACCAGATGGCTGGTGGATAACTGACCAGATGGCTGGTGGACAACTGACCAGATGGCTGGTGGACAACTGACCAGATGGCTGGTGGACAACTGACCAGATGGCTGGTGGATAACTGACCAGTGGTCAAGTTTACTTCCACTCTTCAGACACCACCAATGTCTGGCTTTTTTTTTGTTGTCTTGTGTTCAAAATCATTTCATTCTAAGACTTAAGGCTGACCTCAGGAAGGGTTTAAAGGTCATTTGTTTCTCCAGTCCATGTATTTATAAGAAGTGTTTGGTTTGCATTGATCATTTGAAGCCATTCAGTTAGTGACACAATGTTTTCATGTATTTCAGTTGGCTCCCATGAAATGTTTGGAGCACAATTTTGTTGTCATGATGTTTTATTTTCACCTTGTTTCTTCTACAATTTGATTGGCTGTTTGTGAGGCTTGTAGGTTGGCCTGTGTGTTCTGTTTGTGTGTAAAAGTTACTGTCCTTGGTCTAGTTGTGACACACATTCCCTGTGTGTTCTGTTTGTGTGTAAAAGTTACTGTCTTTGGTCTAGCTGTGACACACATTCCCTGTGTGTTTTGTTTGTGTGTAAAAGTTACTGTCCTTGGTCTAGCTGTGACACACATTCCCTGTGTGTTTTGTTTGTGTGTAAAAGTAAAAGTTACTGTCTTTGGTCTAGCTGTGACACACATTCCCTGTGTGTTTTGTTTGTGTGTAAAAGTTACTGTCCTTGGTCTAGCTGTGACACACATTCCCTCTCTATTTATAGACTGACCTACTAGGCCACTTTGTTAGTCCAGAGTTATCAGTTAAACTTGCTACTTATTTTTGTTCCACTTGCCTATATACTTGGGGCAATTGTTGTCTCTCATTGTCACAAGAATTCTATCAACCATTGTGATGTTCCAAATGTAAGATTGATGTGCATGTCTGTTGGTGTGGTTGGAATTATTCATTTCTGCAGTCTACAGAAAGAATTGTGATTTTTGTGTGTTTCTCCCCATTGGCCAGATTTTTAGATCTGTATGTACTGACTGTTGATTTATTTGGGAGTTAATGCCCTTGTGTTTTGTTTTGAGAAGATGATTGAAGTACTAGTGGTACAGTTTTTTGTTGTTGCTATATTGAGCATTGAATGATTGTATATATGTGTATATGATTGTATGTGTGCTGTTTGAATTTAGTGTACATAATGTAAATAGAAAACAAAATACAATATAAAATACAAGAAATAAGGTTGTCTTTTTTGTGTCTGTATAATTAAGTCAAGTACCAGTAGTAAAGTATATCACATTGAGATCATGTTGGTCCATAGGCTTAGAGAAGCAGTGTTCAACAGTTTTTGGGGCTTTTGTATATAAATATAAAGGGATTGTGTGGTAGGCATAATGCCTAGCTGTCATCCAACCACAAGTTATGTTGCCATTAGAGCAACAATTTGGGCAGAATCAATGACATCCTTCAGTCACAGGGAAAAAAACATTGAACCTAAATACATTGATAACTATTGATAGACTACATTCCCAGAATGCATTGTGGTCTAACATAATGACCTTGTGTGCAGCCTTCTGGTCGTCTGAGACTCCTGCACTAGTGAGTGATGAAATATAATTAATACTAGTACTAGAAATATTAGCGCAAATAAAACGGGCTAATTATCTCCCTTTAATTACAATAAAGTTTCTAAATTTGATTCAATAGTGATTCCAAACAAGTTCTGTTTTGTAATATAACTATAACATATACTACTGACTATTCCTTTATATACCGTAATTCAATCATTATGGTATTCATTTCAAGATTTAATCAGAGAGACGCAAATAATTTACGTTAAACAGTTGTAAATAAACATTTCCTGCATTAACTGTTTAAACTGTTTGTCCATTTAACCTTAAGGAGTTTATCTTTTTAACATTAGCCTAATAATTACAACTGCATAGTATAAATGCTATTAAAAAGTCTCTTTACATTAAAAAAAATATTTGTTTAGAATAACTTATATATAGATCTATGTTTAATTATACATGTAGTATAGAAGATGAGCATAAAAACTAGCTATTTGAAATGTAATTAGTCTATGTCAATTAATTATGGCCTTGTCTTACTCTTCGCTAATTTATAATGACATTTCTGAGTAGTGAAGTGTGTGACCGCTTTGATTGCTTAACACAGCTTTCATGTGCATTATGTACTGTTCACAATGTAAGTTGAATATAAAGCTGAAAGTAGCGAGAATGAATGCCTGGCAATTGAGAAATAGCAGATGACTTTCTTAAGCCAATAGAGAATAGCAAACGACTTTCTTAAGCATATTCCTTCCAGATTTTCCCGGAAAATTGGCGTTTTGATGCCCATTGTTTTTGGATGTTTAAAATTCAACTGGCAGTTGGCAGCGTTTTAAAATCGTCAATATCGTAAATACATCTAATAGAAATTGTAAGAGGGTTGTAGTAAGATCAAGCCAGATAGCCTATGCTTGATGAGGCATGAAAAAATGAGTCCATCAATTTGCAAGTCTTGCCTTTGTTTAGAAAACTCCGCTTTGAGTGCTTCGAACTATATACTAAATACTAAAAAGCCCAACAATCTCTTAATATTATATATGCCATTATAAATGGAAGGACATATAGTTAAATGTTTTAAAATTAATTATACTGAAGATATATGAAAATCCATTCTAGTGATCTAACAGTTCAAATGCTGTTTGACCCCGACCTTGTAAATGCGTTCAACTCACTGAAATGTGTCGCTATGTCATTCAGAAACATCGGCTTCAACGGTCAGTTTTCCTCATTCAGAACCGGAAAATAAAAATCATAGAAGAAAAAAAAAACTCGAGGCGGTCTCTCGCGTGCCTTTCAAAATCGCTCGGCGTGCCACGGTTAGGTTTCCGACCCCTGATGTAGAATACAGTCATACACTCAACACTTTCACTCTTAC
Organism: Anisus vortex; assembly: GCA_949126835.1. Classification (NCBI taxonomy): domain Eukaryota; kingdom Metazoa; phylum Mollusca; class Gastropoda; family Planorbidae; genus Anisus; species Anisus vortex. The sequence goes on from OX421492.1 coordinate 1,333,837, forward strand.
TAAATGTTAGTTTTAAACTTCTTAGACAAAAATAACAGCAGAAGAAAGTATAAAGTTAATTTTTCCTTTACTTGCAAACTGATGATGTTTTTAATGGTCTAAATATATTTCTGTAACTATGTATAGCTTTACTGGCCATCTTTTTGTTGTTGCATTTAAAACTCCTGGCATCTCTTTGGTTTTAGATAGAACGAGTTAAAGTCAATGTTTGATAACTTTATTTCTACAATGCCAGTAAATAATGAGTACAATCTGCTCATCAATATATGAGGAATGTTACATTTATGTACTCATGTTTATATATAAATTGATGGGATACCTAGGTATTAGTATTAGATCAATTGAAAAGTTATAAAGAATCAATGGATATTTCTAATATGAAGATGTAACAAATATTAAACCTGTAACATTAAAAACTAAATACAGCAATAGGATAGCCTAGATATAAGTATATTATAAGATACATAGAGATATAGTAAACATATTAAATACAGATAAGATAGATATTAACTACAAATAGATATATAGTATAGATATTAACTACAAATAGTACAAATAGATATATAGTATAAATATTAACTACAAATAGATATATAGTATAAATATTAACTACAAATAGATATATAGTATAAATATTAACTACAAATAGATATATAGTATAAATATTAACTACAAATAGATATATAGTATAAATATTAACTACAAATAGATATATAGTATAAATATTAACTACAAATAGATATATAGTATAGATATTAACTACAAATAGATATATAGCATAGATATTAACTACAAATAGATATATAGTATAAATATTAACTACAAATAGATATATAGTATAAATATTAACTACAAATAGATATATAGTATAGATATTAACTACAAATAGATATATAGTATAAATATTAACTACAAATAGATATATAGTATAAATATTAACTACAAATAGATATATAGTATAAATATTAACTACAAATAGATATATAGTATAAATATTAACTACAAATAGATATATAGTATAAATATTAACTACAAATAGATATATAGTATAAATATTAACTACAAATAGATATATAGTATAAATATTAACTACAAATAGATATATAGTATAAATATTAACTACAAATAGATATATAGTATAGATATTAACTACAAATAGATATATAGTAATAGTATAGATATTAACTACAAATAGATATATAGTATAAATATTAACTACAAATAGATATATAGTATAAATATTAACTACAAATAGATATATAGTATAAATATTAACTACAAATAGATATATAGTATAAATATTAACTACAAATAGATATATAGTATAGATATTAACTACAAATAGATATATAGTATAGATATTAACTACAAATAGATATATAGTATAAATATTAACTACAAATAGATATATAGTATAAATATTAACTACAAATAGATATATAGTATAAATATTAACTACAAATAGATATATAGTATAAATATTAACTACAAATAGATATATAGTATAAATATTAACTACAAATAGATATATAGTATAAATATTAACTACAAATAGATATATAGTTTTGCTATTAAATACAAATAGATATATAGTTTTGCTATTAAATACAAATAGATATGTACCGTAGTATAAGTATTAAATAGATATATAGACTAGATATTAACTACAAATATATAGACTAGATATTCAATGTGTAGATTAGATAAAAAAAATAAAACTGCTTCTTTGTCACGCCATCACTTAATGTTCACATCTATTCCCTCTTTCCCAGTTGTTTTTTACGTGAGTTTCCTCCCTTAGTCCACGACTGGATCAGCATGATTACCTCCCCATGGCAATATAAGAAACAGATGCAGGCGTCGATACATCTGTCCTTCATTTCCCCGCCACGGCTCACCCGCCACTCACACGTAAGGCAACAAAACGCACGTGCACAGCTCGCTCCAAGCGGAGGTACCAGAACTGGTATATTCCCCTCCACCTCACCCCAATTTATTTTCTTAAATCCAACAGTCATGGGGGAAAGGGGAGGGTGGGGGAGGGGAGAGAGAGAGACTCTAGAAACCTTTCATCCTGTATCCCAGCATTCCCAGGACCGCCATATTTTGGTTTAATTCTCGGTACCTGGTCCAAGGTAGGTAAAACGAAAGTTTTTTTTTATCCAAATCTCTCCCCTCACATTTGAGTATCGATACCGGTAGTCGTCTGTTGGGATTTGTGGAGGGAGAAGGGATTAATTTATTTACCACCTTTATAAGATAAATGTACAATTATTATTTTTACATTTATTTATCTGATTCAGAGTACATCGACTCAAATTATATTTTTATAACGCGAATAGGAGAAGGGTTATTTAAACAATTCTTTCTATTAACGTTGCAAAACTTTGTACCGGTATGTTAGAGTTAAAGTTAAATATAGATGTAATATAACTCACAAATTGAATCTCGGTTTAGAGAACAAAAAATCTGATTTTCACACCAGTTCTGCTGCTTTGAAAACTACCCAGATTTTCTGACTCAAGTTGCCCAGAAAAAGCAATCTGTGACAACTTTAAGACCAAACATTGAAAATGTATATTAATGATTATCAATATGCGTCACGAGACTTTGTCCTTTTTATCCACGTCACGTGATTCAAATTTTCCAACCCAGTGCTGTTGTTTACTACACATGAGCTCAACAACATTTGTTGTTTCCCTTGGTGTCTTGTTGTTCAAATACGTTTGTTGCATCTAACGTTGGAGCTAAGCAGAAATCAACATCATCACAAACCGCACTAATACGCTTATATAGATTTTGGTGCAGAAAGTACAAGAAATGGATTTTCCCGAAGTTTTCCCAATGCAAAAGAAAATGCGCATGCCTACTTGAAACCCGTAGAGACTACGAGAAAGCATATTGGTGTATTAAGTAAAGTAAATTACCCTTCGGACCAAACTGATCATAAAGCTGGTGAAGCAACATTCGCCAGTTTCTGTGGCCACAGCATACTAGGGGATGTGTGGCCAGCACAATGCCCATCCGCCTTTCCTTTACCCCAACTAATGTCGGGTACCAATCAGAGCTGAATAGACTCAGGGAAACCCTCAAATCCTGCGAAAAATCCTAGCCTCCACCAGGATTCGAACCCAGGACCTTCGGATCGCCAGTTGAACACGCTGCCGCTCGGCCACCTTAACCCATTATTGGTTTATTGCGTCACAATAAATAGCCTCGATTTAAACACACATACTCTCTGAGCCAAAATCATATATATAAATAAACAACTCTACATGAACTAGCGAGATAATCTCAAATACAAAATAGAAACTAAAATTATCTATTTTACGCATCTATTTTATATATAGTCTAATTACCGTGAGTTTGTTTATAAGATAAGATAAGATTTCTTTATTGATCCAAACAAATGGAAATTTGTCTTGATTACAGATGTTTTGTCCTTCAGCATATTTTAAACAAAATAAAAGAATTATTTGTATACAAACACAGAGATAGTCTTATAAAAATAGACAAGCGCACACACAAACACACAATTTATCATGCACACAAAAAAGTTCATTAGTAGTCATCTATTGTATTCTGGCTGACTGAAGTCTTGACTATCTATTTCTTGTTGCTTATGGTAGATAGTAGGCCTATGGCCTGAGGCTCATGCAAAATAATTCTTTGTCTATATAGTCTATATATAAATATATTTTATCTATAGACTCCAAGGCCGTTTAAAGTTAAATAGTCTACATAAATTGGAAACGTCCTGCAAAATAATTTTTAATTATATCAACTATATTGCCTAATTTTTAATTTTATTTGTAAAATAAACGTATTACTAATTATGTTATGATTATATTGTAGTCATTCGTTTCTCCGTCATTTTGACGGGCATAATTATTAGTATCGGTTCGCATCTAACAGTGTAGGTGACGTTGGTTGATTATTGGTTAGATTGTGGTGTTGTTCAGGTTTTGTAAAGCAGGTACTCATTCTTGGAACTATCAAGTTTTTAGACATAGGCCTAATGTGAGATTTAATTGACTTTCATTTTTTTTTTTTTTCTTGCAGAGGGGGAAAACCCGCACCAATAGAAACTTCCTCTCTCCCTTCTTTCGCTCCTTCCTTCCTTCGACATCCTCATTCAATTTGTTGTTTTGTAAGCTGCAAGAAATGATACATCTGCTTCTAGCAATGTGTTGGTGCAACGAGCATGCTGGGATGGAAGTCGTGATTTCAAACAAACTCTTCAAACTTGTGCAACAGTCACAGCTGTTAAAAACACTTTTTTTTTCTGTGTGTTTATTTTGTTTAAAATAGGGATAGCATCTTAAGTACAACTCAGAAGTCTGACCCAGGTCACCACAGTGCATTAGTTTAACTTTAAAAAAAACAAAAAAAAACATGTTAAGTTCTACACCTGGATACTCATTTGGATATATTTGCACTCAGAACTCTAAGGGCAGTAACTCTATAATCCCATTGCTCCTGTGTGTGTGTTTTGTTTTTCTTTACTTCATGTGTTTATCTCCACCTGCATTATATACCCAATAAGTTAGGGGAGGGAAAGGGGGGGGGGGATACGTATAAACTTAAGGGAAAGTAAAAAAAAACAACATCGTCTGCTGTTCGTTTAAATTTTTCTTGAATGGGAAAATCTAAATAAAAAGAAGGAAAAAGTTTTTTGAAATTTCCTACCATACAAGTTAATGTTATGGGACTAGATCTAGTTGCCAACTTCTCTTAATATGGAAGAAAGAATTCATATATTTTGGTAATGTGTTGAGTTTACCCAGCTCCGATGAGTTACCTCCCTTCCCGGGCCGTATGAATGTTTTTGTAAGCACTGGGCATTGTCAACTGGCGCATACATTCATATATTAAGCCATTTAATCCATCCAGAGGCAGCAATTGACTTTTGGTGAGTATTATATGGGGGTGGGGGCTGATTTTTTTAGTGACATAAGAATCTTCTGTCGCGGGGACACCCTTTCAGGCTTCGTCAAAACCTGGAAGAATCATTGAGGCGTGTCAACTGGCATAGACACAGCACAACTGGCAAACGCAAAGTTCACTTTAACATCAACCAATTCATCACTTCACTTTAACATCAACCAATCCATCAGTTCTCTTTAACATCAACCAATCCATCACTTCACTTTAACATAAACCAATCCATCACTTCACTTTAACATCAACCAATTCATCACTTTACTTTAACATCAAACAATCCATAACTTCACTTTAACATCAACCAATTCATCACTTCACTATAACATCAACCAATCCATCACTTCACTTTAACATCAACCAATTCATCACTTCACTTTAACATCAACCAATCCATCAGTTCTCTTTAACATCAACCAATCCATCACTTCACTTTAACATAAACCAATCCATCACTTCACTTTAACATCAACCAATTCATCACTTTACTTTAACATCAACCAATCCATAACTTCACTTTAACATCAACCAATTCATCACTTCACTTTAACATCAAATAAATCCATCAGTTCACTTTAACATCAACCAATCCATCACTTCACTTTAACATAAACCAATCCATCACTTCACTTTAACAACATCAACCAATCCATCACTTCACTTTAACATCAACCAATCCATAACTTCACTTTAACATCAACCAATTCATCACTTCACTATAACATCAACCAATCCATCACTTCACTTTAACATCAACCAATCCATCACTTCACTTTAACATCAACCAATTCATAACTTCACTTTAACATCAACCAATTCATAACTTCACTTTAACATCAACCAATTCATAACTTCACGTTAACATCAACCAATTCATAACTTCACTTTAACATCAACCAATCCATCACTTCACTATAACATCAACCAATTCATCACTTCACTATAACATCAACCAATTCATAACTTCACTTTAACATCAACCAATCCATCACTTCACTATAACATCAACCAATCCATCACTTCACTTTAACATCAACCAATTCATCACTTCACTATAACATCCACCAATTCATCACTTCACTTTAACATCCACCAATTCATCACTTCACTTTAACATCCACCAATTCATCACTTCATGAGCAGTGTCGAACAAGTTTTAAAAGAATCTCAACGCCGAGCATGTTTTTTTTCTGGTTTATTACGAAAGAAAACACAAACAATCATCTTAGAATATTAAATCATATAAATAAACTTAGCCATTTAACTAGTATAATATCATAGACTTAATGAATGGGTGCATGTGGAAAAAAGAAATTGTAACATTCACTAATAGAATAAGAAATAACAAGTTGACACCAAATGATCAACACACTAGACTAGTTATTATTTGTTGTATTGGTTTTTTGTCTGAGTGTATGGATGGGAACATTCAGAAAACTTTGAGGGGGGGGGGGGGGGTAGATTTAGGAGATGTAAACTTAGCGTATTGGTGCATACGGGGAAGAATGAAAAGAGAGAGTGGGGGGTGGGGGGGTGGGCATGATTACTGTAGCATAATCTAAAACAGGGGTTGGCAACCTTTCAATAACAGTGTCCCAAAGTAGGATTTCTAATCCATTCAGCGTGCCAACAGTCTAAAAGTCACCCGGATGTAGCACTAAATGGCTTGTAGAAGAGACTTGAATAGACTTGCCTCTTACGCGTGCCATTGAAAGTTCATCAGTGTGCGAGGTCTGGCACGCCTACCGTAGGTTGCCGACCCCTGATCTAGAAGACAATATTCTATGTCTACTGATTAGACCAATATATTAAATGATTACTGCTGGGAACGTAATCGCCAAAGAGTGTGTCCATTTAATTTTAGAGGGGAGAGGATGGGAGAGAAAAGCCAAAGGTGTGTAACCAACAAGGGACATCACCCCCACCCAGTAGGGCTGCCAGATGTCCGGTCCTGGAACCGCACAGTTTGGTATTGCAGGAGACTGTCCCGTATGAAATTAAAATAAAACCATGACATATATAACAGTATAACCAATTTTTTCCATGGTCATGATACCCGGGACAGCGAGGCTAGTAAGGTATCCGGTATCTTCTGTAAATGTTTCCTCATAAAAAAAAAAACACTTCATGATTAAGATCAAAGCTGCTCGATTGTCGTAATGGATATTTTTTATATTGTTGTTCTTTAATCATCATTATGAATATGAATTCTTATTATTTTAATCATCTGAACGGTATGATTGATTTTTTTTTAGCAAACGAGATTTCATTTCTGACACACTCGGTGTGCCATGCAACGAATCCAAGCAGAAGTCGAATCAATACTGTCCCCACCTCCTTACATCTTCCGGTCTGGACGTCATTAGCTGATCTGTTGCTGCTAAATAACATGCAATCTAATCTTGACGTCTCCAAATCAAGTAGTTGTTAAGCAGTGATAAGCAGTTGAAAAGCTTCGGAGGTGATCAAGATGTAACATAGAACGATCAAAGGGCAGTAAAAAAATGTTACCTTGTTGAAGGAAGTAGGAAGATGTCAGTAATATACACATCTGTTCTAAGCTGAAATTTAATATAGTCTAGGCCTACACATCTAGTGAGACTAAAATGGGCAATAGGCCTAAGCATACAGTTAAATTATTCACTAACATAAAATTATTTTTTTTACTAGGCGCACTAGTTATTAACTTTACAGGATAAATATTTATAGCAGACGATTTCTTTAATTATAATGATAGTTGCCGTCTCATTAAACAAATAATAGTTATTATCGTATATGTTATAGACGATCCTTTTATACAAAAGATTATTACGACTAGCAAAGATTAATAATATTGACATCTATAGGGCCTATGGTTCTATTCTAGGGTTGACAAGTTTCCGGTTTTAGTTTTTCTATTCTGGTATTTTCTGAACAGGTCTCTGGCAAACTTTTTCTAGTCATAGATTTAGATATATAGGTTAGGGTCATTTGGAAAAATTAGGACATTAACAGTAGGGCCCTGTATGGTTAGTTCCTACGACGATTAAAACTGAGGGTGAGGTTTTGGTGAGTAACTTTTGGGGTTTTGTTTACCGATCGGTTTTCAAAAAGCCAAAAGTAGAAACACACATAACCTACACATGCACACACACACACTCATACATGCACACACACAAATTCGCAACATATAGTGTAACTTGGCGATAAATCTTCAATATTGGAGTCAGGAGTCAGAATTTGTTGGTGTTGCGTCAGTGGGCATAATGGGTTTGTGTCATAAGTGGAATGGTGGTGACTGGACTGGAGCAGCAGACGAGAAAGGGCGAAACATCCGGAGAGAGAGAGATGGCGGGAACACGCGGTATTTGTACTGACTCAGGTGTTTCTGTGTGGGTCGCCTGGTGTCTCGGTGTGGCGTTATTAACAACAGGTATCAAGAAAAACAATTGTTATGCAAAAAGGAAAGCGAAAATAAAATTTAAATAAAAAAAAATACGGGAACTGGAATGGTCAGACGCTGGCCTGTACTCGAGATATTCTTAGAACGTCCTTGACCCTTGACAAATGCACTTTTTTTTTTACAAAGCTGGCTGTGTGTGGAAGTATGTGTGTGTGTGTTTTGGGGAAAATGGCCGTTTCTCGGCATCACCATGACAATCCAAGTCAGCTTCACAAGCCATTCCTCTACAGTGTTTAACTTTCGCGCCTTGTTCAACCTCCTCTGTTAGTTCACTCCTACGTTGGCCTGCCATCAAAGTATTTCCTCCCTCCTCCCCTGCACATAGACCATACTCTTTGTTGTTTTTTTCCAAACACTTCTTTTCTCTCTTTCTCTCTCTTGTGCGCAGTGATTCAAATTAAACTTTTATTTTTTCTTCCTTTGAAAGTAGTTCCGCGAAGTCGTCTGTTTGTTTTTCTAGTGTGCCCGATACATCACATGGTGGTTTCATATTTATCTATACTGTAGTCTCTCTCTCTCTCTTTCTAAGTTCTCTCTCGACCTCTCTGTCTGTCTGTCACTCCCTTTTTCTCCCTGGTTCTCACATGCTCTTCATGACTCTCATATATAAATTTAAAAAAAAACGAATATATATAATAATATATATATATCTATATATATAAAAAGACAGTGTTAAGCCCCGCGAGGATCCCCATTGGTCAATTTGAAAACACGTGTGTCACTGGCCTATCTAAGGCTAGCCCAATATACCGTCTAATAATTTTTCACATCGGCCATGTGTCTTCGATAGCTCAGTGGTAAACGTAGTGGACTGCTATACGGGCGACCAGGGTTCCTTTTTTTTTTCGACAATTAATTTTTCAAACTTTTAAAACAAAAGACATTGTAAATCTATAGGCAATATAGATTTTGTTAAATAAAAATATTTGACTATTTTTTTTACCCTATTACAATATTTATTTACTTTCCTAAAAGTATTCAGTAAGTGTAGTTTATAAATTTGTTATCTGCACCCCAGACAGTCCTTTTTTTTTTCACACCCGGGCAACGCCGGGCAATGTAGCTTGTATATATATATATATAGAGAGAGAGAGAGAGAGAAAGATGGAAAGACAGATTAATATATATATAGAGATAGATATAAAGATAGATAGATACATGGATAGATAGATAGATACATGGATAGATAGATAGATAGATAGATACATGGATAGATAGATAGATAGATAGATAGATAGATACATGGATAGATAGATAGATAGATACATGGATAGATAGATAGATAGATACATGGATAGATAGATAGATAGATAGATAGATAGATAGATAGATAGATAGATAGATAGATAGATAGATAGATAGATAGATAGATAGATAGATAGATAGATAGATAGATAGATAGAGGCTACATATATTAAATACACATTACACTGTATAATGAAATAAATTTCAAAGCTGATCATTGCCAACCTACGTTTGTTAGATTGAAATTCATTTTCCACAAAATAGCCACTCCTTCCCCTTTCATCTTCCAATGTGAAGGGCTTTTTATTGATTCATCATTTCCGAATTGAATAAAATTCATTTTCGTTTGTCAGCAGAAGGCGGGACGTACCTCGCCAAGAAACGTAACTCCTGAATAGACAAGGGAGATAATTCAATTTCATAATGTAAACAGAAATCTGTTGCGTTGCGACTCACGTCTGCTGACGCGGTTTCCAGCTCATACAAGAAAAAAAATGAAAGTTTACCGCCAAGAAAAAACTTCAATTATAACAGACATGGCTTTATAAACAGAGGGGGGGGGGGGGGAGAACTTCGGAATAATTGGGATTTAAATTAAAATCTTATCACGTCTAGCTGTTTATAAAATTCGTTTTATTTATTGGCTTTGTTTAGCTGTGTTCTATAATCTAGATATCTATTTGTAGATCTATATACAGATCTATATGTAGATCTATATGCAGGCTATGATGTATGAGGCTATAATTAATTATAATTAATTAATTAACTCCCTTGTTTTTATTTAGTTGTGATTACCTTCCTTGATAACTGATGGTCACATTTTTTTTGTTGACCCTGGATGAGCTACACCTGGATGATCTGTAGCGCATACAGGCCTAGTTCATTTTTCCCCGGGCAACGCGGGGAATTAAGCTTGTATCATAATACCATTGGTCAAGAAAGTTGGAAAATTGCCCAGGGCTGGGTTGGCGGCCAATTCTCCGAGAATGGTGGTATGCGTAAGTAAATAAGTGAATATTAGTCTCATAAATAAACTAACCCATAAAAACAAAGTTTTTAATATACTCCCTTTCTTTGTAAACTAAGTTTATATTTAATTTATATTTTGATAGATTAAAATAAACATAGACTAAGTGATATCATACCTTATGAATTTTCACACTAAAATTTTGCGCATCCTTTTTTTTTCTAGCTTTGGCCCGCAAAAGCCATAAATAGATGCATTGTGTCATTTTCATTCTATTTATTTCGTAAAAACGAACACATCCGAAAAGTTTATTTACTTCCATCTCTTCCGGTAGAGGCAGCCATAATTTACGCAAAATAGTTTCTTCGATTCGCAAATTGGTCGAAGGAATTCGTGACTATTCCAAAGGCTATGATGCTGAAAATTTGATAGAATGTATTGTTAGTCGGGACAAGTCTGCTGCCTAAGTTTCGATATGACGACGGGAAGTGGTCGAAAAATCGATGCAAAGTTTTACTATCAAGCAACCAACCAAGCAGACAGACAATGCAAGTTAATAGAAAGGGAGTAAAAATAGTCTAAAGTTTCTGTGGTCACGGCATACTAGAAGATTGTGTGGCCATGGCATACTAGGATATTGTGTGGTCATGGCATACTAGGAGATTGTATGGCCAAGGCATACTTAGGAGATTGTGTGGCCACAGCATACTAGGAGATCGTATGGCCATGGCATACTAGGAGATTTTGTGGCCACAGCATACTAGGATATTGTATGGCCATGGCATACTAGAAGATTGTGTGGCCATGGCATACTAGGATATTGTGTGGCCATGGCATACTAGGAGATTGTATGGCCATGGCATACTAGGAGATTGTGTGGCCATAGCATACTAGGGGATTGTGTGGCTATGGTATACTATGAGATTATGTGGCCACGGCATACTAGGAGATTGTTAATTTAATTTTAAATTAAAACTCTGATCTGATAATAACATGCATTTTATACACTAAAATTGTAAAATTTGGCGTTAGCCATAAAGATTACATAATCAATCAATCTTCGTCAATATATATAAATTACCGTGAGTTTGTTTATATCAATATACATAATTAACGTGAGTTTGTTTATTTATATGTTACTTCGCTATAGGCTCCTGGTCCCTTTGACCGATCGGGTCAAAAGTTAAATGTATAAATTGGAAACGTCCTCCAAAATGAATTTGTATTATATAAACAATATTGCTTAATTCGTTAATTTATTATGTTTAATAAACGTAGGCCTATTACTAATCTTAAGGTTCTAAACTGAGCGCCATTTCAGAATAATGTCCCTTTAAAATGCTTTCACACCGTTCATTTGCGATGTTGAACGCGAGATCTTATCGGGTTTTCAGAATGATCTCCCTTTGAAATGCTTTCAATAAAATAAAAAAAAATACCGAATGATACAGTTCTCTCTACAGTTTTTATTGTAATAGTGTAGTTTTTTTTTTCTCTTTTAACAAAACACATTGTAATCATTCGTTTCTCCGTCATTTAAAACTAGCTTATGACGTAATGTCTACCAATTCTTTTTTTTTTTCATTAATGGTAGATCTATATGTTTGCTTTATTGTATTAATTTTAAGCTCAGACTTTACAAAGCCCTTGTGACCCTTGTCAGAACTATTGTTCTGTATGGATGTGAGACATGGACGCTGCTATCAGCAACTGAAAATAAATTGCAGGCTTTCGAAAATAAATACATGAGAAAAATACTTCGAATCTCCTGCGTAAATCACAGGACTAATGCGTAGGTTTGGGACAGAATATCCTCAATTGCAGAAAACATTTTGGCAACAATCAAACGGCGCAAACTGACATGCTTCGGTCATGTGTTGCGGCACAATGGCCTGCCCAAAACAATCCTCCAGGACACAGTGGAAGATGGGCGTAGGAGAGGCCGTCAGCGGAGATGCTAGTTAGACAATGTAAGGATTGGACAGGGTTGCAGTTGACTCAAATATTGACGACCTCTCAGGATAGGCAAAAGTGGAGAAAGTTGACTGCCGAAGTGTCCATTCGCTCCCCTCCAACGATCTTAACGGTCATGGGATTAATGATGATGATGAATGGTAGATGTTTGCTTTATTATATTTTGAAGTAATAGTAACCAAATGTTTTAATTATTTCATGGATTCACATCGCTATTGAGAACATCCTTTAATGAGCGACTTTATACAATCAATGAAACAATACAAAAATAACAAAAACTAAATACCGAAAGAAACTTTCTCACTGTAGTTTTTATTGTAATTTTTGTTTCTTCTCTTTTAACAAAACACATTGTAGTCATTCGTTTCTCCGTCATTTTGACGGGAATAACCACTAGTATAATATATATGTTTGATTATATATGTATATGTGTGTTCTCTACAGGCTCCTAGGCCGTTTGACCGATCGCTACAAAACTAAATGTATAAATTGGAAACGTAGGTCTATTACTAATTATGTTAGGATATTAACAGAGCGCTATATTTCAGAATGAAGTCCCTTTACTGGCGACCGTAAACAATAAAAAAGAATAAAAACTAAATACCGAAACACATGTTCTCATTAAAGTTTTTATTGTAATATTGTTTGATATTTTTTCTTTCTCTTTTAACCATTCGTTTCTCCGTCATTTTAACGGGCATAATTCCTAGTTAATTATAAGTGTCAATAGGCTATTTTGGAAATAGGCAGAGCCTTTACAAGCTTATGTGGCGCCCCAGGGCAAAAGTTTCAGCGCCGCCCCCTGCACACTGTAACTGCTTGTTTAGTGCTATATTTGATATATTTAGACTACATTTGCCGCCCACATGGAAGTGCCGCCCCCGGGCAAATGCCCCTTTCTGCCCTCCCCTATGTGAGGGCACTGGAAATAGGTCAGAGGTCAAACAACAGAACACAACGCTATCGTTGCCAACTATTACCAATAGAGTATTTTTTAAATGTTCCAAAATAATTTATATCAAATTGAGTGAAACTAATAGATTAACGTATTTAGACCAAGTAATGTCAAGTTACATTTTTCATCATCATCACCCTGATCCAGCAGCCATTTGGGCACTTGCCCTTCAGCCTGAGGCTATGGTGAAGAAATTGCTGACTTTTTTGTTGCTGTTTGTAGTTTGAATATAGAATCTATAGTGTTTGAGAGATTTGGTGTTTTGGGAAGGTAGACATTTCGTATATCCTGTAGTGCCGAACAGTCAAAAAGGTGATGGGCAACTGTTTCATTTTGGTGTTTACTGGGGGGGGGGGGGTATGTCGCCACTGTTTCTCGTTTAGATGTACGTCACTTGTTCTTGTCTCTGTAGGGTATTTATTGTGTTATTTTCATCTGGTTTGGGCACATATGGGAAGACACATCTTCCGGTTGTGCCCAGTGCCCGCAACCATTTAACCACTCTTCTTTAATGTTTGTTTTAATGATCTGTTTGGCTGTGTCCAATGATGCTGGTGTGTCAGGTTGTAAGTTGGTTGATCCTTGCTTCACTAGAGTGTCTTCTCTTATATTACCTTCTATTTTGTTTTGACTTGGGATCCACTGTAGTCTGAGCTGGACAGCAAAGGTATCGAGGAAAGAATTGATTTTCCATTGTAGGGATTTGATTGGCCTTATTGTGAGGTCCTGGCACTCTGCTGCTTGTAGTACTGATTGGCAGTCAAAGAAGATTACTAAATCTTTTTGTTTGGATGGGTAAGCAGTGAAACTATATGTCATGTGGTGAAGTGCTGCTTCAATCGCTAAAGATTCTGTTTCGTATATATATATAGCACGTTTTCCCACCGGGATTACAGAATTCATCACATGATTGGTCATGCTAATCTACTCGTAGGCCTACTTCATAACCTGCTTGTAAGACTCTTTTAAACGCCGTTAAAGTTACATTTTAAAATCTACAAAATATAGCGTATTGTTAATAAAAGTCTATAATCTAGTAGTGTAGACTGTAGACTAGTTGTCAACTGTGTTGTTTTATTTTTCAACCTAATTCTGGAGAATAAGTTTTATGTACACTTTGACTTATACACATTTGTTTAGAAAAGGAAAAATTATAAATTTGAAATAAATGAATGTCATCTAATTTAATTTACCTTCTATAAACTATTGATAATTAGATATAGGCCTACTATTTGTTCTTAAATAGTGCAGGATGAAAACGTGCATCAGTTTAGAATAGATAGCCCGCTATAATCCAACTTCGCCCTTTTTTGTGTGTAATTCGTGCACTCCTCAACCCTGCACTACTTGCCCCCCCCCCCCTGTTACTTTTAACTGTGTGTGCCCTTAGCCCCTAGCCACCCTCTCCATCTCCACCTACCTTGCACTGTTTGCCCCTTTCTAGCATGACATGCTGTCTACGCCACTGGGGGCGTGTGTATGTGTTGCGTGTATGTGTTGCGTGTATGTGTTGCGTGTATGTGTTGCGTGTATGTGTTGCGTGTATGTGTTGCGTGTATGTGTTGCGTGTATGCCTTTGTAGGCTATTGTGTGTGTCGAGTGTGTGTGTTGTTTGTGTTGTGTGTTTCTTGTGTTGTGTGTTTCTTGTGTTGTGTGTTTCTTGTGTTGTGTGTGTAAACGTTGCAATTGATTTGCTGAGTGACTTTCTGTTTTTTAGAAATAAAACCGCTAATACTTTTACACTACGCCATGTACGATCGCACATTAATTTAAACCTGGACTTAGAAATGGACAAGACAACCCATAATTTGGTGGGTGGGGGGAGGGGGAAGCTGTATGCCATTTAAGGAAGAACCCGGATAAAGTCTTCTAGTCATCTGATCACCTTTCGCCGTTCTTAAAAATTGAGAGATGGAGAAAGGGGAAAAAAGAGGAGGGGAGGGGGTCAACTGTTTTAAGCTGCTTCAAAAATAAAGGGGAATAATAATTGCTATTATAGATTTGGGTGAACGCCCCTGTCATAACTCTGTGTCCGCCAACCGCTCCTAGATTTTTCTCGTCTGTCACAGATGACCGGTCATGCAAAGAAAAAAAAAGATTATAAAGAAATCCAATGAATCCAATATAACGTCTTAGAGCTACGGTTTAATGATTGTTTTTTTGTTATTGCGACATTTCTATACAAGTTTGTCTTCTTTAGTTGTTGCATTATTTCATTATTTCCTCTTCGTCTTGAGACTCCATAGTGTATCATAGGCAAGTGCAGTCAATTCAATACTACTGGTTTTACATCGACATTATTCGGCTGTGTAGCCGTGTCTAGATGTCTATTCAATTCAAACTATACACAAAAAAAGGATATAAAAAAAGAAGTGACATACCAGAAGACGGTACGTTATCTGAAAAGTGTCAAAGAAATTGCCCCCCTCCCCGCCTCCCACTTCAAACGTACCCCCCCCCCCCCCCCCCGCACCTTACCTCGGTCTCTCAAGCCGCTATTGAACAAAATAAGTTTGGGTACTAGAGGAAGCCACTAGCAGACGACGTGTTGCAGACGTGAATAATGTCCACAGTCTTCGTACACAGACGCACACGTTTCACACTCGGTGTTGTTTAATAAGGTCAGATTAAGGGGGACCTAACCGGCTTTATCTTTCACAACATACACTGTTGATTGTTCATTACTTCCCTCCCTTTTAAATTATTTTTTTTGTGCGACGAATGACGAATAATAAAAAAAAAAACTTAAATAAAGGTGTAGAAAAACACACAGACTTGTAAAACTGATAAGGATTAAATGTTGACAAAGTTGAGATTTAAATTTCTGAACTAAATAATATTTTTTAAAATTCAGGTCAAGGCGATAGGGTCCGATAGATCCTCTAAATACTTTATAACCGATTCTGATTTGAATATACCGCGTGCTGGTAGTGCTGATAACTTTAACAAAACATGTCCTCCATCACAGCAGGAAAACAAGTTTCAGAAAGATAGAACAATCTCTGCCATCTGTCAGGGACATAATCCCATTGTCCGTCTGATTTCTGTTTTGTCTTGTTCACATCAAAATTGTTTCAAACTAGGTTACTTCTGCCAGGGGCTGCTGTGTATATGGGTTTTGACAAATATATATTTGACCATCTTTATAGGGATTTTACTGTACATTGGGGGGGGGGGGGGGATTTTACTACTATCTGATGTATAAAACATAGAGTTCTATTCCCTCATATATATAGGCAAGTGAAAGTCCTGGTACAAAGTCTAAATGTTTACCCAAATTTCGCCCCAATTGATGTCAGGTAAACATCTGAGTTGGAAAGAACAAAGGTCGTTCACCGGGTCTTTGCGTTCACAGGAATGAGATTCATACCCACACAGTTTAGGCTGGAGCAGATCCATAAAGGTATAGCTGAATGGTCTATCAGTTTATTCTTAAATTATAGATCTATAAAAAAGGAGAAAATAATGTTCTAAACATTATGAAATAAATTATATTCTTTTGAACAGCGTGATCGTAATTTGATTTCAAAAAATGATACTATGCTATGTTCTTTTCTGCTCCTTAGTGGGAAATTCGGAAATGCCGAATAGGAAATCTTTTAAATTCCGAATGGCTGCATTTAAAAACTTTTTTTTGTGTGTGTTTGTAGTATGTGTCTCCTGTCGAATGTTAGTGTCAGAATGTGTCCTGTCTAGTGTGGCTTGTAGGGTGTGTCCTGTCTAGTGTGACTTGTAGAGTGTGTCCTGTCTAGTGTGGCTTGTAGAGTGTGTCCTGTCTAGTGTGACTTGTTGTAGAATGTGTCCTGTCTAGTGTGACTTGTAGAATGTGTCCTGTCTAGTGTGACTTGTAGAGTGTGCCCTGTCGAGTGTGGCTTGTAGAGTATGTCCTGTCTAGTGTGGCTTGTAGACAGGGCCGGATTTAGACTTGATAGGGCCCTAAGCTATTTGAGATATGGGGCCCTTTATAAGTCCAGATATTATATGTTAGTGCAAAATAAGATTTTCGGATACATAGAGGGCTAAACTGAAATACAATTAAGAAGTATAGCCTATAGTTAGTGAAATAGTAAATCTTTAACTTAAAATCATTTTTATTTATAACAAACTTAAAATACAAACTCTGGTAAAAAGAAACAAAAATTTAAAAGGCACAATTAACAAAGGCTTATTATCTAATCTCTTGAAACATGATATAAGGATTAAGGAATTATATCAAACTAAAATATTTTCTTTCTTGCTTTTGCCAAAGCAAAGTGACTGATGACATCATCAAATTATAAACTGCGTAGTTTGTCACTTTCTATGCACATGAGACTGAGGAAACATAATTTATCTTGAGTCATTGTTACTCTATTCATTTTTTATCCTCCTCAACTGAGAAAAAGATCTTTCTCCAGAGCAATTTGCAACCATCATACTAAAAAACACTTAAAATTACTTCTACATTAGGGAATGCTGATTGGACACGATCAATAAATATTACCCTATACAGATCCTGATGTGTCAGACTATCATTTTCCGCTGAACCATAGGCTTTATTGACTATGTCTAACATATTGATGAAAATGCTTGACTTCTCCAATAAGATTCATGTCCACATCTTCACGATATGTTTGGCATAAAGCACTAACTCATTCACGAATCTCTTCTTCTGTAGCTTCTAATTTGATTAAGAATAAAAACTTTTTTGGAAGCTTCATTGTATACTGAGGCCCTCTGTGCCAGACTTGACTCTAATGCATCCATCACACATATAAATGTTTTGATTCTGAACTTGTCTCTTGGCTCAAGGTTCTCTAAAGCATTATGATGAATCATAACTGATAAGCTTTTCTTGTAATCAACATCAGACAATTTTTCCTTTACTTTATATTCAAAATGATCAAACATATCCCTGGAACCTTTAACAACATCCGCAAGTGAAACATACAGATTTCTACATACATCTAGACTAATTTGGGGGTCTTGCACTGATTGACTAGTCTTGTGAAATTCATCCAGCAAGTAACTCCACAAATATAACATAAATACCATAAATTCAAACTCCTCCATTTTATTCAAAATGTTTATGGCTTGATTTCTTGTTTCGCCTTTCTCTGTACTGCAGAAATTACTCCATCATAACTATCAAGTATTGCACTTGTGGCCATTGAATGTGCTTCCCATCTAGTCTTTGACAAAGACTTTGTAACTTTTGAATCAACTTTGAAGAATGACAACAGTACTGCCCATCTATGTGTAGATGATGAAAAAAATAAATATATTTCTTGAACAATTCCAAAAAAGTTTACTGCATCTAAACAACAGTCAACTGCTGTTCTACCAACAAGATTCAGGGAATGACCAGAACATGGAATATACATAGCATATTTGTTAATATTCAATATTATTTCTTGCATTCCCTTGTATTTGTCAGACATATTGGCAGCATTATCATATGACTGGCCTCGACACTTACTCAAATCTATTTTGCATTCACTTGTAAGGTAGTTGTGCACCATCTTAGCCATACTTTCCCCATCTCTAGCTAGTTAGAAAACTTTCAATAGGGACCCCATCATCTGGTGAAACATACCTCACAATAACAGTGAGATGATCAATCTGGGACCGGTCTGGAGTGGAATCTACAGATAGACTGAAGTACCCTGCAGTTCTTAAATTTAAATCATCTTTATACTTAAGCCGTTAAATGTGATTTTGCTTTAATGTAATCGAATATAAAGTCACAACGTTAATTCAGTTGCATTCGCGAAAATACAATGAAGAAATCAATACCAATTATAATCGTTGTTATTTTGGCAATAAATAAAGTTTAATCTTGTTGAAAATATTTACGAAAAATGCTGCTTTTTTTTTAATTAATCAAAGTCATAGGCCTAAAACGAAAAATAGTAAATTATTTAGGCCAATGGCAGCATTTAAATATATTTGTATAGTTATGTAGCCCTTAATATCTTTGTTCTTCTTTTTAAAAAGGGGGCCATTCAGGTTAAACAAGTTAAATACTAGAAACCAGGGCTGTATTTAGGATTGTGGGGGCCCTGTTCCTGAATTCATGTGGGGGCCCTTCGTGTCCTCGCCCTGCCTTCAGAAACGTGCCGTAAATTCTTGTTACATTCTGTAAAATCATACATTTTATGTTGCGCTTAATTTGTTGGACTGGAGCGCTTTTCATCTTATTTTAAACCGTTTTGAAAAACATTGGGTGAAGAGTATGGGACGTTCCGGACGTGCGCATTGGGACAAATAATGCTGCAGTATATTTAAGTATATATGACAATTGCTCACTCGGACAATTTTTTTTTTTTTTGGGGGGGGGGCCCAAAACAGTGGGGGCCCTAAGCTATAGCATGTCTAGCTTATAGGTAAATCCGGACCTGCTTGTAGAGTATGTCCTGTCTAGTTTGGCTTGTAGAGTGTGTCCTGTCTAGTTTGGCTTGTAGAGTGTGTCCTGTCTAGTTTGGCTTGTAGAGTGTGTCCTGTCTGGTTTGGCTTGTAGAGTGTATCCTAGAGTGTGACACCGTGTACTGGTATATTCAGACCCTACCGCTTTACCTATGATGCATCAGTTAATCATTTTCGTTTCATTCATGTTACTCAATGTGTTTTTATTTCTGACTTAGTAATTCTAAATATAAACAAACGTTTGAATGTTTTTTTTTCAAGTTTCAATATATATTTCCTATCTTGATTTTCCATATCCTCCAACATAAGAAAACATTAAAATTTGGCTTTTAAAATAAAAATCAAAGCAACTTAATGGCTTTAATATAATCTTTGAACCGGTTCACCCTGGTTTAAAAAAAAAAACATAAAAAGAAAGACAACTCTGACACCAATATAAAAAACAGCAACCACCAATCGGTGAATATCGTCTGCTGAAGTGACGTCTGATTGCAGCATGATTTGTCTCCCTTGATGGTACACAACCGAAACTTCAAATTACCGGTACTTCATATTTAAATAGTAAATGTGCTTTAAAAAAAAAGTTTATGTCTTCTGGAAATTCCTACGGTTGGTTTATGTCCGGCAAAAGAAGGATATGTCCTTTATTTTTAGACTTTTGTCCTCCGTCCAGCAGGCACAGTGAAAAACCTATAAAATGTCCGGCTTTTGTAATATTTTATGTTTTGTAGACGTACAGTATAAAACATAGTATTAACCTCTTTAAGAATATAATTCATAAACAAGTGATCATTTGTACAAGCTGTATGAGCTGTAAAGTTTATTTTTCAAAGTTGCCCAAAATCAAGTAGCCTTTCAGCCTTCAGTGAATTTAAGTCTCTTATATGTATCTAACAAAACTGTTTTTTGTTTAGTTTACCAATACGCACTTATTGGCAGCTCTTGTAATAAAATTATATTAATTACGGGTTTATTGCGAAACTATTCAAATGAAACACTATGTCCCTCTTTGTCCTCCTTTTTGTCTTTGGGTGTCCTCCTTTTGACACCCATCATTCACCCATGTGTCTGGCAACTGTAACTGGAATGGCCAATTACATCAGAATTATTTTTTACTCGTATTGAACAATCTTCTGTGCAGGCGATTTTAAGGACTTTTTTTTTTAAAGTTACAGGTGTCTAGATAGTTTGTTGAAGAAAAAAACTTAATGAATAATAGAACGATCCAACGTCTGCTAGTCTCAGAGAATATATTCATCGATATCAAGTGCCGGAGAAAAGTCTAGGCATTAACAGAGGCTCATTAATCTAGATTGCCCAAAGTCGGTAGAAACATGCCCTTCTGTACCCATGGGCCTCATAGCTGGCGAAGTGTGGAAACCACCAGTACGCTTGCATCAAGAGCACACCGGTGGGCTAACGCCTGGGGGACAGCCTCTGCTTGCCCGTCCGAGACTCATTGGTCCGCCAAGGAGATCCGGAGGCTCGGTGGGGAGGAAGCAATGAGCGCAGCGTTCCCGCCTCAACACCACCCAAAACGAAACCGAAAACTAGTTCAAGATTCACGTTAGACCATTACTTGTTGAAACCTCATTCCGCACTGGAAAATAACAACATAACAACATAACAACATAACAACATAACAACATAACAACATAACAACATAACAACATAACAACATAACAACATAACAACATAACAACATAACAGCATAACAGCATAACAGCATAACAGCATAACAGCATAACAGCATAACAGCATAACAGCATAACAGCATAACAGCATAACAGCATAACAGCATAACAGCATAACAACATAACAACATAACAACATAACAACATAACAGCATAACAGCATAACAGCATAACAGCATAACAGCATAACAGCATAACAGCATAACAGCATAACAGCATAACAGCATAACAGCATAACAGCATAACAACATAACAACATAACAACATAACAACATAACAACATAACAACATAACAACATAACAACATAACAACATAACAACATAACAACATAACAACATAACAACATAACAACATAACAACATAACAACATAACAACATAACAACATAACAACATAACAACATAACAACATAACATAGACATTCCCATGCCACATTCAACACTCGCTGGAAAAGCTGCCACTCAGTTCGCAGATCAACACCCCTTGTGGGGAAAAAACACACTCGTATTGGCCTACAACAACATCAATAACAACACACACCAAGCGAAGGGAAATCACTGAACTAAGTGAACTATTGTATGTGAATGTTGTATCATATTGTTGTCTATAGTTGATCTTTCTATATGCAAGCTGTATCAGTTTTACATATAGTTATATGTTGTATGGGCATATTGTATCATTCTGTTGACTATAGTTGTATGTTGTATGTGAATGTTGTATCATGTTGATGTCTATAGTTGTGTTTACAATGGTTTATTTAAACTTTATTTACTAATGAAGTCTAGTTAGTTCTCTTTTGCATTTGCCCCCCCCCCCCTCGTCACCCTTCCTGAACTATTTGCTTCGTTTCGTCGTTGTCTTTTTATGCATTTTTTATTGTAAGAAATCGTCTCGCAGACACTAGCCAATCAGGAGCTTACGTGACACGAATGGCTTCATCACGTGACAAAGACCAAGCTGCAACTTTCTACAAGTGGCCAGGGCAATTAAGATAAGGGTTGTAGATGTGTTTAGTACATCAACCTGACAATGTGGTCACCGGCTACGTTATGTTTGGGGATAGTGTGGTCGTACAGCTATCCATTACTTATAATAAATAGGGTACATGGATAAAAATATATAATGAAATCATGATATGTTATTAAGAAAGTCAAAGGTTAAGGGTCAGTGGTTGGTAGGCCTAACACTTATCAATACATGTGTAGGCCTACATTTAATAACAAGATAAAGATAAAAGAAGGCCAACCTGGTAGATAGACATCTCCTACCAACCCGCCAACCCCCCCCCCCAGGTACTATGGTTGTCAGTTCAAATGTACTACACCCTAACGGGTGTCATACAAATACAAACCCTTAAAAAGCGAATAGATTGAGATGAAAATAGAGCTTACGTCATAAGTTAGCTGTATGCAATGAAATTTGATGTCAGTTAAAAGAGAAAAATAAAAAAATAGAGGATGAAATAAACAGGTTTCAATGTTTTACCATAGACTATAATATACATGGACCGCTTGCTTTAGTATTTCTGCTATATGATGACTCGAAACACTGATTTTCTGAATTTCCGATTCGTTGTTTCCGTTGCACTTCCGTTTTATTGAATCGCTTCGATTTTCTCAATAGAAAATTAAATTAAAATCGAAAGTTGTATAAAGCGGAAACATTTAAGAAACAACGAGGAGCGTAGAAGTAATTTAAAACTTATTGGTTGCGCAAGGAAAAAAAGTTGATATAAGCTCTAAAAATAGAGCAAGTGGTCCATCTTATTATTGTCTATGAGGAAACAAACAAAAACAGGTTTCAATGATGAAACAAACAAAAACAGGTTTCAATGATGAAACAAACAAAAACAGGTTTCAATGATGAAACAAACAAAACAGGTTTCAATGATGAAACAAACAAAAACAGGTTTCAATGATGAAACAAACAAAATAGGTTTCAATGATGAAACAAACAAAACAGGTTTCAATGATGAAACAAACAAAAACAGGTTTCAATGATGAAACAAACAAAACAGGTTTCAATGATGAAACAAACAAAACAGGTTTCAATGATGAAACAAACTAAAACAGGTTTCAATGATGAAACAAACAAAAACAGGTTTCAATGATGAAACAAACAAAACAGGTTTCAATGATGAAACAAACGAAAACAGGTTTCAATGATGAAACAAACACAACAGGTTTCAATGATGAAACAAACAAAAACAGTTTTCAATGATGAAACAAAAAAACAGGTTTCAATGATGAAACAAACAAAAACAGGTTTCAATGATGAAACAAATAAAAACAGGTTTCAATGATGAAACAAATAAAAACAGGTTTCAATGATGAAACAAACGAAAACAGGTTTCAATGATGAAACAAACAAAACAGGTTTCAATGATGAAACAAACAAAACAGGTTTCAATGATGAAACAAACTAAAACAGGTTTCAATGATGAAACAAACAAAAACAGGTTTCAATGATGAAACAAACAAAACAGGTTTCAATGATGAAACAAACGAAAACAGGTTTCAATGATGAAACAAACACAACAGGTTTCAATGATGAAACAAACAAAAACAGTTTTCAATGATGAAACAAAAAAACAGGTTTCAATGATGAAACAAACAAAAACAGGTTTCAATGATGAAACAAATAAAAACAGGTTTCAATGATGAAACAAATAAAAACAGGTTTCAATGATGAAACAAACACAACAGGTTCCAAATCTCTGGCTTAAGTCAACAATGTATAAATGAATAGAAAACAAAGTCCTGGAATATCCAAATAGTTTCACAAAGCATTGACCCAGACTGGGAGACAAGGTCTTCAGAGAGACAGCTCATAAGCCAGACGCGGCGCAGACGTGACCTGAAATCTACTTGGCTAATTCTGGACGCTTTCAGACGGAAATAGGAGGCGGAGAGTTCGTAACAATACTGTTATAAGGGAGAAGGGGGAGTAGAAGGTGGTGCAAAATTTTACATTGCCAAAAGTTGCGCACTTTTGATTGGCTAGGATGTGGGGGTCATTTCTAGGGAGAGCAAGACTTCTAGAGTTGACACACAGGTTACAAAACGAACAACATAGGAAAATTAAAAAGAGGTCAATTAGATTATTGACAAACAGAATCAGGAAGATGTCTATATTTTTGTGCATGCATTCATGTTTAGAATTTAGACAATTTAGAATTTAGACAATTTATTATGATTTAGATAATTTAGAATTTAGACAATTTATTAGGATTTAGATAATTTAGAATTTAGACAATTTATTAGGATTTAGATAATTTAGAATTTAGACAATTTATTATTATTAGGATTTAGATAATTTAGAATTTAGACAATTTATTATTATTAGGATTTAGATAATTTAGAATTTAGACAATTTATTAGGATTTAGATAATTTAGAATTTAGACAATTTATTATTATTAGGATTTAGATAATTTAGAATTTAGACAATTTATTAGGATTTAGATAATTTAGTATACAGAAAATTTAATCTACCTATCCAGAAGATTATTGCGTCCTACGTTTATCCATGGTTTAACGTCTAGTCTTGCATTCTGATCAGGTTTTAAAATGATGTTATTAAAGCTGTTGATTTTTCGTGGCTTTGGTCATGGCGCTTTAAGACATGGGTAGTAAACAATCATCTCCTACAAAGAACTAACACCAGTGATAAGATATTATGTAGCCTACACGTATAGACTATACAAGAACTATACAAAGTACTAACACCAGTGATAAGATATTATATGATAAGATAGTATGTAGCCTACACGTATAGACTATACAAGAACTCGGAGATAATTTTACTTTAGCCTACATAACTAACAATAAAATGTTAATAAAAAAAAGTAGCGGCTTAGGGCTGTTAAATTTATAAAATAGAAGTTAAGATGCCCATATAAAAAAATAGGTGGATTAAACGAAATTTAACTCATTTTAATTATTCGTGTAAAAAGAAAAGTTTTGTGAATGAAATGAACCGATGAACTGGGACATTTCAAAACATAAATTTACGATGTTTAAATTTTAATTTCTAGAAAACTTCTTCGTTTATAGCTCTCGACACTGTAGTGAATACTTCCAGATTAGAAAGTATTGTATCAAAAGATTTTTATCCCAATCTTTTTGCTCGAGATCAAGGAGAAAAAACGTGGGTAATTGTATCCACAGTCCGTGCTGTAATGAAAACGAGGCTTATCGTCTGCTGCGCCTTCCCGTCAGCCATGTTTACACCCGAGCTCTTTTCGGGCCTGGAAAGGAGAAATTAAAAAAAAAATAGTCTAAAGCTTTGTGTGGAAGGAGGTGGAGGCGGTGGAGTCTCTGTTACATCTTCAGTTTTAGGAGGAAAGAAAGAACTTTGCAAAGATGGATGATGGGGGGATGGAGGAGAATAAAAGGATAGGAGGTGTAGGTGTGAAATAGAAGCTTAAAGAGAGAGAGAAGAAAAAAAACACGAGAGAGTGGAGGAGGAGAATCTAAATCTACGTCTTCAAGTAGTTGGACGTTTATTTTACATTCTATCCCCTGGACTAGTCTGTCTGAGCCTGGGGGCACTCCGTTTGTTGACACAGATGTTGTTTGACTGCCGCGGAGGGCTCCGGTTTCTTCTTTCCCCCAGCCTCCCCTTACTCACCTCTTTCCTTCACCCTTCCTGGAAAGTATCAGCCCCCTCCTCCCCTCCTTATTTGTCGAAACTAACCGTGGAGGTAGAAGAGGCAGGGGGGTCAGGGTGAGAGGGTGAGAGTGGGGGGGGGTGAAGATGAGGAAACCAGTGGCGGGACGCGGGGTGCGGGGCGTGATTCAAAACATTCCAAGCATGTTGGCAGCATCAGATGTTCAAGCGTAACGGGGGGAAGTACCGGACACTTCTCTCGTGGTCACTACTGACCTTTTGTTGACTGAGTGGGGTGCTGGTAGGAGGGGGTGGGTGTGCCGGTGGTGGAGACTAAAGGCTGTGTAAAGTGACCCGACCACATGTGGTTAAGTAGAATGTACTCCTTGTATCCAGTGACCTTTGGTCATGGGGGCCCCCGCCCTCCTCCCACCATCCTCTCCCACCCACCCACCACTTGTATTGTTGGTCACAGAATACTTCCTCCTTATTTCTTGACACCCACTGGAAGTGAAGGCCATTGTCTGTCTGGATTTATCTATTTCTAGAGCTCTATCTATCCAACTATCTAGTTCTCTATTATTTCTCTATCTATATAACTATCTATTTTCTATCTAGTTCTCTATCTATCTGTCTATCTAACTATCTAACTATCTATTTAATCTATTTATTTCTCTATCTTTCTATTTCTCTAGCCATCTATCTATCTTATCCTATAGGCCTACATTACAGACGCTCTTTCTCTAAAGAAAATTTTGGCGTCCTACGCACATCCGTGGTCCGAGTCTAGTCCTTCATTTTTGTTAGTGTTTTAAATGATGTAGGCCTAAAGTTACTGGCTTTCCTGGTTTGTTCAGGTAACCAGTTCCATGCCCGGATGCCACTCGGATACAAAGATTACTTATATTATGCATTTGTTCTCGCCTAAGGGATTTGGAAAGTGTTTTTGTCTTAATGTTTATCTGAGCATTGCAACGGGTTGTTATTGTGTTGTATTTCTAAATTAGAGTTTAATGCCTTATGTATTATTAATACTTTACTCTTTGCCCTTCTGTATTCTCGTGTTTCTAGGTTTAGTGATTTAAATATTGGTGTCACTCTTGTCAGTGGTGAATATTCGCTAATCTTAACATTAGGCACTTTTCTTTATGAAAGCCATACTTTACAAACAAATTACAAATTACATATTTATAATATAGCGCTATTCATAACAAAGTCTTCGAATGCGCTTTACATTTACCATCTGTTATTAAAATAAATCGAAAAAGTGTGTTTTTAGTTTTGTTTTTAAAAATGTCTATATTGTCAGCTTGTTTGATTTTGTTTAGGAGTTCATTCCACCACAGAGGTGCTACGACGCTGTAGGAGCGAGCTGCAAATGTTTTTCTTTCTACGCCTGGCACCTCCAGTTAGAGTCCCGTTTTTGTTATTCATCTAGGTCTTTTGGTAAAAGTTCACTTTCTTTTTCTGTCTTTATTATTCTATAAATTATACAATCATCAGCAAATAATCTTACTTTTGTTCCTGTGTTGATG
Source organism: Anisus vortex (assembly GCA_949126835.1). NCBI lineage: Eukaryota > Metazoa > Mollusca > Gastropoda > Planorbidae > Anisus > Anisus vortex. Next base: position 1,361,605 of record OX421492.1, read on the forward strand.
CAATTCGGTAAGTCATCAATATAAATTAGAAATAGTAGGGGGTCCTATGACAGATCCTTGTGGAACTCCTGAGTTTACAGTTATTGTTGATGATTTATTATCTATGATGTATTAATATTCTAATATTTTTTTATATTGTTAAATAGTCAAAATTTCTTGCAGTAAGTCATACCCACTCCCCCAGTTCCCCCTTCTGTTTCTCACCCCCCCCCCTTTCATTCACAATCATCAAATCATTTTGCAAGCATTCTACCTGCAGTAATGGCGGGTTGGGGGATGGGGGCGCCTAAATGTCGCCCCCTCGCGACGCTATGCCCAGCATGTGATGTACTATATGACCTTTGAAAGGACCTGACTGCAGTGACCTTCTTTTTCTCTCTCTCTCGGATTCCGTAGCTGACCAGTGTATCCAGTGTAAGGGACGTAATAAGCGAGACAGGTTCTAAACATTGAGATTGATCTAACATATTCAAATTGAGAACGTTTAGAAAATATTATTCCGTATTCACAAATTAATTTATTACAATTTGTGGTCAATTTATTTACTCACCGTCTAGGCCTACTTTATGACTTAATTTACATTTTTATGTTACAGCCTATCGTTTGGTACTTGTACCTGGATATTCTATGTTAGTTGCAATACCCAGGGCCAGTAGTCGATAAAAGCAAAATTACTTGCCAACTCAAAGTCAACGAAAAAAAATATTAAATTTAAATTTCACCGAGATACAGTGCAAATTTGTTTTTATATTGTAATCTTTTAAAGAAATATTAAACAATAGAATAAGACTTATTTGATATAATAAAACCATAAAATGAGATACATTGAGATCTATTATTAAAAAAATAAGACTAATTAAACCAAATACACACAGACACAAAAAAGGGGGGGGGGTGGACGTTTTACAGACTCAAGAAGCATAGTTTGATACATGATTCTTTTTTTTTATTCTCTAGTTCACATTTATAAAACTGACCAAAAAATTTTCCTTGCGAAATTAAAAATTTATGTCAGGAAGGTCGTGGTTGGATAACTATGATAATTATGGTAATTGTGATAACTGTGATAACAAAGAAATTACTTGTATAATTTGTTTTATTCCAATTCAGCTAACTAAGACCCATTGCATCTAACTCAATGAACTATAGTTATGTGGACATATTGAAAAGAGCAATCATATTTTTAAGTTTGGTCTGTAAGGCGCCATTTAAATTAAAAAAAGAATTAGGATTTTATGTTTCCGCCATTTTTTCTTTTAGGTTACAAAACATCAAGATCAATTTCCAAGTAGGAAACTACAATGTAGAATATCTGTGTGGTTGTGCTGTGTGATTGTATTGTGTGATTTATGTTGTGTGATTGTATTGTGTGATTGTGCTGTGTGATTGTATTGTGTGGTTGTGTTGTGCTACAATGTAGAATATCTGTGTGGTTGTGCTGTGTGATTGTATTGTGTGATTTATGTTGTGTGATTGTGTTGTGCGGTTGTGCGACTGTATTTTTCGATTGTATTGTGCGATTGTGTTGTGCAATGTGTTTGTGTGATTGTGGTATGTGAGTATTTTTAATTATATGGTTTGATTGTACCGGATGAGTGTGTTGTGTGATTGTGTTGTATGAGTGTGTTGTGTGATTGTGTTGCATGAGTGTGTTGTGTGATTGTGTTGCATGAGTGTGTTGTGTGATTGTGTTGCATGAGTGTGTTGTGTGATTGTGTTGTATGAGTGTGTTGTGTGATTGTATTGCATGAGTGTGTTGTGTGATTGTGTTGCATGAGTGTGTTGTGTGATTGTGTTGCATGAGTGTGTTGTGTGATTGTGTTGCATGAGTGTGTTGTGTGATTGTGTTGCATGAGTGTGTTGTGTGATTGTGTTGCATGAGTGTGTTGTGTGATTGTGTTGCATGAGTGTGTTGTGTGATTGTGTTGCATGAGTGTGTTGTGTGATTGTGTTGCATGAGTGTGTTGTGTGATTGTGTTGCATGAGTGTGTTGTGTGATTGTGTTGCATGAGTGTGTTGTGTGATTGTGTTGTATGAGTGTGTTGTGTGATTGTGTTGCATGAGTGTGTTGTGTGATTGTGTTGCATGAGTGTGTTGTGTGATTGTGTTGCATGAGTGTGTTGTGTGATTGTGTTGCATGAGTGTGTTGTGTGTAGGCCTACCTTCTTTATTAGTCTCACACTTAGTAATACATTTAAAAGTAAATAGGCAATACAAAAAATAAGAATTCGCCCAGTAAATATATTATCAACTAAATAGCCTGTTTAATGAGAATAGAAAACATCTATAGACCTAATATGTCTTTGTCTTACAAGACAGCAGACAGGAATATTACATAAAACTCAGGGTGTCTACTAAGGAAGACACGATGAATTTCTGCTTTTGGCCAGAGGGTGTATAAAAAAAAAACGAAGCCGATAAACGAATTCAATGAGAAAATTAGCACAATTAGGCAGGTTTCAGATCACGTGAGAGATAAGTCACCTACTTCCTTTCCCCTGACGCTATGCTCGCCTCTGGCACGGTGCCTTGTGTGTTTACTGTGTACATTCTCCACAACTGGCATGTGGCGCTTCATCGCCCAGGGGGAGTCTTGCTGGCGCCCCACGTGTGCATCGACACCCAGTAATCTGACATCTTTGCAAATACATTTTAATCCGTTTTTTTTTTTACATTCAGTGACGTAATTGAGGGGAGGAGAAAAAAAACCCAGCTAGGTTAAAATAAAAGACTTAAGAAATAAAAAAAAAACAACTTGGCGCCAAGTAGTGAAAGTGAATTAACAATAAACACGTGACTTGGCCCGCAGGTCGCAGACAGCAGAGACTGGACTGGAAGATGTCACAGACAGGAACCAGGCCGATTAGAAAACAAAAGTGGGCCTATGGGTAAATGTTGATTGACAACCCTTGAGGACTTTAGTACAAGCAACGGGAAAATGGGAGGCGGGAGTTCAACAAATTGCTGGTTTCTTGTACCTTTATATCAGACAATGGGAGGCAGGAGTTCAACAAATTGTTGGTTTCTTGTACCGATATCTCAGACAATGGGAAGCGGGAGTTCAACAAATTGCTGGTTTCTTGTACCTTTATATCAGACAATGGGAAGCGGGAGTTCAACAAATTGCTGGTTTCTTGTACCTTTATATCAGACAATGGGAGGCAGGAGTTCAACAAATTGTTGGTTTCTTGTACCGATATCTCAGACAATGGGAAGCGGGAGTTCAACAAATTGCTGGTTTCTTGTACCTTTATATCAGACATGATGCACATTCATTCATCTTTATACAAATATCAATATATTTATACATCTGTCTATAGGCCTATAGATGGATAATATCGTTTTTTTCATACAGGCATTACTAATGCTTTGTGGTGTAATATAATTATGTCGAAATTTAAAAATGGAGTTATTGTATATAATTGATTTAGTTAAGACTTATACGAGTCTATCTTAATCTATCTGATTGTAAGAAGAAAATAGAGTTTGGCTACTACATCTTGATGAATTCGTGGTGAAAGACTAGATCTGTCGTCTGTGTATAATTTCGAGAACGGTTAGCTGCATTTTTTTAATACTACTTTGCGCAGCCCATTCCATGACTGAATGCCAACAGGAAGCAAGGTGACTGTATATGAATTACTCTACTTTAATGCAAAAGTTTGTATCTCTACCATCATCTCTGTCTCTACGCGTAGATTAATGGGATTAAAGTTGTATTAATGGGATTAAAGTTGTATTTTTAATTTTTGAATTGATAACTTTTTGAATTATTCTTTCCTAAAGTAGTATCTCAATTAGACATTTAGTCATTATACTACTGAAGGTAGGCTGATCACATAAACATAACATATTCTTATACTACTGAAGCTATGCTGATCACATAAAGATAACATATTCGTATACTACTCAAGCTATGCTGATCACATAAAGATAACATATTCTTATACTACTGAAGGTAGGCTGAAGGTAGGCTGATCACATAAAGATAACATATTCTTATACTACTGAAGCTATGCTGATCACATAAAGATAACATATTCTTATACTACTGAAGGTATATTGATCACATAAAGATAACATATTTTTATACTATTGAAGGTATGCTGATCACATAAAGATAACATTCTCTTATACTACTGAAGCTATGCTGATCACATAAAGATAACATATTCTTATACTACTGAAGGTATACTGATCACATAAAGATAACATATTCTTATACTACTGAAGCTATGATGATCAGATAAAGATAACATATTCTTGATCTTATTCAAATCCATCAAATGTTTGGATGAAGTACACATATCCATTAAGTAGAGATAGGCTCAGGAAGCAGATATCTCAGAGAATAGTTGGCTAAAAAAAGGAATAGCCTCTAAGTCTAATAGAATAAGTGTCATTATCGGCAAATGTTGTCAAGTATCCACTTATACAAATATCTTATATTAATGACGTCCAACAAGGGACGACTGGCCACATCTTACCAGACATGAGCAGACCACCATACTCCGATTCAGGACACGACACAACAGACCATTAGACCACCAGCACCGAATCGGCCTTAGTCACACCCCCTGAGTGCCCCTGTGGTAGTGGACTACCGAAAGCAGAGCACATCCTGCAATGGTGTCCACTCAACACAGGCCCGTAACCGGCCAGGCCTCAGGGAGCCATCATGGAGGAAAAGCCCTGGGGCCCAAAGCCATTCTTACAAACAACAGCCCCAGAAAAACAGGACTGCCAGTCTCAAGTTCCCACCAATGTCTGGTTCAAATTCCTCCAAACAGTGGCGTAGCTAGGGGAGGGGGGGGGTGAGGGTCCGAAATTCCAAAGTCCCCCCGGACCCCTACTTGAGGGGGGCCCCCAAAGGAGTGTCCGAATTGTTTTTTCTCATGTCGTAATGCAGGGGCCCTTTAAGAGACCAAGCCCCTTCCGGGCCCCCAAATCCCTAGCAACGGCACTGCTTCCAAATGTCAGTTTTGAAAACCCACGAATGTCAGGTTTACATTTCGGTAATGTCAGGTTCAAATTCCTACAAATGTCAGGTTCATTTTTTTAAAATGCCAGATTAAAATTCCTACAAATGCCATGTTTCAATTTCTACTAATTTCAGGCTACAATTCCTACAAATGCCAGGTTCCAATTCCTACAAATGTCAGGTTACAATTCCAATAAATGTAAGGTTTAATTCCAATAAATGTAAGGTTTGATTCCTACCAATGCCAGGTTCCAATTCCTACAAATGCCAGGTTCCAATTCCTACAAATGCCAGGTTCCAATTCCTACAAATGTCAGGTTCCAATTCCTACAAATGTCAGGTTCCAATTCCAATAAATGTCAGGTTCCAATTCCAATAAATGTAAGGTTTAATTACAACAAATGTCAGATTCCAATTCCTACAAATGCCAGGTTCCAATTCCTACATATGTCAGGTTCCAATTCCTACAAATGTCAGGTTCCAATTCCTACAAATGCCAGGTTCCAATTCCTACAAATGTCAGGTTCCAATTCCTACAAATGCCAGGTTCCAATTCCTACAAATGCCAGGTTCCAATTCCAATAAATGTCAGGTTCCAATTCCAATAAATGTAAGGTTTAATTACAACAAATGTCAGATTCCAATTCCTACAAATGTCAGATTCCAATTCCTACATATGTCAGGTTCCAATCCCTCGTGTGAGGCTAGTGTCCGCTGGCGAACGTGCTTTCTCCTACGCGGGACCGTCCGCTTGGAATCACCTCCCACTACAACTTCGCCAGAGGCCGAGCTTCGACACCTCAGAAGTCGACTGAAGACAGAAGACTCACCTATTTAGTTAGCAATATTTTCGTATACATATTTTCATTGTCGTCTGTTGTTGTTTCAGCGCATAGAAGTGTTAAAACGGGATATGCGCCATCTAATCATCATTAATAATAAATTCCTACAAATGTCAGGCTTCTATTCATACACATGTCAGATTCCAATTCCTACAAATGTAAGGTGCCGATTCCTACAAATGTAAGGTTCCAATTCCTACAATTGTCACGTTCCAATTCTACACAAACTGGCCAGCGCTGCTTCACCAGTCCTATGATCAGTTTGGTCCAAACTGTAATTTACTTTTTACTTACGATTACGACAGACTGCTAAATCATCACGGTAAATAAAAATAAAACTATTTGATAAAATATAATCAACTCTTTAATATCAATTCTTTTGCAAAATAAAAAGAATTTAAATTAATATGGATTTTCAAAAACAACAATAAAAAAAAATGATCAAAACAAAACATAGAACAAAACAAATTAGAACTAGAAATATGTCTTCAATTTGATAATCTTACATCACCATACAGTTTAACACACACACCTACAGCAGGCTCATACCTGTATATATTTATGCCAAGTCCATACAGAATCATTCAATGCTAAACATTTAAATCATAACACACACACCTACAGCAGGCTCATACCTGTATATATTTATGCCAAGTCCATACAGAATCATTCAATGCTAAACATTTAAATCATAACACACACACCTACAGCAGGCTCATACCTGTATATATTTATGCCAAGTCCATACAGAATCATTCAATGCTAAACATTTAAATCATAACACACACACCTACAGCAGGCTCATACCTGTATATATTTATGCCAAGTCCATACAGAATCATTCAATGCTAAACATTTAAATCATAACACACACACCTACAGCAGGCTCATACCTGTATATATTTATGCCAAGTCCATACAGAATCATTCAATGCTAAACATTTAAATCATAACACACACACCTACAGCAGGCTCATACCTGTATATATTTATGCCAAGTCCATACAGTTCATTCAATGCTAAACATTTAAATCATAAATAAATTATATAGATGAACATAAGTCAGAGAATTGTCTGGATTGGGGGCTGACCACTGGAGCCAAAGAAGAAAAAGGACACCCAATTTTCGGATGAAATTGTTTGGCAAATATACAATAATTGTTGTCAAACTGAAATTTACTGAGACATTAGGAGCAAATACCTGTATGATATATGTCACATACACAATGTCACATACACAATGTCACATACACAATGTCACATACACAATGTCACATACACAATGTCACATACACAATGTCACATACACAATGCCGCACACACACACATGAAGTGACATTTGATTCACATTACTGTTGTGTCACAAAAATTCAACCAATGATATGATTCAGCATACCCTAGGATTCATGTTTCAACCAATCAAATTTGATTTGCAATACTCTACTCTCATCCTTCTTATTATAATAAAACAAACAAAAAAATTGTTTCAAAAACTCCAACCAATTCCCATTGCTCACTCCTTTAAAAAATAATTTTGACCTTTGAACTCTTTGAATTCGTCTACAGATTAAAACTATATAAAAAAAACTAACTGAATACATTTAATCTCTCTGTCTGTACAGATTTGAAACAAGATTTTACTTCAAAAACACAATCAATCATTTCTGATTTCAACACTAAAACATTTTTCATGTTTTAAGATAGGACCAAAAGGAAACACAAATCTATTCAAAAAATGTTTGGATTAATATGTTCACAAATAATTACCTGGACAATTTGGTAACAATCTTTTTTTCTCTCTCCTTACTGTTTCATAACTCAATATATATGTCAGTGATCTTTATGTAAAGATGTATGAATAAATCAAAATGCATTATTTTCAAATTGAAAGAAAAACATATTTTTGGTGGCAGCAGAGAAATGACAAGTTCCAGTGTTTTATGTAAATAGGATGTTAAATAAAATAAAATTACTGTTTCAATCTTTGAATAGAAGAAATTGAAACAATGCATTTCACTGACCTATAAATGAACCAAACAAAACCAATGTTTTAAGTCCTTAGAAAACTCCAGTATAAAAAAAATAGATGATTTTCTCTAACATTTAGATTTTCTATTGAATTCTGAGAGCTTCCAATCTACCTTATGAAATGTAATCCTATTCATTGTGAATCTATGAATGAGGAAACTATGATTAACACAGAAAGTGGAATTAATATAGTAGCTCATCAAATGTTCATACAACAAGCTTAAGAGTAGAACAAAATGTTGAGACTGGCTTAGTTCTGTAAAACCATGTACATGGGAGACTGGCCTAGTTCTGTAAAACCATGTACATGGGAGACTGTCCTAGTTCTGTACACTGTACAACCATGTACATGAGAGACTGGCCTAGTTCTGTACACTGGTCAACCATGTACATGAGAGACTGGCCTAGTTCTGTACACAGTACAACCATGTACATGGGAGACTGGCCTAGTTCTGTACACTGTACAACCATGTACATGAAAGACTGGCCTAGTTCTGTACACTGTACAACCATGTACATGATAGACTGTCCTAGTTCTGTACACTGTACAACCATGTACATGGGAGACTGGCCTAGTTCTGTACACTGTACAACCATGTACATGGGAGACTGGCCTAGATCTGTACACTGTACAAACATGTACATGAGAGACTGGCCTAGTTCTGTACAACCATGTACATGGAAGATAATATTGTGTTTAAACTACTTGCCTGGACACTTTACCCACGCCCCCACCCCTTCTGGACATGCTTGTACACCCTTCCCAGTCTTCCAAGTACACCCCCATCTTGTATAATCTCTACTCCCCCCCATCTTGTATAATCTCTACCCCCCCCCCCATCTTGTAAAATCTCTACTAAATTATCACACAAATTAGCTTTTTTGTTATAATTGTTTTCTCAGATCACTTATACATTTATCTCTATAATACAACATTTGTCTTTAAATCTGTAACCACCCACCTTATTATTTGCCAACTAACCAATTTATCAGCCAAATATCCGCCTTATTATTTGCCAACTAACCAATTTATCTGCCAAAAAAACAATTTATCTGCCAAATATCCAACTTATTATTTGCCAACTAACCAATTTATCTGCCAAATATCCACCATATCTGCCAATTGTTTTTTTTTGTTGGTAGCACAAATATCTATATGAACTGTTCATCTCCGATCCTATGCAATGTTTAGTTAGAAACCAAAAAAATGGGCATTATTGTTCAAACATAACCAAAGCTATGTATTACATCTTCACTATACACAATATAAAAAAAAAATCTATCAAACATGAGCATAATGTAAGTAGGCTGAAGTTATCACAAATATAGTTTACACATTAGGTGCAGTCAATACTTTTAGAACAACAAACACACAGAACATTTTGATAACTTTCAAGTTTCAACAAAAATCTTCACCATTTATTTTTTGTTCCTTTATTTGTTGTTGAACAAATCTAATGGCAGCCATGTTAGCCAAGACAGAATTGAACAACCAAATGAACTCAAGCAAGTCATTCCAAAAAAAAAAGGAAGATTTTCAAAATAGGAAGATGGATCAGTATAATGAATGTTGACTTCACTTTTCTGAATCTGTTCATTCTATCACATTCAACTAAAATCTAATAATAGCTCAGAATTTTATATATAACTACAAATATGAGGAAGACAATAACAAAAATTTTTTAGTACATCCATATATAGAAAACATGGATTTCTAAACATTTTAATAGAAAAAAAAATAATGAAAGCAAAGAAATCTTTTCTCTTGACTTTATAAAATGTTAATATATGAAAAATCTATTCAACACTTTAGTAACATTGTTTCGTCTCCATTTTATAAACAAGAAAAATTAAAAAAAAGAATCACAGTAGAAAAAGACATTTTCTTGTTCAGTTTGTTTCAATTTGTGTAAGCCAAAGGGGAAATCACTCTAAAGTTAAACATTTAAATATCACCATGATGTAACTAGGTTGAAAACAATAAGCAGTTCAATTATTTCTGTGCCAGAATTTGATCAAACACAATCAATATTTGATTCGCCTTGCTGGTTGAATTAGATAAAATTTGTATGTCAGATGAATCTGGAGTTTTAGTGTCACGGATTTATGAATCAATCAGCAACCTTTGACCTTTTGGTAACTAGCAGAAAGTAAAAGTAAACTTGGGCAAATAAATGTCTAATTTATCAAGATGTAAAATATTGTTGCCCACAGGGGAAAGTAAGAAACAATAATATTGCCCAACATTATAAGAATGACCTACTTTACCCGTTAGATGTCAACATTGGGGGCAATAAATGGTTGGTGCAATATAATAAATGTTTTGGGCAATGGGGTCTTATGTGTGTTTTGGCAACAGACCAATATGATAAAAAGTGACCAATAGATATTGTCTGACCTGTATTTAAATAGCAACACATGCATACAATATTGTCTGACCTGTATTTAAATAGCCATAGGTGCATACAATACCACACACAAAAACAGATCAAATGTTTGGAACTAAAAACATTATTTTATATATATAAATGTATCAAGTATTATTTAAAGACAATCATTATTTATAACATCACAGTCAATTTTTGTTTTTTCTTTATACTGGAGGCTATTCCACAAATATGAATCCAATGCAATCACATATTACACATACACGGTGTACACACACTCTTCTTACATACAATATCCTTCTAGGCAGAGCTTTGCTCCTCTAATGGTGAAATGTCCAGCTAGCTGGACTTGTTGGTGGGATTTCTTGACCACATGAAAAAAAATAACATAGATATGTGTTTTTTTATACAGCCACGAAAAAAATAGTTTTATGGATTAAAAAACACAAACTTGTGAACCGGGGAAACAAAACACCCCAATGTATTTTGAAGTTTCTCTTTCTATTTGAATTCTTCAGATGGCACATAATGTGAAATAGCACAAAATCAAATCCTGTTCACAAGTTTGGTTCACTGAGGGTCCACGTAGCTGCAGTAAGTCATTTCTTTATACACATGTACACAATTAATTATGCCAATAACAACAGCACATTGTCGCTCAAGTTGAACTTTCACCTTTTACACATGAAGCTTGTTAGAACAAAAAGAATCAACAGAAAATGAGGTGCCCTGTTGATCCTTGACCCGTGAGACCTGTGTGTCAGGTCACCTTTGGCCAGAGAAGTCCTGTTGGCCATTTCCCGAACTGAAGATGGTTGCAGCTTGACCATATCCTGCAGTGCGTGATAAGCAGACATGGTGAAGTTCTGATCGCCGGTGGTCAGAAGGTCAAAACACGCAAGAGTCGTAGAAAAAATCCACCAGTTTCGCCTCTTTGCAAATGTGCTCTGCCTGCGAGCTTGTCAGGTATTGCCTGCTAGCTCCCTCTGGTGGCTTCGGGCTACTGTGCCGTCGCTTGCTCAGAAAAATCCTGATAGTTGATGAGCTCCGCCTGCGGACAACCTTTCATGCAGAGCTGAAGTTCTTCCGGCTTGCTGCTCTCATTGACCAAATCCTCCGGCATGCTGATGGAGAATGTGAAGTAACGTCCAACCTGGCGGATGACCACTATGGTCTTGATGTACCTGATGTGAATCTCCACATGACGTCCAGGGTCAACTTCCACCAGCTCCAGGCTATGATATGGACCAATGACGGTGCCAGCCGTCTTCAAAGGTTCCGGGCAACGAGTTTGTGTGCGCTTGGTAAGTCTGGAAGTTTTTGGAGGTGCAGTCTGGGTTGCCTTTCACTATAACAGTCAGCTGGAATATAAAAGAAATTGATTGTCATTTTTATAAAAGCAACAGACAAAGATAAAAGGATAAAACTATAACTAGCATAATTTTATAACTAGGATAATTCTATAACTGGGATAATTTTATAACTGGGAAAATTTTATAACTGGGAAAATTTTATGACTGGGAATTTTATAACTAGGTAATTTTATAACTGGGATAATTTTATGACTGGGAATTTTATAAGTAGGTAATTTTAAAACTAAGCAATTTTATAACTAGGTCATTTTATAGCCAGGTCATTTTATAGCTAGGTCATTTTATAGCCAGGTCATTTTATGGCTAGGTCATTTTTATAACTATGTCATTTTATAGCTAGGTCATTTTATAGCTAGGTCATTTTATAACTAGGTCATTTTATAACTAGGTCATTATATAACTAGGTAATGTTAAATAACAAATACAAACACACACACATAAATATACATATATAGCCCACCATCAGCAGATACACCTAACTCTTATCGAACAGTATGGTGTTCTATCATATTATCACATTCACTATATTGGTCAAATGATGTACCAAGCAGAACATAGGAGTGCTTGCATCAAATTATTGAGGGGTGGCACAGACAACTAAAACTTGATAGAACATACCCCCCCCCCCCTTGATAGAGAACTTGTGTGTTCAGCCCAGACCCCCAAACAGTCAACACTGTACTTGGGTGATGTTAAAATGCAGACCCAACAGTCAACACTGTACTTGGGTGATGGTTAAATGAT